>ML779418.1:1425010-1463835 GCA_009831015.1 Picea engelmannii
TTATGAGATTACAAAATAACATAAAATATAAAATAATATAACATTACATTATATTACACTATAATTACACTAAAAATTTGTTATAAATAACATTACATTATAGTATATTACATTACACTATAATTATTAATATATTATTATATTCTAAAAAAATTAATATCAATATTAATTATTAATATTTTATTACATTTATTATATGAAGAAAAAAACATTATATTTATTATTTGATTGAAACTTTGTTAATACATTAAAAAAAGGCAATATTATATTATATAGAAAAAGAAATCATATAATTATTTGACTACAATTATTGTCTAATAAAAATTATAACGTAGTAATGACACAAACAATTCTAAAAAAAAAAGACAATATTATATTATATGAGAAAAAGAAATCATATAATTATTTGACTACAATTATTGTCTAATAAAAATTGTAACGTCACAATGTCATAAACAATTCCAAACATCGCAATGTGTCGAACAAATTAACTTTCCAATCTACCAAACATATTAATGTCACAATGTGATGAACATATAACGTTGCAATGTGATGAACATATTAAATTGGCAATGTGACAAACATAGTAACATTGCAATCTACCAAACATAGTAATGTCGCATTGCAATGTCATGTACATATCCTAACGTCACAATGTGAGAAACACTTCCAAACGTCGCAATGTGACAAAGATATACAGACATCATAATGTGACAAACATTTCCAAACTTCGCAATGTGTGGAACATATATGGATATGGATAGGCGTGTCATCGCATTGTGTCGCACATCATCTTATTGTCGCAATGTGATGAACATTTCCTGATCTTTCATTATGACACACTTATTGCAATGTCGCAATGTGACACAAATTTCCAAATGTCGCAATGTGTTGAACATAGTAATGTTGAAATCTACCAAACATAGTAAAGTCGCACTTTGACGAACACATAACATTGCAATGTGATGAAAATATAGTGTTTCAATATGACGAAGATAGTAACGCCGTAATGTTATGAACATAGTAACGTTGCAATCTACGAAACATAGTAACGTCGCAATCTGACGAAAATAGACATGTCGTCGCAATGTGGATAGTAGTGTCGCAATGCGACAAATATAAAAACATGTCGCAAAGTGAAAAACATAAATACATGTCGCAATGTGTCCCACATCACCTTGTCGTTGCAATATGACAAACATTTCTTCACATTGCAATGTGATGCACATATCCTGATGTCACAATGTGACAAACACCTCCAAACATCGCAATGTGTCGAAGATAGTAAACTTGCATTGTACCAACCATTGTAATGTCGAAATGTGGCAAACATATATGGACGTCGCAACGTGACAAACATTTCCAAACGTCGTAATATGTCGAACATAGTAATGTTGTCATCTACCATGCAGCGTAACAACACAATGTGACGAACATATACAGATGTTCCAATGTCACTAACATTTCCAAATTAACATCGTAATGTGTCAAACATAGTAACAATGCAATCTACCAAATATAGTAACACCGCAATGCAACAAACATATATGGACGTCACATTGTGACGAACATATACACATGTATCAATGTGACTAAAAATTATGAAGATTGCAATCGGACGAATATAAATTGGCATTGTACTTGGACAAATGCAATGTGATAGACATTTCCAAACGTCACAATGGGAAAAACACAACCTATTGTCACAATTTGATGTACACAACCCAATGTGTTGATGTGACAAACATTTTTTCGATGTCGCTATGTGACTAACATAACCCACTATTGAACTATCGCAAACTTATTCCAATGTAATATTCTGAGAAACATAAACCTTCGTCGTAATTTGATCATCATAACCTTACGATGTCAAGTGACGAACAAAAGCTATTGTCACAATGTGATGAACAAAACCTTATGTCGACATGTGATGAACAAAAGTTGATTTCACAATGTGATGAACAAAAACTGATGTTGGCATGTGACGAACAAAACATGATATCGCAATTTGACGAAGAAAATATGATCAACATTGCAATGCAGTAGTACCATAGTAAACTACAGTGAACATAATCAACATGGCCCACCATAATGAGATCCACATGGTCAACGAAAGTCAGCGTTGGGCATGTTCAACCATAATAAACTATGATCAACCATAGTCAACCATGGTCATGGTCATTCTCACTCAACCATGATGAAGGACAACCATAGTCAACCATATCCAACCTTTCCTTCCCAAAATTAACCAAGGTATACCAAAGTAAATCATGGTCATGGTCAACCATACTCAACCATAGTCATTTTCAATTAAGGTATTATTGTATTAATACTTAAATAATATATTATTAATGTATTACTACTTTAGTAATATATTTATTAAGGCATTAATACTTTAAGAATGTTTTTATTAATGAATTATTAATTTATTAATAATTAAATATGTTACATTAAACATTAATATATTAATATTTTACTAATGTATTTATTAATTCATTTAATGTATTAAAGGTATGAAATTATTTTTTTATTATTACTTTAACAATGTATTATTAATCTTTTACTTTATTATTATATTAATATTTTAACAATGTAGTAATTAATATTGTATAAATGTAGATTCATTATTAATGCATTAATTAATTAATACTTTAAATTATATATTTATGTAAATTAATACTTTAATTTATACTAGTGTGTAATTACTTTAATTAATAGAATAATGTATTACTACTTTAATAATATAATAATACTTACCAATGTATTAATACTTTAGTAATCTATTTTTTAATGCATTTAATATATTTATTGATATATTTATTGTATTAATTTATTAGTGTATTATTACCTTATCAATGTATTAATTAATGCATTACATTATTAATATATCAATCATTTAGTATATTAAAGTAAACACTAATGCAAATTAATACTTTCATTTATAAATGTTTATTATATATTATATTATTGTTACATTACACATCAATGTAATATATGAATATTTTAATGTATTAATATATTACACATTAATGTATTATAAATTAATTTATTAATGTAAAATATTAATTTATAATGCATTAAAGTATTATATTTGCATTAATGTAATACATTATACATTAATGTAATGTATTACTAAATACATTTATACATTACATTATCAATGTATCATTCAATCAATTAATATGTTATATTTATACATTAATACTTTAATATATTTATTAATCAATTAATACTTTAATTTATACATTTTTTATTATATATTAAATTAATGTAAAATTAAATTATTATATTAATTAAATGTATTAATATATTAATGGTCCTTTCCAAGGCATGTTTGCCATCAACTAGCAACAACCACTTTATAAAAATGGTTGATATACGCTGATCATTTTTCATCTTTCCAAATTAATGACACCGATAATCGTATATCAACCACTTTATAAAAGTGGTTGTTGCTAGTAATATACCAATCACCCTTTTTTTTAAACTTCACCTCCCATATTAAATGCAAATTAAAAACAACTCTGATTATTTTCCAATGAGCTCTTTGTTGGCCTCCACAAAAATCATTCCATTAAACCAATAAAAATCATACGTTGACATAGCAAAGAAAATCTTAAACAGATAAAAATCATTTGTTGGCGTGGCAAAGAAAAAAGATTTTCGACTTGTCGATGCGGAAATTGTAAGACTCGGGTTTCGACACTTCTCTCTCTTTTAGTCCGCCCCTCTTTGGCTTGAAGGTGCAGCTTGTTAGGATGCTAAATCCTGCGTGTAGATCCTTCTCTAAAATCTACGGTGTTTGGCAGCTCCACGGATGAATTTCTCCGGTCAAATGAAGAATCTCTCAGCTCCACCACCTTTTCACGAATACTCGACACAAATTTTCTTTAATAGATAATGTTCAAATTACCTTATTGGATAGTGAGATTACTATCAGATTTTACCATTTCCAATACTTAGTTATGTGTTATTGTTTTTTTATGTTTTTGTTGTTTTTTATGTATTTGGTGTATGAGACCTCTTAAGTGGTGGAGGATTTGAACTTGTGACCTCTTATAATGAAACATATGTTCTTAACCATTAGATCCACACACATTGTATATAAACTCATTTTGTTTCCATAAAAAAAAAATTCATTTTTCTTGTATTTATTACATCATTATATATATTAAAAAGCAATTATATATATATATATATATAATTATATATAATGTAATTATTCTTATCATTCAAAAGGAGGATGGTAGTTATTATCTACGAGCAATTTTGATTTATTAGATCTTAAGAATATTAATAAGGAATTAATTGATTTTTTTAACATTTTTTTAATGGTAAACAAAATAGAGAAAAACTTTAGATCTCTTTCACTTTCATTGATTAGTAAGTTATGAAAATAAGTAATGTTACAAACATTTTAAAATTGAGACCTAATAGATGGATAAACATGGCATTCTAAAAAAATGTTGTTTTTCTCCACTTTCTTAGTATCACAAAGACTATATATACTTAAGTGATTTAAGTTATCCCTGCCCACTTTTATCATGAAAGTCGTGAAAATTCATTTTTATTTTAACAACATAAATTTTCTTTTTTTATCCAACAGAAAATATTTATTATTTTATAAATTGGTGTTAATGATCCTTTTATATTACTTTAACTTTATTGTATTCTCTATTTCTTAATTACATCACAATCTCTTTAAATTTAGTTATGATGGTGTTTTAGTATCAATATTTTGTAAATTGTATTCTCTATACTCTCCAATGCTGATATATTTTATAATTCTTATACAAAACTTTATACGAATATATTATTATTATTACTTTAGTACAAATTTATATATATTCTTATCCTCTTAGTAGATGATTTTGTCTCTTTATCTTATTATAATTTAATTTAGAAATAACAATGTACAATTGATATGCATCTTATATGTTGGGATTCCAATTATTATAATGATTTTAAAGGTTCTTCTTACTATCTAATTTATGGATAAGGATACATATTGTTTATCTTAAAGTTAAATTTGTGTGCATTCTAAACAATATCATTTATAATTCGATGTCATAACATGTAGGATAGTGAAATGGGAGAAGAACAATGTTATCAAACATGTACAAACATCTTCCACGTGACGTGTCAATGTTATGTCTAGTCCTTGAAGCATATTGACATCTATGCATACTGCATACAAATGTTGAGTAAAGTAAACACAAGGTCAAACATGTTAAAAACTACATTTAAGGTCAAATATAATTTGTAAACTAACAATGTATAATTAATATGCACCTTGCCAAAACATGCTAAAAACTACATTTAAGGTCAACTCTAATTTGTAAACTAACAATGTATAATTAATATGCACCTTGCCATATAAGAATGTGTAGGATCTTAATTAGTATATAATGATCTTCAAGGAGTTTTTATGCACCTTGCCATATAAGAATGTGTAGGACCTTAATCAGTATATAATGATTTTCAAGGAGTTTTCGGTTCGAAGAGTTAGGTTATTTTTATTATTATTGTGTATTGATATATGTTGGGTCAAAATGTATATGTTGAACACAATCAAGATCCAACTATAATTATTTGATATGAGATATAAATTGTGGCAGAAACATCTCACCCATTATAGATCATTTCTTAGCTTAAGAGGCCATCACTAAGGGATATCTATTATGTTATAGTTAATCAAGATTTATTTTTGTTGAGTTTTAATGCATAGTTAATGCACATGTAGTTTATTTCAATTTAGTATGTACTTGAACCATAAATGCAGCAATACCATATACAATAGTTGCATTAACCAAGATCACAAGAAGAATAACCATGCACAAGAACACGAGAATTTATCTTGGGAAAACTCTTCCCAATCAAGGGAAAAACCCAACAATCATTTGCTATAGAGTCAAGAGAAGATTCCCCATACCATAAACCCTAGAGCACACAAGAGTGTGCTTCTACGACCTAGAAAACTTGTGCATAAGAGAAGTGCACACTTCAGCCGTACACTTAGCTTGAGAGAAGGTTACAATGAAGTGTGTGTGTGTGTGATCCACAATAGGGATCTATTCACTTATATATATACAAGACTTAACACAACAATAACTGTGTCTATTGGCACAATAGGGTCGATCTGTACAACTCATAAATATAATTAATCTTTACACAATATTAATTATCTTTTACATGATGGGGTTGATTTGTACCCTTCATAATACAAATTAGGGTTACAACTAGTCTTACTCTTAGACAATATAGCAAGGATCTATCACATCCTCTAGTGCTCAGCCACTAGGGACACGTCCACCTATGCTCATCCATAGGGACATCACTCTCAACAAATCAACTCAACTAAGTCCATAGGAGTACCACTTGGAGAGCCATATCAAGTCGACTCAACTAAGTCCATAGGAGTCTGACAGGAGACCATCTCAAGTCATCTCAACTCAGTCCAGAGGAGCATGACAAGAGACCACACGTCATCTCAACTCAGTCCAGTGGAGTATGACACACCCATCACATGGGCTCTTTCACAGATCGTCTCAACTCAATCCAGAGGAGAACGATCTGGAGAATGTCTCATGAAGCTACAATCAATAACACTCCCTCTCAGCTAGGAAGGCATTCTCCACCAAGCCAAGTCTCTCATGGAAGTACTCGAACTTCGTCTTGGCAAGCGGTTTGGTGAAGACATCTGCAACTTTCTCATGTGTAGAAAGGTACTGCACATGTACTGCTTTTCTATGCACCATATATTTGATGTAATGGTATTTGATCTCAATGTGTTTCAATTTATCGTGAAACACAATATTATTGGAGAGCTTCACATAGCTTTGGTTATCGCAAGGGATAACAGTGGAATCCATCTCATGAACAAATAATTCTGCAAGGAGCTTGTGAAGCCACATTACTTTGTGGACTACCACACATAATGCAATATACTCTGCTTCTGCGGTACTCAAAGTCACATAATTTTGTTTCCTGTTGCACTAGGAAACCATGGCAGATCCCAAAGTAAAACAAAAATCGGGTGTGCTCTTTCGGTCCACTGTGCTCCCTTCCCAATCTGTCGCCATATACCTGCAATCTCATGTCTACACTAGAGGCATATCTCAGGCCATAATCAATTGTGCCTCGTAGATATCTCAACACATGCTTCATTTTTATCTAGTGTGTTTGTCTTGGCTGACTCATAAACTGACTGAGTACACTCACTGCATAGAATATATCAGGTCTGGTGTTAACCAGATACATCAATGATCCAATCAACTTTTTGTAAATATGTGGATCAATCTCTCTTGAATCAGTAGAAGCCTCGTTCATTTTCTTCAAATTCATCGCCAATGGCCATCGGTGTAGGCATGGATTTGCAGTCCATCATCCTGAATTTCTTCAATATCTCCATTGTATATTTTCCTTGACTCAGAAGTAGTGCATCATACCAAGGTCCTTCATCTCGAATCCAAAAGTCAATGCACACTTCCATTCAGCAATAAGACTTTATGAACTCATGAGGAATAATTCATCAATGTATAGGACCAAAATTAGGCACACGTCACCAACAATGTGGTAGTATAGGTTGGGATCAACAACACTCTTGTTGAAGCCCAAACTCATCAAGTATCCATTAATCTTATCATACCAAGCACGAGGTGTCTACTTTAGTCCATACAAGGATTTCTTCAACCTGCATACATGAGAATCCTTCTCTTGTGTCACGAATCCATCTGGATGCTCAATGTAAACTTCTTCCTCAATCTCACCGTTGATAAAGGTTGTCTTTACATACATCTAATGTAGTCTCCAACCCATGGATGCAGGTAGAGAAATAATCATACGGATGGAAGTGTATCAGGCAACAGGAGCAAATGTCTCATCATAATCTATTCCCTCCACCTAAGAGAATCCTCTAGCCACAAATCTCGCTTTGTACTTCTCAACACTTCCATCAGTTGCATGTTTGATCTTATAGATGCACTTGGAAGTCACTACAGACTGCCCTTTTGGTATCAGAACAATATCCCACACATCATTCTTCATGATGGACTAATACTCTTCGGTCATGTCATCTTGCCAAACCTATTGACCTGTTGTTTCACCATGACAAGAAGGCTCAGTATCAATGATGTGGCTCATAGCTGAAATATAGCTCAAAAATATGTGTGGTCTCTTTCTCTCTCAGAATGTACCACGAGGATTTGCATGTCCCTTTGCCTCCTGCAAACTCTGCCAAGCCCAAGAAGGCATCTTATGGCCTTCTCCAATGTCTCTGGGAACATCAACTGGAGCTACGGGATCAACTGGATCAATAATTGTCTCCCTCTAAACTGTTGAAGGGGGAGAAGGTGTTGTCTCTTCATTCTTCTCACTGTCAATCTCCATCTGAGAGTCTATGGATATTTGGAAGGTTATCTCTTCCTCAAAGTAGACATCTCTGCTAACCTCGATATGTCTCGGACCTGGGATGTATATCCTATATGCCTTCAAAGATTCATTGTACCCCACGAATGTACCCTTTCTTCCTGAAGGGTCTATCTTGGTCCTCTTTTCCTTGGGTGCATGAAAGTATATTGGACACCCAAATATCCTGAAGTGCCCAACCTCAGGCTTCATTCCAGTGAAAGCTTCTTCGGGAGTCGTGTTCTTCAGAATCTGATGAGGACTCTTGTTCTGAACATACATTGTTGTCATGGATGTCTTTGCCCACAGAATCATAGGTAGATTATGATCATGTATCATCACTTTGGTTACCTCAATAATGGTTATGTTCTTCCTCTCTGCAACCCCATTCTGCTGAGGGTTATAAGGAATGGTTTACTCCCTCTTGATCCCTGACTCAATACATAAATCACTAAAATTCCTAGAGGTGTACTCTCCTCCATTATCTGATCTCAGCACCTTGATCCTCCTCTCAGTCAAGCTCTCAACCTAAGCTTTAAACTCTTGAAATATCGCAAGGACTTCATCCTTGGTATTCAAGAAGTAAATCCACGTCTTCCGAGAGTGATCATCGATGAAGAGCACATAGTAAAAATATTTGTTCAAGGAAGCAACAGTCATGGGTCCACAAACATCTATATGTATCAAGTTCAATATCCCTTTGGATTTACTATCACTGCTCAAGAAGGACCCCTTGACATTATTGCCAAGAGAACAACCTATGCAAATTCCATTATATTGAACATGTACCTCTGTAAGGCATGTTGCCATCTTCCCCAGAGTGGGAAGGGCTCTGTAATGTAAATGAGCAAGTCTCATATACCATAGCTCGCTCAAGATAAAAGTATCATGTAACAGGGCCTGGACTGGTTGGACAGTCAATATGTACAAACTATTTTCTCGAACACCAATCACCCAGGCATAATCCATGTGTGAGTGCTTGTGCCATGCAAGAAATTTTCCTTCAGAGAAGGTAACCTTTTAGCCTTTATCCTCTAAGGAAGAAATAGAGACAAGGTTCCTCTTCATTCCAGGTACATATAATACCTCACTTAATTGAAGTGGTATGTCATAATCTAGTTGGAAGGTAGAAGTTCCAACTACTTTCACAGTATATTTGGCATTATCATCAAGTACAGCAAGTATATGAGACTCTTTCTCAATAATTTCTATAAGATGTTATTTGTATCCAATCATGTACCTGGAAGCACCATTATCAATCAACCAAATATCACTATTTGTAGGAACCGTACTTGAGAGTGTTGATATGAAGAAGAATGCTTCATCTTTTATGTCTTCATATCTCTGATGTGGTTCAAGATAAACATCGGTAGTGGATGCATGTTGTCTTCCTTTCTTCCTGGTAGGAAAATTTCTCGCAATGTGTCCATACTTGTCACATCTGAAACACTGAATCTTTGAATTGTCTTTTCTATGTTCATGACCTGGAGTTGCTGAAGTTTTCTTGTCTTTAAATGCTTTGTTGAAACTTCTTTTATTCCTTCTACCTCTCTTTGCATGAGAAGCAAGAGCTTGATTGTCATCATGATGGGATTCTTTCACTCCTCAAGCTATAAGTCTGGTTTCTTCCTGGGTGCAATCTGTCCATAGACGATCAAACTCAGGTAGATTTGCTCTTCCACTGATATTTTGAAGAAATGGTTCCCCATGTCTTGGAAGAGCATTGAGAGTAGTCATGACAAGTTCTCTATCTATTGTGGTTTCTCCAATGGCACCTAGTTGATCTATGATCTCTGAGATCCTCATGAAGAAGGTGGCAATGGTGTCAGCTTTCGTCATTTTGATATTTTGAAGTTGGTGCTTCAATCTAAGAGCTTTGTTTGTGTTGTTTCTCTCAAACATCTTCTTCAATGCATCATACATTTCATAAGTTTTCTTCATGGTAGATATGTGAGGTAGTAGATTATCTCTCACTGAATAGATGATGATCTTACTTTCTTTGACATTGTCTACCTTCCAATTAGTCTTCTCTTCATCAGTAGTTGTTGCTGGTAGAGTATTTTCAATCAAAATGAATAGGTCATCCTCTTCTAGAGTGATTTGTAGTCTTGAATTCCAAGAGCTGAAGTTGCTTGATCCATCAAGCCTATCTTCCACCAAAGTTTTGTTCCTCATGGTTTGTAGATTCTTCACAAACCCTAATGGCTAGGCTAGGAAACCTAATGTCTAGCCTAGCTAGAAACCCTAGGTTTCGTTGGACTTATGACTACCAAAATTAATCCTTGGAAAGTCATAAGAACCTTGGTGAGATGGAAAAATCCTTCAATGATCTGGAGAAACCCTAGAGGCCAAAATTCTGCAGAAACCCTAGGGGCCAAAAATAAAAAATTATTTTATTTTCAATCTGAGAGTTGTAGGAGGTGCATTGAAGGAGGTCATACACACTTATGCAAAATTTAGCCCCAAAATTCAAGTGGAAGGTTTTAAAACTAGCTTGACAGGGGGGGGGGGGCGTTTTTGCAGTTACAGCAAGAAGGTGACAGTTGGCTTTTCAATGGCTTGTGCAATGGCTCTTCAGGAACTTTGATCTGATACCATGATGAATTTTAATGCTTAGCTCATTAAAATGTATTTTATTTCAATTTAGCATGTACTTGAACCATATACAATGCAACAATACAATATACAATAGTTGCAGTAACCAAGATCACAAGAAGACTAACCATGCACAAGAACACAAGAGTTTATCCTGGGAAAACCCTTCTCAATCAAGGGGAAAACATAGCAATCCTTTGTTATAGAGTCAAGAGAAGATCCCCCACACCATAAACCCTAGAGCATACAAGAGGGTGATTCTATGACCTAGAAAACTTGCGCATAAGAGGAGTGTGCACTTCAGTCATACACTTAGATTGAGAGAAGGTTACAATGAAGTGTGTGTGTGTGTGTGATCCACAATGGGGATCTAATCACTTATATATACAAGACTTAACACAACAATAGGTGTGTATATTGGCACAATAGGACCAACCTGTACAACTCAGAAATATAATTAATCTTTACACAGTATTAATTATCTTTTACATGGTGGGGCCGATTTGTACCCTTCACAATACAAATTAGGGTTACAACAAATCTTACTCTTAGACAATATAGCAAGGATCTCTCACATCCTCTAGTTCTCAACCACTAGGGATACGTCCACCTGTGCTCAGCCACAGGGAAGTCACTCTCAATAGATAAACTCAACTAAGTCCATAGGAGTACCATCTGGAGAGCCATCTCAAGTTGACTCAACTAACTCTATAGGACTCTAACAGGAGACCATCTCATGTCGTCTCAACTCAGTCCAGAGGAGAAAGACAAGAGACCACACGCCATCTCAACTCGGTCTAGAGGATTATGACACACCCATCACACGGTCTCTCTCACAGATCGTCTCAACTCAGTCCAGAGGAGAATGAACTAGAGAATGTCTCATGAAGTTACAATCAACAACCATTTTTTGGGTCAAAATGCATATGTTGAACATAACAAGATGCAACTATTTGATGTAAGATATAGATTGTGGTAGAAACATCTCACCCATTACAGAGCATCCCTTAGCCTAAGATACCAACACTAGGGGATATATATTCTATCATAGTCTACCAAGACTTGCAATTGGGCCCATCTATGTTCTACGAGCACTAACACAAACACAAGCCCGAGAATAAGCAAGGACATGGCATTGGAGAGACTTGAACCTTAGTTGGAACAATAATAGTGCCCCACTATCACCAACCCAACATGTCATCATTGACATTTATTAATAAGTTATTACTACAAATATTAGTATTCCATATTTTTGTTTAGCTTAGAATAGAGTCTTATTTGTGTTATTATATTCTAATTAAATATTAACGTTACGAATTTCATAGGCTGCAGAGAAAGAAATATTGTAATCAATGTGTCTGAAGGAGCATGTAAATATATTAATAGGCGTCTATTTTATTTCATACATTGGTTTATAACATAAGTTCAACATTACAACACTATATGAATATCATATTTCTTATTGTGAGTGAATTTTGAGATTCAACAAAACATTTCTCTTATCATTACACTACGGATAATAAATGATTGTTGATCTACATTAAATAAATAATTATTAATTAAGGTTCCTAATTCTTGGTTATAGATGGAATTGCATGCATGCAACATAGAACCCAAACATTTCTCTTATCATTACACTACAAACAATAAATGACTATTGATCTACATTATATAATAATTATTAATTAAGGTTGCCTAATTCTTGGTTATAGATGGAAATGCATGCATACAACATAGAACCCTCATTTATTCATGGACATGCAATTGTTTGCAAACAATTGGAATGGCAATGCTTCTATCATTTTAAATCTTGATATGTTATGTATCATGTCCTTCACAAAGCGTGTTGTAGTTTTGGAGCCACAATTCTCTCTCTCTCTCTCTCTCTCTCTCTCTCTCTCTCTCTCTATGTGTGTGTGTGTGTGTGTGTGTGTGTGTGTGGATGATTTGGATTATATAGAGAACAAAATCAAGGAAAAAAATATAATTGGAAATACACATAGATATTGCAGAGAACATAATAATCCATTGAAATCCAAATTGTATTAATGAATGAAACAAAAAAAAGACTATAAAATGCAAAGCAATACAAACTAGCTAGAATGGTGCTAACTTTTCTCTGAAAAGAGATATGCCAGTTATGTTCATTGGAAAAAGGACATTACAAGAGGAAAAAAACACCTTTTAACATAAAGTATAATACCTTAAGATGAAAAAACCATAAAGATCCAAATCCTAACACTAGGAAATTATGTGGCAAAAGGAATGTCAGCCCTAAGGAAGCTAGTTGATACGTCAATTTCTCGAGGCTACAACTCTTGCATACAAACTAGTTTTAGAGTGTTTCTTGGATCATTACAAAGATTAATATGTTTTTGTTTCACAAACCACGTGATCAAATATTGGGTGATATATATCGACTACCAAAAATGTAAGGGAAATGCCCAAAAAACATATCGAAGTTCGACACTTGAACATTGTAGTAGAGTTGCCAAGATGTGGAACCATTCTGAGTTAATGGAATAGGTGGGTGGCCACCAATATCCACCTAGATCGACCATCCTCCTTCAGGAAGCAATAGTTCATATTGCATCAAGTTCCTCCATTAGATGGAGAAACATCTGCTAAATATAACTCCTAATGAGCCACTAGCTCTAGTGAAAGAACTACCATGTTTTAACAACTCGATAGGGTTGGATGTTTTGTTGGCAGGTACCCTTCATCTTGGTGTCCATGATTTGTTCAATTGTCACCTATTGAATGCACTCAGTGATCCATGTGGATCTCGGTGGTCATCCACCTTCTACATTGAATCAACGTTTCTGAGCCTGTGCTTTTGATAAACCATGATATTCACCTTTTTATGGAGAATGTAATGTAATGTCATCTCCATTTGTATTGTAATGTAATTCCTACAACATTAATGCATTGGATCCCATTAGAACTCCGTAGTCATACACACTTGGGCTAGATTAGCACTGGGATGGGTGACCTCCCAAGAAGTCCTAGTGTTTTACATGTCTGCGGCATTTTGTAAAATTAGACCAATTTATCCCACATGCATCATGGGAATCATTCTCCTCTCACTCTCTCATATATAATCAAGGTGAAGGAGGTCATTTAATCATGCAATGGAGTGTGATGTAATGCTTATTTGTGAATGAGTGTAGTCGACATCTCTTTCTCTTCAGAGATAAGCTACCACCACTCTAGAGAGTTTGTGTGCTACAATGCTTTTCTATTTTATTCATTAATAGAAGTTGGGTTTCACTGTATTTTTTTGTTCTCTACTATATTTTCATTTGTATATCATTTTGTTCTCAACATAATATGGATCAGTGGTATCAGATCAGTCTATGCCTTTTCGTTTCCCAAAGCATGTCCCCAATGAGGTCAGGGTATAGAGAATTGGGTCTCAAGATAGTTTCGCTTGAGGAAAATTGCTCTCGCCTACCCAAGTGAACTCCCATGGTGGAAGAAAAGAGAGATGACAGAGAAGGATATCCTTTCAAGACGTTGCTTGAGGAATCCCTCCTACGACAAATGAATGAGACGATGGACAACTTCGCTCAGATCCTTTGACTATTGTCGATGGCAGTCGAGGCATCTTCGACAAGTAGCCATTTGGAAGGTGAGACACCCTTCAAGGTACAAGTCAATTTTTTGATATCCCCTTATTTTAAGGCCAGATAGATGTAGATTCTCTAGACAAATGGTTAAATTTTCTAGAAGGTTATTACTCAACCCCAAAAAAATTCAAGAATGAAAATATCACCTTCGCACTCCTTAAATCCCTTCCTCATGTTAGAGCTTGGTGGGAAGGTTACTAGGATAGGTACACCATGGATGAACCTACGCCATTCAAGAGAGAACCCACTTGGGAAGTCTTTATATATGGCCTCAAGGAGGATTTCTACCCTATTAGAAAGTATGATGACTAGTACATGAGATGGATGACTCTGCGTCAAAAAAGAGACCAGATGGTGTCGAAGTACACTAACATCTTTCATACCTTGTGCTCAAAGTTGGTTATCAAATACTTTGAGTGGAACCTGGTTTTTAAGTACCGCAATGGTCTGCATAAGTACATTCAAACAGTGATGGATTTCTTGGACATCTCCTCACTGGGATTTGCTTATCGATATGCAGTGAAAATTGAGTAGAAATTCAAGCAGCGGAGTAAGTGGGAGTTTGAGTTTGCAAATACACCACAATAGAAGCATGGCTAAGACAAACCTAACTCACAGAACGAAGGACAAAGAAAGAAGAGTCAATCTCAAGAAAATCAGTCCAATCTGCCAGCTAAGAAAGGTGATGGGAAGTCGAAGAAGGACACCGAAAAGTGGTGTGAGTTCCACAAAATCCCCTGGCACAACACCGATGATTTCGCTTGAAACAATCATTGGTGGTCGAGCTCAAAGAAAAATAATCAGAACCTAACTCAAACTTTGATTCAGAGCACAATAAAGGGAAATATATCATTGGTACATAACCCATTTCTACCATCATAGACACAACAATCAAACCAAGAGAACCAAAGGAGCTTGAGGAGGGGGAGCGCCTCTTCCACTCACAGATGTGGGTGAAGGGGACCCCACTACATTTTATTGTTGACAACGTGGGCCAATAGAACATGATATCGTCTGAGTTCGTCAAGAGACTTAATTTGTCGACAATGTTGCACCCTCAACCATACATCATCAATTGGTTGAGCCTAGGACGAGACCTTCATGTCAGCTAGCATTATCACTTGTCCTATGGCATCAAGCCCTTCAAAGATCAGGTATTGTGTGATGTTTCCCAAATCAAAGTTTTTGATGTTATTTTAGGACAACCTTATATGTGGAAGCATCATGTTGTTTATCAGTCTTGACCCTACAGTGTCATTTTTACTTTGGGAGGTCATCTCTATAGGGTACCAGAGGTAGCTCCGACTACTGCCACTTCATTGATCTCAGCAAAATAGTGCAGCAAATTAATCTCTCAAACCACAGTTTTCCCTCTTCACAATCCAGTCAGAAGGTGAACAGAAGGTCATTGTGACCACTACATCCTCGTCACGATACTTTTCTATCCAATAGAAGCAGGTCGATAAGATTGTAGAGGAGCACGAAGATACTTCTACTTCACCTATGGGGGTGCCTCTACACTACCACGTCCCGCATTCCATTGATTTGGTGCTCCCTTACCCAATGGTCCAATCATCGATGCTCCCTTCCAAATAATGAGATTTTTCCATATGTTAAACATAGCTCTATTGGCCACGACCCTTTTTAGGTGTGCTTGGGGTTCCAACCATTAGTGCCCATTGATATAGCTCATCTTTCTGCATCTTCACTGACAAATTCCTCACACTTAGACCAAGGCAAATCATGCAGCCAAATTTGTTGAACGGATCCATCACCTCTAGCAACAGGTTTGTGACATCTTTCAACAAGCCAAGTACAAGTAGGACAACTACTTTAGCAAGACAAGCGGCTCACCAAAGTTCATATTCAACAAAAGTTTCCCCATCTCCCTAAGGAACTTGATACAATGGGGACCACTGCTTCCTAAGGGGGGAGGATTGATCTAGGTGGATCTCGATGGCCATCAACATTCTCTACTAAATCAGCGTTTTTGAGCCTGTGGTTTTGATAAACCATTATATTCACCTTCTTGATGGGGCAATGTAATGTAATTCCATATCCATTTGTAATGTAATGAAATTCCTACAACATTAATGCATTGAATCCCATTAGAACTCCATAGTTAAGTGTGCTTGGGGTAGAGTAGTATTGGGATGGGTGACCTCCCAGGAAGTCTTAGTGTTTTACATGCCTATGTCATTTTGTAAACTTAGACCAATTTAACCCACATGCATCATGGGAATCATTCTCCTCTTACTCTCATATATAATCAAGGTGAAGGACGTCCTTTAAGCATGCAATGGAGTGTGATGTAATTCGTATTTGCGAATGAGTGTATCCGACATCTCTTTTTCCTCAGAGATAAGCTACCACCATTCTAGCCAGTTTGTGTGCTACAATGTTTTTCTATTTTATTAATTAATAGAAGTTGGGTTTCACTGTATTTTTGTGTTCTTTGCTATGTTTTTGTTTGTATCTCATTTTGTTCTCAACATAATCCAGATCACTCAGGATTGAGTACTATGGGGGAAAGTGTTCAATGACCTCTGAGGTGTCCAAGAGAGGTGGACAATATGGTCAAAGCAAGTCCACATTAAATACAAGGTGCAAGCCAAGAAAATGGGCAATACTTAATTCAAAAGGAATCTCACCAATAGAGCTATAAGGGACTTGTTGTATCTATGTTGAACATAAGGAAGGCTCTCATCCCATGTGCTAGGATGTTTGGATTTGTACATTCTCAAGATATATACAATCATCTTATTGACTACATCTATCTGTCCATCAATTTGGGGGTGGATGGTGTTGAAAAATCTCACTATCCCCAGCACCTAGATACTTTACTATCTTGTGTATTTTTACTACCTTGTGTATTTCCTTGTTGATAAATAAGTTACAACACACAAATTAAAATATATTGGATGGAAATAAAAAATAAAATAAAAAACTCGAAACCAAACTTCACACAACACACAAAAAAATTTCCCTTCAAATCAACTTTTCATTAAATAATGACTCCAAGCTTACAAGGGCTTCCTTACTGGGAAAATGGCCCACTAAGGAAAAATACAAATATAGAAAACCTGACAACTCAGACCCTGAAGAAATTCTATGTTGGATTGTCCCTGAATGACTCTATACAAATTGCAAGCGCCCTTTCATCCTGTGCTACGCGTACATACATGCCCTGCCAATCTCGCATGTGCGTACATACATGCCTAGCCAGTCTCGCATGCACGTACACATGCGCCTGTATTATATTTCCTGGGTGTACATACGTTTCTTTGCAGTATTTCTTGTGCATGTGTACGTGTCCTCTACAACGCATATGGTTGTGCATTGTACGATGCATACGATGTGTACAACTTCTTTTTGTCTGCCTTGTTGTATGACTCCTTTGTTAGACCTGCAACCAGTTGTTGGACTACCCAGAAATATGTCCTTCAATTTCTAGTTGCAGAGTTTAATCTTATTGCTCTACCTCTGCACTTTCCTCCTTTGGACTTGATCTCTAGATGAAAGTCCTTCTTCACCTTTGTTGAGATTCCCTTTAATCGGAGTCTTTCGTGACTCAAGCACTTGAGCAAAAGTACTTATTTTCTACTAAGTGGATGATACCCTTGATTCATAGTCCTTCGTGACTCAAGCACTTGAGAAAAAGTCTTTCTTTTCTCACTTGTGGATATCTTTCTCCTTTACCTAGCCTTGTTTTTATAATCTTGAGTTGTGACTGAATCGAACATAACCCTAATCTCCAAATCGATTAATAGTTGAGATTAGATCTCAACTCACGTGAGATCAATGGATAGGATTCATTTAATTCACTAATGCTAATAAATTTAACATTTCATTAAATTAAACTCACTTTAATTATAAAAGGAACTTTACTTTAATAATTCCTTAATTAAAGTAAATTACTAAGGTAGAAGGATTTGGATGAATAAAGTAGTAAATTACTAAGTGTCTCGATGTAGTGTGACCCTATGTCCAATGCTACAAACATCAACATATGGTAGTCGATTTGGTCAACTTGGTGTCCATCATTGACCATAGGTTGGACTAGAAGGTACTAAGGAACCTATTGTCCCTATCTAAAATAATGCTCTGTGGGAGACCAAAATAAACCCCAACATGCTTGAAGATGATCTTAACAATAGCCTCTATCATGATATTCTTCTTCTAGGGTGTCAAAATGGCCATCTTAGAGAACCAATCAATAACCATAAATACACAGTGGTTGACATGCTCAATTAAAGGCAATCCAAGCATTAATCCATGGAGACAGAGTCTCAGGGTTTGTCTAGGGTAGGCAAAGGAGTATACAACCCCTACTTCTTGATAGCAAGTTTGGTGATGGCACAAACAGTGCATACTCTAATATACCTACTCACGTCTTGTGGGAGCTGTGACTAATAGAGGTACTTTTTCATCACTACCATTTTCTTCTGCATGCTAAAGAACCCTGCGACCTGACTATAATGTGCCTCCCAAATCAACGTCTCACACTCACTTGAAGGAACAAAAAGATGGCATAAAATTTCATCCTAGATATGAAATTATGAGACTAGTTTCCTTGTGCCCAGTGTCCAATGGGTAATAGTGAAGTCAGGTTTGGTGTCACATGATTGGGGCCACCCAAAGGTCTCATATCCATGAGTTGACCATTGTTGTCAACGCCATAACAGAAGGCTAGCAGAGGAAGTGTGCAACACAATTTATGTTTCCCTTCTTATACTTGATGTTCATGTGGAACCATTAGGGGTATGTGGACCACTTTTGATGGTATTCGTTCTGTAACTTTCCCTAAATCTACATGAACTACAAGGGCTCGTGATCAATGTGGATGATCATCCCCTTTCCCAAAATTCAACTCTTACGTTGGAGATATGCATACACAATGGAGTACATCTCCTTGTCATAAGTGGGGTATATGTGAATTGAATCAAATAGTGTCTCATTGTGATGGACCACCAAATGTCCATGTTATGTGAGAACTACACTGTCAGCATAATCTAAAGCATTTGCCTCAATCTCAAAGAGTTGAATGCTTTCTATCGTTACTTGCCCAAATGAATTTGTCTTTGGCCCTAGCCTTGGTCACTTTTCTTAGGGGCCAAGCGATATGACAGAACCCTGACACAAACCACCGATAGAAATGGTAAGGCCCATGAAATTGTGAAGCTCTATTAGAGTCGTCAAGGTCGACCCGTCACGAATGACTTGGATCTCGACTAGATAAACATGCACACCATGTTCATCCAGAATGTATCCCAACTATTGAATCTTTGCATGGCGAATGAACATTTCTCCAAATTGGCATATAAATTGACATCTTTTAGTTGATCAAGAAGATCTCCAATATGGGGGATTGGATATTGGTTCCTAATTATGATTTTGTTCAGATATCTATAACCAATATAGAGTCGCCTTGTCACATCATTTCTACACGAATACAATTGGGCTCCCTCAAGGTGAAGAGATCGATTGAATGTGGCCTTTTTAGATGAGCTCTTAAATATAACATTTGATTTATTCATTCTCCAAAATAAAGTAGTTGTATGTTGGGAAATTAGGTAAAGGAGGACCATTTATCAAATCAATTGAATGCTTGATCTCACAGGGTATAGGTACCCCTACAAGTGAAGTAAAGATACCTTTGTATTCTTCCACTATCTTGTATGCATGCATATGTTGGGTAGAGAGACCCTGTGTAGAAGTCATGGTGGTCATAGTGATCTTCTATTCACCTTTCCACTAAATCTCAAAGAGGACAAATCTCCTAGTCTAAGAGATTACCTTATTTCACTTCTTCACTAAGATCAAGGAAAATGTAGTAGTTGGAACTACCTTTGGTACCCTTTAGAACTGGCATCCCAAAGTAACAATAACACTATGAAACCTAGATTCATAAAAAACATGACATTTCCACATATAAGGTTGTCTTAAAAGAACATAACAAACTTCAAGTGAGGCAACATCACACAATGCCTCATCTTTCAAGGGATTGATGCATAGGGAAAGCAGCATTGTTAACTAACATGGATGTATCATCCCTAGCTCGGCCAACCAATGGTGTATGGTTGGCGGTGTGGCATTGTTAACAACTCCAACCTCTTGATGATCTCTATTGAGATAAGGGCCTTCCAACAACCCTTGTCAACAATGAATGCAACGAGGTCCCTTTAACCCACATATCTAAATGGAAGAGACACTCACCTTCCTCAATCTCCTCTTTCTCTTTTGGTTCGATATTTGCAGTTTCGATGGTAACACTCGGTTCCATGTCAATGATCCATTTTCCCTTATCTCTTTCTGAAATAGTCCAAGCCAAATTCCAACTCTAAGGTTTTCAACTCAGGGAGCAATGAATCCTTCAAGCGACATTCGTCAATGTTATGTCACGTGCTTATGTGGAACTCACACCACTTTCCAATGTCCTTCAACTTCTTCTTTCCCTTCTTTTCATGTGGCTTTGACTATTTTTCCTAAAGCTATTTATCCTTGCTCTATCCTTTAATATATGAGGTAGGGTCGTCATTACCATGCTTTTGTTGTGGTAGATTTGCAAGACACAAACGCTCACTTAGTCGTCTGCTTAAATTCTTGCTCAATTATGATAACATATCAATAAGCGGCTCCTAGTGAGAAGATGTAGAAGAACTCCATCTCTGTTTGGATGTACTTTTGAAGGCCACTACAGTACTTCTGAACCAAATGTTGCTTAGATTCTATGTTACCCAACTTTAAGCACAAGGTATGGAAGGCATTGGTGTACTTCGAAATTGTTTGGTCTCTCTTTTGGGGCAAAGTTATTCATCTTATGCATTGGTCACCATAGTTTAACAAGATAGAATTCCTCCTTGAGGGCATCAATCAAATCCACCCAAGTGGGTTGTGTGCTAAATATTACAGACTCATCTCTAGCATGTCTCTCCCAGTGATTGTCCCACCAATATTTGACATGGGGGACTTAAGGAGTGTGAAGGTAATATTTTCACTGTTGAAATTTTTTTGAACGAATTAATAACCCTCTAATAGATTTAACAATTTCTTCAAAGTGCCTACATCTATTCAACCTCGAAATAAAAGAATGTCAAAGTTAACTTGTTCCTTGAACGGTGTTCCACCTCGAAAATCATTGTTTGTTGAAGGTGTCTTTTCCGTCATTAGCATATGTTGAAAGATTTGGGTTAAATTATCCATCTCCTCATTCCTCTATCATGTGAGAGCTTACTCGAGCAACAACTTGACAAGAACTCATGGTCCATCATCTATCTTTTCTTCTGCCATGGAAAGTCATTTATGGTTCTTTATGATTGAATTTTTGATGAAATATAATCGACTTTTCATAAGAATATGTGCCATTCATAAACCCTATATGGCCAATTCTAGAGAAGTGATTAGGCAATGTGTTGGGAAAATGGAATTTGATGAAAATTTGTGTTTGCATTGTAGGTGGTAAATGATTTCTAATAATCACGATTGTTTCCTTTACAATTGTGTAAATCCTTTACATAAATTGGTACAAACACTCTATAACATTTTGTTGACCAATACCTAATCATAAATTTCCTAACATTACAATGAGGGAGGGTTTAAATGCACTAAGGATAGTTATCATGTGCCGACACAATTGTGACAAAGTATATGAAGGAAAGATCATATACACTATGAAGCAATGATCATTAGTGGCACTAACCATAAATAAGAATGGGCTTTCTTACAAGACGTTTGGATGGGTATAATCCCTTACCTAATAATTTGGGTTAAGGAGTCTCAATGCAAAGCATAATGGCCACATATCCATAGGAATTTACTAGGTTGCATGCACACTAGCCTTCTCTATAACAGGTTCCTCTCTTTTGTTGTTTTCTCCGAGTTCATAAGCTGATCCATAACACACTCCAATTGCGACAAAAAACTCTCTATATGTCATTGAAACCATAGTAAGTATAAAACTATACTAACTGGTCTAATCAAAGCCATCAAAACACCTTATTTTTCCCTTATTTCTATATAAGAAATTCCTTAGTATGAAAACATTAACATAACCTAGAGAAAATGCTTGGAAAACATTTCCCCGACCTTTCTCTACAATTTCGACAGCAATATGTTATTTCCCTTCTTTCTATTTTCAATGTTAAAGAATCAAAATAATTCATTAAATTAATAAAATTTAATTGTTATACAACACCTTATGAACATATGGAAAACCATATAACCACATTTCCCACTCCTTTTTTGTTTTCATTCTTAAGGATAAGGCATTAAAAAAACATTCTTAAAGACAAGGCAATTAAAGAACATTTATTTAAAAAAACATGTTTACTGAACAACCATACAAATCCATACAGAAATTTGAAAATACACAACCATATTTACATCTCCTTTTTCCCGTTTCTAACATTAGGGTATCCAAAAAAATATGCATTAAATTCAAAATAATGTGTTATAATTTAAAGGGTACGGATACCCATACCCGTTTCCTCAGTCTCGGGGACATAGGGTCCAAACATATATCAAATTAGTGAGATCTAAAAAAGCATCGAATGAGGCATTTTTTTGGTCTCTAATTCGAGGGAATTGAAATTATAGAATTTGAGTAATAGCATCGATGTCAGTCTTAAGAAAGATGATATATTGGTAGTACTTACTCTAGCTTTTATAGCTAGAGTCGTTGGCTTGAAGATCTTAGAATTAATGTTCTCTAACTAATTTCACCTCCCAAACCCATCGTCGTTTGCATATTTTGTGCAACTTGCTTCAAAAGGTTAAGTTGGTCTCTCATCTCCTCTGGACAAAGTGCTAGATTTGGTTTATATTCATTTCATCAGTGTTGCACAGAACTGGAGTAGAGTGGAAGCATCATTTTCCAAAAAATCATCACGCTCAAAGCATTATTTATATATAAAGAGAGTGGGAGTGTCATTTTCCATAAATCATCACGATCAAAGCGTTATATATATTGTTTATATTAAAAAAGAAACATATAAAAGCACAAATTAGATGCAGAGTATATGAAAACATGCATATTTGAACATTAATATAGATAGAAATGGCATCCACAGTACATCAATGATTAATCATTTGAGCATCAACCATCTAGATTCTAGCAATTACAAACTTACAAACCAACATACAAATTTTTAAGCCATATTGATATAATAGAAAGTAGACCATAAACTTATGGAATGAAATCAATTATCCTGCAACTGTCAACAATAACATGAGTCATGACCAAATAGTTATGTTTACAAAATAGGTCATCTACACTGAGGTATGAAGACTGAAAGATCCAAAACAAAATAGTTTAAACTGAACTAGTTCCTAAATACTATGAATCTATCATCCATAGACTATGACATATAAAGTAATGAAAAGGGAGAAACATCAAACAATTATATCATCCTCCTTCCACTACCACAATTGTTTTGTTGGCCTCCACGTGGTGGTAGTGCATAAATAGATGCAGACAGTCGTGACAGAATTGAAGATGAAACCCCTAGTGTTGTAGCTAGAATTGAGGACCATGGTAGTGGATGGGGGTGGCATCTCAACATGATCATTATCATCCAAAAGAACATTCTCCAATTTCTCTAAAAGAAATACTTCATCCTCCAAATTATCCTCCTATGGATTGTTGTCCCAACGCCTCAAGTTTTTATCCATCTTTGCCTCTTCACAGTAATGGGACAACAATCACAAGTTGTAATGAACATAAACCAAGCTCTATGCTCGACCCACATTCAACATGTTTCTTTTGACACTATGAATGAAACTGTAGTTGCTCCAACACCTCTCTGCAGAAGAAGTGTTCACCGCCTGTGAAAGCACCCATGTTGTGGAATGTTGCAGCTATGGAGTAGCACCGCCATGCATGTTCCACCTCACGAGAAAACTCAGATTCCCTCAATCTCTAATTGCATGGTTGGTCCCAAAGGCACAATTTCTAAGGATGTATTGGTTCAATTGTTTCCTTATGTTGTCCCACTCCTTGTCTGAGACCAATTTTTCTAATACTTTCATATAACCAGCTTAAACCTATATATCTTGGTGTGTTATTTTCTTGGACCCACCACGAGGTGTTGGTGATGAAATCCATGATACATGATAGTATTTAGGTGTTAGCACATATGCTAAGGGATGTAGTGGAATATTTAGCATTTTCCACCTTTTTTCCACCTCTACATGAATATGATTATACAGGTTGATATCTCTAGGCTCAACAATGTCTTTAATCTTCCCTAGCATGATATCCATTTTCTCATACACCTCCCCAATGATTGGTCAATCTAAATCTACAAACTTGATCATGTGAGAAATTGGCTAGGTGAATTGCAAAACATATTGAACTTGTGACCAAAACTAATTGTCAAGAATTGTCTCCTTCATTGCATTAGCACCTTCTCTATCATTTATCAATTCATCCCATGCATCACTCATCACCATAGCACCCAAAGCTTGTCTCACCTTCAATAGGTGCCTAAAGGTGATGTAATAGCTAGCAAATCTATTGTTTGCAATATTAAGCAACTACAACCTAGAGTGAGTGTTGTAGAAGTAATTGACCCTTGTATGCCCGGTAATAAATTTGATGAGTTGCTTCCCTCTCTTGTACAATTGATTAATCCATCCACATTATTTATGCTTGATAATATCATGCATCAAAAGGTTCAAGGTGTGCACTAAACACCCAGACAAAAAGATGTTTGGATGAACTTGTTCAATGATTTTACATGTTCCCTTACAGTGTGTTGCATTATCAATGATTACTTGAATCACATTAGAAGGACCAACATCATTAATTATTTTCAACAGGAGCTTTGAAATGTTTTGAAAAGAAGCAATGATTGAAGATGAGTCATGTGCTGCAAGAAACACTACACATGATTAAAGGAGTCATGTGTAGCAAAAACACCAAGAACATTGATCAAATGTTGGTTTGTAACATTTTCCCAACCGTCTGATACAATGGATACCCCAAAGTCCCCCCAATCATCTATAAATTGTGTTAGAGGTCTTTGAATTTTAGCTTTTTACCTATCTAGTAACACAATTCTAGCATTCTCATAGTTGGGGCTCTTGTATCATTTTGGGGCTTCGTTGATTCCCTTGACAAGATCGAACCAATTAGGGGGAGTGAAGCACATTGAATGGGATACCACAAGCACAGAGAAACCATACCACTTTTGCATCCACCTCATCCCTACCTCCAATATCAAGGAAATATGTTATTGTTCTTTTAGATCCAGAGGTTCCAGAACCATGAGGAGATGGAGATGTGTTGCCACCAAATCTAGATGAGGCATTTGATTGAAGCTTTTATTTTTTACCATGCTTTCCTTGTGCAACTTCCTCTATATTTAAGTATTTTTGTCTCTCTTCCTTGGACATATTAGGGCAAACTAAGATCCCAATGGGCACCTTATTGTCATCAGTCTCCATTACACCACAAAGATGCCTCCTCACACAGGTATATGAACTAGTATAAGGTTTTCCTTGATGACAATCACAAGGAAATAAAAATTTAGTGGTTCCACCAACTCTCATGTCCTCAATTTTTGTCACATATCTCCACAAGGGTGTTAATGAAGCATTGACACCTTCATTTCCCTCTTCATTGCCCTCTTCCTCCTCTTCAAACCCTTCACCATCTTCATATTGTGGGTCGTCATGAGAATGACCACTATCCTCTTCGTCCCTTTGATGCCTAGTCCCTGCCAAGACCATGAGAACCGAAAAAGGAATGATAAACCAAAACAATACCATTTTCCTCAAATTTTTAGATGAACAACCTGCAATAAAATGAGGGAGAAGAAGGAATCGAAAAGAGTGGGAGAGGACGAAAAAACCATAAACAAAGTTAACCCAAGGAAATGAGGGAGTTGGGGTTTGGGCTTACCTCTTTAGATCTTGAAAATTGAAAGTTGAAACTTGAGATAGATGGTTTACTTTGTTCTCTCCTCCAAGCTCCTATTTGCTCACTCTTCCAAGTTATCCTTTGCTCTCTCCTCCAAGCTCTTACAAATTTGCACTCTCCTTCAATCTCTCCTTTGCTCTCTCCTCCTCTCCAAGCTCAAGCAAACATAGATGAAAGAATGAGGAGAATGGAGGGGGAATAGCTCATTTACTCTCATCCTTTCTTTCCCCTAAACCCTAAGGCTATGGTAGGTCCCACCCTTACTCATAAAATATAAAAAAAAATGATATTTTTTGAGTTGGCATGGGAGCGTTCGAGTCCTTCGCGGGAGAGTTTGTGGAGTGGCATGGGAGTGCGCTTTCAACCTTGGGGATCATGTTTCGAAGCGTGGTGCTCGTGAATTGGTAGAAAGTTCCCAGGAGCACGCTCCCGAATTTGGGGAGCGCGCTCCATGGACACTTCCTCTTGAAGCGTGCTCTAGAGCTTGGGAGCGGGGGGTGCACTCCCTACAACCTTGCTTCCACGTCACTAATGCTAGATGTGGAAATTCTCTCTCTTCTCTTAGTCCAAATCACTATGATATTTATCATACATACAAAACCTTCCCTATCACTCATAGCAAATGTTGAATTTCACTTTCCTCTTCTCTTGGTTCAAACCTCTATGTTATTTCTTCACTCCTATTTGTGACAAGGGATAAAAACACTCTAGTCTTCATACACAATTGATGGCTAAAATACTCATAAGTCACCATTTTTCTTCCAAAAACATAAACTTCACAATGATACCAATTTAATCTAATTATTGTAAGTGCAAGAATTTGACTAATTTTCCGTTGCGTAAAATAAGAAATTTCAAACTTAGAACCAAAGGTGATTTGTCAAGAAATCATTGCTAACTTCAACACTGGCCAAATAATCGGACAAACTAGGCTTTTTGCTTTACTTCCATGTTGTCCATATAAAACTACAGGTACCCACACTCGAGGCAAGGGTGCCTGAAACCCGTCCCAAATTCCCATCTCATACCAGATTCGGGAACATGGACTTCATTTCACAAACCTGCACAAACTAGGGCTTAAATCCCAAACCGAGTTCTTCCCAATAAGTGAGTGGAGATGTAATTACTAAACGGGTGCCCAAACATCAATTTCAGTTTTATTTTCCATTTGGGTACTCCAAAGGTGCATCCTCCACAAAAGAGAATTATGATTTTAATTTACAAAAAAGGCCCAAAAATTCAAGTATAAGGTGGGAACATCCCCCAGTACCCTAATCCTTCACTTGCCTCACACCCTCGTGCATTCAAAACATTTAATCATCCTGTCATTTTTTTTCCATTTCATTTCTAGTGATGAAGGGAGAAACAGTCTATCAGTGAAGAGAGAGAACGGTCCAGCTATGACGGAATTTTGCTACTCTTTTCTTCTAGAAAAATTGTGGATGGCAATAGACAATGAAGTGGAAAAGTGTGTGGCTGCCTTCGGTGATCAAATCTCCCATTGCAAGGGTATTTTATCAATGTTTTATGCAACTTTTAGTATTGAATACATTTTTAGATTTCTCTCCTCCTCTTCTTATTTCTCCAAGATGGGTTCATCAAATCCTCAATGTCCACTATGGAATATATGGAGATGACAAAACTAGCTAAGAGTGCGACAGGTGCAACATTCATCAAATACAAGCTTTATCAAACAAGTCCCCTATTTTAAAATGTGTGGTCCATGTCCCTGCACCTATTCTCGTCCTTGATCCCAAGTACCTTGGCAACTTAGATATAAAATATATAGTCATGCATCTTTGTTGCATGAAACTCCTAAATTGTCTGCATACCAGTATCAGAAACTCACAGAAGCGCCTCAGAAACACCCGAATACCCATGAGGCATGTGGGACCCATAGGAAGTCTAAAACACCCTAATCCATGGAAAACAACCAGTTAACCTTTAATTTGTTTATAAACCTACCTACAAATTAATCTATCATTCTTATTTTCTTGCAAGACAATGTGTTATATATATATATATATATATAGGTTTAGAATATGTAGTTTCTAAACCCCAACGATATGTGTGTGTGAGGTTTAGATTTTATATATATATAGTGGGGGTTTAGAATATGTAGTTTCTAAACCCCAACGATATGTGTGTGTGAGAGAGGTTTAGATTCTATATATATATATATATATACCAATTTTGAGGGGGGGTGCATTTCTAGGCATTCTCGTTTTTGAAACTAGTACATGTTTCCATATTTTGTCCAACTTAGTTATGCATACATGCATATATATGAATTAAACAAAAAGGTGAACAAAAGCCTATAATCAAAAAGTAACTAAAATTCTATGAGAAAGTAACTCAAAAGTTAAGATAAAGAAGCCCAAAATGTTAGCCAAGAAAAGTAATACACAGTAAAAAATAAATGAGAAGATACACCATTGCCAAAGTAACAATAACACTATGAAACCTTGATTCATAAACAACATGGCATCTCCACATATAAGGTTGTCTTAAAAGAACATCACAAACTTTAAGTGAGGCAACATCACACAATGTCTCATATTTCAAGGGCTTGATGCCATAGGGAAAGCAACATTGCTAACTAACGTGTATGTCTCGTCCCTAGCTCAACGAACTAATGGTGTATGGTTGAAGGTGTGGCATTGTCAACAACTCCAACCTCTTGATGATATCCGTTGAGATAATGGTCTTCCAACAACCATTGTCAACAATGAACGTAGCGAGGTCCTTTTCACCCACATATCTAAATGGAATAGACACTCACCTTCCTCAAGCTCCTCTTGCTCTTTTGGTTCAATCTTTGTGGTTTCAATGGTAGCATTGGGTTCCATGTCATTGATCCACTTTCCCTTATCTTTTTCTGAAATAGTCGAAGCCAAAGTCCAACTCTAAGGCTTTCAACTCAACGAGTAATGAATGCTTCAAGCAACATTCGTCAATGTTTTGTCGGGTGCTTATGTGGAACTCACACCACTTTCCAACGTCCTTCAACTTCTCGTTACCCTTATTTTCATGTGGCTTTGATAGTTTGTCCTAAAGTTGGTTATCCTTGCTCTATCCTTTAATCTAAGAGTTAGGGTCATCGTTACCATGCTTTTGTTGTGGCAGATTTGCAAGACACAAATTCTCACTTAGTCTTTGTTTAAATTCTTGCTCGATTTTGATAGCATATCAATACGCGACTCGTAGTGAGAAGATTTAAAAGAATTCCATCTCTGTTTGGATGTACTTATGATGGCCACCACAGTACTTCAGAACCAAATGTCGCTTAGAATCTCTGATACCCAACTTTGAGCACAAGGTATGGAAGGCATTGGTGTACTTCGACATTGTTTGGTCCCTCTCTTCGGGCAAAGTTATTCATCATATGCATCGGTCAAAATAGTTTAACAAGGTAGAAATCCTCCTTGAGGGCATCAATAAAAGCCACCCAAGTGGGTTGTGTGCTAAAGATTGTAGACTCATCTCTAGCATGTCTCTCCCAATGATTGTCTTGCCAATCTTTGACATGGAGGACTTAAGGAGTGTGAAGGTGATTTTTTCACTGTTGAAAAAATTTTGAATGGATTAATAACCCTGTAATAGATTTAACAATTTCTCCAAAGTATCTACATCTATCTGACCTTCAAATAAAAGAATGTCAAATTTAGCTTGTGCCTTTTCCACCTCAAAAATCATTGCTTGTTGAAGGTGTCTTTGTCGTCATTGGCAAATGTTGAAAGATTTGGGAAAAATTATCTATCATCTCATTCCGCTATAATGTGAGAGATTACTCGAGCAACAACTCGATAAGAACTCATGGTTCGTCATCTATCTTTTCTTCTGCCATGGAAATTCGTTTGTACCAACGACAGTGGTCTTCCCCGAGCTCAATTAGTTCAAGAACCGATGCCTTACACCCTTACCTCATCAAGGATGACATGCACAAAGAAACAACAAATCACATATTGCTCTAATACCACTACTTTGGATTATGTAGAGAATGAAAAGGCGGCAAAAATATAAATGCAAATATATAGAGATATTACAAAGAGCACAGTGATACAATGAAACCCAAATTATATTAATGAATGAAATAGAACAAGATTGTAAAATGCAAAAAAATATAAACTAGCTAGAATGGTGGTAGCATGTCTCTGAATAGAGATGTGTTGGCTACACTCATTCGCAAGAAGACATTGCAAAACGCCAAAACTACATTTTAACATAAAGTATGATTCCCTAAGATACAAAAACCCTAACTCTAGGAAATGATGTGGCGAAAGGAACGTGAACCCTTAAGAGGCTAGTTGATGCATAAACTTCACAACCAAAAATTTTGCATACAAACTCAGTTTAAAGCATTTATTGGCCGATTTCAAAGCTTGATCCATGCTCCTTGCGTTTGGCAAGCCACGCAATCTTTGATTGCATGGCCTATGTCAACTACCAAAAATGCAAGGGAAATGTCTAAAAAAATGTGTTGGAGGTTCAAGCCAAGAAAAATTATAGCAAAGATGTCAAGATGTGGAACTATTATGAGTTAGTGGAATAGGTGGGTGGCCATCAATGTCCACCTAAATCATTAGAGACCTTCTTTGTTTCTCGTGTTGTTAACTCTTGCGATGGTTTGGCAGTGTGTTGGCAGCAATGGAAAAAATCCCTACATGACATGCGACATGCTAAGCCTTCACTCACTAATCCTTTGATGGCCACCCAAATCATTAGAGGCCTTCTTTGTTTCCTGTGATGTTAACTCTTATGATGGTTTGGTGGTGCATTGGCAACAATGGAAAAAATGGCTACATGACATGCGACATGCTAAGGCTTCACTCACTAATCCTTGTCTGAGACATGCTAAGGTTGCACTCACCGATATCCAAGAATTAACAATAGACAATATTTAATAAGCAACATTTTATGTGCATCCACATGTTTTCTTCCTTCATGAATGAGCCAACCTCTAGTCGTTCCTTTCCAATGGCATAATGAGGAGAAAATCAGCAATGCTCCAAGACAATGTTTTATGTGCCTCGTGTGTTTTCCTCTCTTTCAATCAATGAACCAACCTCTAGCAACTCCTTTCTAGTTGCATCACATATTAGAATACAATCAATGTGTTCATCGACACCATGGGCTCTGCAAAGACTACTAGTTGTGCCTAATCATAGGAAGGTCACAATGTTGATTTAGTTGACATTGATTTTTAACATTCTTCCAATCTTTTAATGGAATTTGATTTTCTTCAACTGGAGACATAATCACATCCTTGGTTTATACCATTCAAACTTACAATGTCTCTATCTTCAACTCCTCTCCCACTCTTCTTTATATATCTCTTAGACATTCACATAGTTAATACAATAAAAAACATGTACACAATGAATCAAATGAGTTAATTATTTTTACTATTTAGTTAACATCTACAATCATGCTTCAAAACCATGTCAATTGTGTTGCATACCAATCTCCTTGAAAGGTAGAATGATTATTGTGATTTTCAACTCCAAGAATCTTAATCAATTCACCTACTTGTTTCATCATGTCTTGCTCATTGTGAAGGCTCTTATGTTAGCTCCCTTGTAACCCTTGCCATCTTACTTAGCAATGTGATTTGTCTCTTGATTGCATATGTCACAACCAAGAAATTTAAAACCACCATAAAAGAATAATAATACTATTTTGATAGCTCTACCCAATCCTTATGACTAATACATTAGACCACATATATCATCTTACTAACACTTTGATCTCAATATTGTTATACATGTACATCTCTCATAACACCCACATTAACATAGAGCTTCAACAAGCTAACACAATTGTCTAAATATAATATCCCAAGCAAATGGCAGTGTTCTTTGTTTAACAAAATGACAATATGAGACCTAGTATATTTAAGAATAAATTGGCTATATTGTCACCCCTAGGTGCTCTATTTGCATCGATTTTACAAATCCAAAGTGTTGCTACCTACCAACTCATGGAAAATTATTCACGCATCCATATATAGGGCATTGGTGGATCGTTTCTCAAATTTAGCTAATAGATGTCCATTGTATGGCTTCAAATCTTGTCAGAAGTTGGTTATGGTGTTGCATTCATTTATATTGTCAATTTGATGGATGGTTATGTTGTTGTGAAAGCGTTTCCCAATGCTTCAACCTTCATGTGCGTTGTTGAAGTTTACTCTAATAGATTTTCAAGAATAATAGGAAGTAACAAGTCATAAGTCCACTTCATGGACTCCTCTAATGACCAACGAACATTAGTGTAAACATTGATGCATGGACTGCCACACATATTAGTTCGATTCACTTTTGGAAATTTGTTAGTCCCTTTTATGTGTGACAATTATAAATAAATAAATAAAATAAAATAAAACACGTTACACATTGCATCCCATGTTGCACATTGTTGCTAATGACAAATTGTATTTTTCATTGGAATACATTGCAGTTGTTTGGCTTCGAAGGACACTAGAATTAATGCATGTCTCAACTTCAAAGCACCAACCAACAATTAGGAGGACCCTAATGTGTCTCAAATGTGTTTTGTATTATTAACACTAAGCCAAAATAGAACATGCCAGCCATATGTCCATTGTAAAATTATTTATCCTTCTTTCAATATGTTTTTGCAATCCAATGTTTGCACCCATTCACTACCTCCACATTCCAATGTGATTTGATTTGGTAACCCTCTATTTGCTCCCATCAATACTAGAATCTACAAGACATCCTTGCATTGTTAGGATAGGGTTTCAAGATCTTTGTATTGAAAAGGACCCAAGGTGTCCTCGATGGCGTAAGGACCCTGAGGGTTCCAAAAATGCAAGAGCAGACCCTGAAGCCATGCCCAAAGAAAATGTAGATCCCTCCAAGCATCACTGGAGTTGAAATTTCATCCCATGGAAGAACCAACTTCAAATCCGCATACATCCACGGACCACCCTTAGACTTTCAAAAAGAAGTAAGAAAAAACCTTTGTTTAATGAAGAGATACAAAACTTTCCATTTGTTTGTTAGATTTCGAAGTGCACCCAGACTTGGTGCACACGCACCTCAAGTCTGGTCTATGCTCTCAAGAGAATACACAAATTCAAACAATTTGAACTATAAACATAATCACATTGAGATGCCTAAAACCTTAGCACAACGAAAGATAAAAACTAGCAATTAGATCATACAAGTAAACATGAATTTCAAGCCCAAAATATGTGTTCTTAAATCCAAAACACGTGGGCTCCCATACTAGGAACAATGGCCCAATTCTTGTACAAAAGAAAATGCCAACACTTACCCCTCCTCAATTTTCGTGCATAACTCTGATTATTGTATCCTTTGTTCACTGGTCACCTGTATAGATTGTCCCTACCCTTTAGATTGTCTCAATGTTTCCCACAAGTTATGCTTATAACTGCTCCTTCATTTGTTGTTATATAGGTTGTAACAGCCTCATTCCTTGCTATTAAACCTCCCTGGCAGACCTCAAAACTACCTAGAACAAGTGTGCATCCCCTGTACCTACTGGTCATCCACTTGCAACTCTTTTTCTTGTTGTGGCTAGGTTGTTCCAACCTTTCTAGACCTGCAACACCCTCACAACAGCCCCTGTAACACCTCCTACCACCTCTTGGCACCAATTTGATCCTCTTGTATTGTTTTCCTAGCCTACACCAACCCCTAGACACCTCCAACAGGCAGGTCATACCCCTACAACAACTTGTGACTACCTTCTACAACCTCCTCAAGGTGGTCGAGTCTTTCTCTGAGTTGCGGCTACTTCTTGGCTAATCGAGCCTCTAACTAACCTGTGGCAACCCTCTAGGCACTAGTCACAGCTCTCCTCTTCACAGTACCTTCCCAAGAGAATAATAAGACAACATAACTAAGGCCTTTCATCCACCTCCATGGCTGGACTGAGGGCACCAAACAGTTAGACTAAAATCACCAAGCATCCACACCATAATGAATTGTCACATCATCCTCAACTCGTTTTATACAAGTCATAGGGGTCAACTTAGAAGCCCATTCACAAGTCAACATCAAATTAGACTTTTTATGTGGGTGTGAAGCCCCAACACAAACCCACAAAGCCCATCACCAAACCCATGAAGCCCTAGCTTCATTCGAAGGGTGGTTTTCACCAAACGAAGAGTCTAGTCAGGTGCCAACGAAGATTCTCACATGTCTGGCACCAAGGCGATGTGAGAATACTTACCCGAAGCTACAAAACATCAACACTCCTCTTAGCAAGGGAGGTATTCTCACTCACTTCAATATCTCCAGGAAGTAACTCTGTCTCCCATATTGGAAGTAGCTTTGTCTCCCGCACTGTATCTGCTACCACAACTGCTCTCCAATCCACCTGACCGGTTGCTCCCTCTATCACTGAAGCAAATCTTGTTGTATAGCATGATCCCATCTTGGAAGACACCCTATTCCTAGAAGCCTCCAGAGCCTGAGCCTCCTGCCTGGCCATCTCAATCCATGACACCATCCTGACAGCTTTGGAAGATGTCTCTCTCCCATCTGGACCTGAAGGTAGACTCCCTCTAGAACGATTGAATCTCCCTCTAAACCTGTTGACTCTCTCTGAAGTCGAACTCCCTCTGAATCCATTGACTCCCCCTTAGGTCGGGCTCCCTTTAATTCTACACAACATCTGGAGCTACATGCTCCCTGTCCATTGTCACTTTGCTACTACTGGTCATGGCTCGCATAGGGTGGCCCTTCTACCTATACATGTTGCTCTCTCTAACTCCAAGACCACTCCTGTGTCTAAGCTAGATACTTGTCCATCCTAGAATAAAAGTTGCATAGCCCTTCTCCTCAATCGTTGGGACCGAGAACACACTCCTGGCACCCATAGCACATTTGCCACTCGCAATAGATCCCTTGACTCCATCCAGAATACCATTATTCCAAATCCATGTACTACATGCCTAGTCCCCATACCAAGCTCCATGTACATACATGAGTCAGACTCTATGAAGCTCTCGTACAAATCATGTGCTCCTGTCATATGTCGGTGGCTCCCAATGTATAAGAACCATGCAATCCTCCAAGGAAAGCATCCCACTTACCCAGGTCACGACCATCCAGTGAACTTCTGCCCAAGTCCATCATGCAAGTCACAAGACACTTCGTGTCTACGCACATGCTACAACTATACTTTTGTCCTCTCTCTGAACAATCCCAAGTTGCGGATGGACACTCAATCTAGTTCACTCTAGACCTCTGCAACTCATCTTTGCAAGTATCCTCATCCTCCTAGGTCAAATACCTCATACATTGTCGCACCTTGACAATGTGCAATTCTTCGACCAAATGAGGAGTCTAATTCATCAAATTGTCAAACATACGAAGTTATCTCGTCTGTGTTAAAGCACCCAAGTTGCACCCATCGCAACTCACTATGAAAATCCATTGGAAGTCCATCCACGGAGTTGGAAACCCGCCATACAACATACTGTTGCGAACTGAGCTCTCCACCAATCCACCAAAACTCCCAACATGCCACACCAGCAAGCTGCAATAGTCCACAACTCCTCATTTGAATGATCTGCTCCATGTCTCAAACCAAAGGCCATCTCACCTATTGCTACATGCAACGGTCATTGTAGCTCCCTCTCAGAGCTAGCTCCTCAATACTGCTACAACTCCCTCTCAAAGCTATGACCTGTGTAAATATCTCTGATCCAATTGCCCTTTTCAAAACCACAACTCTTATTCCATGTTAGATTTCGAAGTGCACCCAAACTTGGTGCAAACACACCTCAGGTCTGATCTATATTCTCAACAAAATACACAAATTCACACAATTTGAACTGTAAACATAAACACATTGAGATGCCTAACACCTTAGCACATCGGAAGATCAAAACTAGCAGTTAGATCATACACAAGTACACAGGAATTTCAAGCCCAAAAAATCTTTGTTCTAAAATCCAGAACACATGGACTCGCGTACCAGGGACAATGGCCCAATTCTTGTACAAAAGAAAATGCCAACAACACTTACAAACCCTCCTCGATTTCTGTGCATAATTCTGGTCACTGTATCCTCTGTTTATTGGTCACCTGTACAAATTGTCCTTTCCCTTAAGGTTGTCTCAATGTTGCCCCCAAATTTTGCATGTAACAACTCCTTTGTTTGTTGTTATATAGGATGTAACAACCTCATTCCTGGTTGTTACACCTCCCTGACAGACCTCAAAACTACCCAGAACAGGTGTACAACCCCTATACCTGCTAGTCATCCACTTGCAACTCATTTTCTTGCTTCAGCTAGGTTTATGCAGCCTTCCTAGACCTGCACCACACTCACAACAGCCCATGTACCACCTCCTGCCACCAGTCCGAGCCTCCTTTAATGTTGTCCTAGCTTGCGACAGCCCCTAGACACCTCCAGCAGACAGGTCGTACCCCTGTAACAGCCCACGGCTGCCTTCTACAACCTCCTCAAGCTAGTTGAGTCTTTCTCTGGGCTACACCTACCTCTCCTAGGCTAGTCGAGCCTCTAATTGACCTGCGGTAGCCCTCTAGGCACCAACCACAACTCTCCTCTTCATAGAATTTGCCCATGATAAGAACAAGACAACAAAACTAAGGCCTTTCAGCCTCCTCCATGGCTAGACCGAGGTCACCAAACATCTAGATTAAAATCACCAAGCATCCACACCATAATGAATTGTCACATCATCCTCAACTCCTTTTATACAAGTCTTGGGGGTCAACTTAGAAGCCCCTCCACAAATCAACATCAAATTAGACCTTTTATGTGGGTGTGAAGCCCCAACACAATCCCACAAAGCCCATCACCAAACCCATGAAGCCCCAACTTCATTCCAAGGGAGGTTTTCACCAAACGAAGAGTCCAGTCCGGTGCCAACGAAGATTCTCACATGGTTGGCACCAATGCCATGTGAGAATACCTGCTCGAAGCTACAAAACATCAAAGCTACAAAGCATCAACATCGTTGAGTTGAATGAAAGAATAGATCATGGCCTGTAACACAACCTTTTTCTCATTAAAATAACCACTCAAGGCCATATGCTTTGACTCTACAACTCAATCCATGATCCATTGGAAATGAAACCCTTTTGGTGTCGTGACAAACATGGATGTACCTTTTGTATTGTTGGATGGGAAGATTCTCCTTGGCCCTCCCCAACTTCCCAAACCCCTCTTCACACTTTGTGAGAGGCCCATTGCCTCCTTTTTCAAACCTTAATTTTTGTTTGCTCAGATCCAAGAGGCCTCCAAAAGAACTCTCAATAGATTTTGCAACACTTGAATAGATTAGCATTGAGCTTCAACATGATTTCCATCTTTGAATCTTCTTCCCGCCCACCATTATCTTCCTCTACCTCCATCTACACCCACCATTATCTTCCTTTACAACCATCCACGTGAATGTAAAGCATTCTTTCTTCTAGTCTAATGTTTTATCTTTCTAGCATATGACTTATAATCAACAAATTGATTTCTTGATAAAAAAAATTATTGGATGGAAACTTGCTTCGTCTCTAACATGTATTAGAGCTAATCACACTTGCTTCATCTCTAACGTGTACTAGAGTAAATCAAACTTGCTTCATCTCTAACGTGTACTTGAGTCAATTAGGTAGTTGTTTAATCTCTAAGGTCAACTTTTGAGCTAGGTTTGTTAGGCTTAGCCTGCTTACAGAAGACAGTAACGTGTACTATTGCAATACAGGTCTTTGGCATTGGTAAAATACGAGCCTATGATAGGTTGGGAGTCATCAGCCAAAACAAAGACAGCTTAAAGTTCACGAGTAAAATAGATATCAAAAGAAGCACATGACAAAGAGGAAGGTTATCAAAAAGGATCATTGCAAAAACTGCTTTTTACAGTTAGAAGTTTGATCCATCTGTGTCTGGACACGAATATGGATAACAGCTCTGACAATCAATAAACACTCATTTCAAAGTTTGAGATGCAGATTGAAACATGCTAGCTGATATTTTACTAGTCGTAAATGACAAACATCAATAAAGATAATATTATTTGAATGCAAAGGGATCATTAACAAATAACTTTGCACATATAAGTTCAAACTTAGTTATTTTATCATGCATTTAAATGACAGTATTCATATGTAGCAACTATGACTACTTATATCTCAATGCAAGCTTCTTCTAATTTTACTAGTTTATTTTATGGAAGAGAAGTGTGATCTCCACAATTGCCGCATTTTTAAGCTTCAGCAATAAACGGCCAAAGAAATCAAAATTATGAAAAACAAATA
>ML779418.1:1464195-1483249 GCA_009831015.1 Picea engelmannii
TTTGAATGGTTCACTGTTAAAAAGCGACGAGAACTAGCATAAGATTTGATATGGATCTTCAATGTCATTTATGATCTTCGTTAACCAGTTTATAGATGCACTAGACTCTTGAGTACACTTGAATATATCTATATTCTTCAGAATAAACTCACTTGCTAATGTTGTTTTCCTCGTATGAATATTTTGTCCACTAGTATTGGACATTAACAAGCAAATCTATCAACCTTAAAGACATGTTCCTGGGTCATAAAAGATGTGTGGTAGGCTTAGGCCAACACTAAATCCTTTAGTATATGATCCTAATATTTGAATGGTTCACTGTTAAAAAGCGACGAGAACTAGCATAAGATTTGATATGGATCTTCAATGTCATTTATGATCTTCGTTAACCAGTTTATAGATGCACTAGACTCTTGAGTACACTTGAATATATCTATATTCTTCARAAGAAACTCACTTGCTAATGTTGTTTTCCTCGTATGAATATTTTGTCCACTAGTATTGGACATTAACAAGCAAATCTATCAACCTTAAAGACATGTTCCTGGGTCATAAAAGATGTGTGGTAGGTTTAGGCCAACACTAAATCCTTGAGTATAACTTTGCTCCAAATGCTCTTAGGATGCTACAATATAACTAAAACTTTGAAACAAGCTTGCTTTCAATATTTTCTTTAGTTATATCAAATATTACCATAACTAAAGAGGGACGACCTCAAATGCGACAACCTCACCCAAAGAAAGGAAATTCAAGAAACGCTGTTAGTTGCATCATTGAAACGCATTTCTACCAATTTTGCTCAATTGTTGATATCCATTACAGCAAGCCTCACGATACAAAAATGAATATTTTCTACAATTAAAAAAGTCCATCGTATCGCTAGGAACCTATTGCATGCCCAAGCGGCAAATTGGATTTTTCTTGATAAGATTTAGATCCACCTGCTCCAAAATAAAGTTGTCACCAAAAATATCATAATATTTAAACGAATAAAAACTAACTTTATAAAGAGCTGAAAGCAGCAAATACAACCACAAACTATTTAGGACAGAATCCATTTAAGATATTAAACTCAGTAATACAGCGATCATTACCTTGTGCCCAAAGAGATCTCGTATATTATCTATGCCATATAATATCATTGTAGGTCTGGGGAGCAGAAGACAAACAATTAATATTTTTTATTTATACAAGTGCTACACTGGAGACTTCAAAACGAACAATAAATCAGTTACTAGCACTTACCGCTCAAGGGACAAACCCCATGCAATAACAGAAACATCTTCTGGTAACCCCATAGGGAGCAGCATTTCTGGGCGAAAGATGCCAGAATTACCAACCTCTACCCATTTTTTTAATCCTTCATGGTAGCTACACAATAACAACAAAACGCTCAAACAGAGACTGTCATAAAACCTCATGGTGAATTCCAAAGCTTTAAAATGCATAAGATAATACCTGAAAATTTCCATACTGGGCTCTGTATAAGGATTGTATGCAGGTTTGAATCGTAATTTGATCATACCTAAAAGAAACTGTGCGTCAGAGGTACCAACAAAAATCCAAGTATAATACTTTGCATGTCTTGTAATTCAGAGTCCAGACATGAGCAAGGAATCAAAAGTCCTTGATCACTACATGGGTAAATGGAAAATGACCTGAACCTAGTATAGCTCAAAAAAATGAAAATGACAACACCTCCTAGGAGTTGAAATAGAAGATTGATATTAAGTATTTACCTAGACGTGAGAAGAAGTCATTCAGAACGCCTATCAAATCACCCAATGTAAGGCCCTTGTCACAGACAAGACCTGAAATCAAACAAAAAGGCAGTTGAGGATTTCATAATCCATACTAAAACCTGCATCTAGAAAACAAAGGGTGTGCTCATACAGCATAATATAACTCATTATAACAACTCTTCTGCATTCTTCTTCAACAAGAATATACAAACTATGCAAACTCAAAAAACGGTTCAACCTTCAATTTGGTGAAACTCCGCAAGATGGGTCCTATCCACTGCCTCATTTCGAAAAACCCGATCAATAGAGAAGTATCTTTTGGGGGTAAAAGGTTTCTGCAGATGACACAACATAAATTTTAGCAACTGAAATCAATGAGCTAAAAACTCCTCTATATCAACTAATAGAAAATAACCAAAACAGTCCAAAAGTAATTAGCAACAAGTAGTTATTTATGACACTAAAAATCAGATATTCATAGCTGTCCAAAATGCAGAAAGAAGTCCACACTCGGAGAAGATATAATTTCCTTTAAAGGCTTTCTAACATGAATATTGACTGTCTGGTTTTTCACCATTATCTTACATCTTTACCAACAGAGGTTTCTGTACCATAAAAACAAAAAGAACCCCTGCACATATATGTAGAAAAACAGAAAAATTGTACAATTGGAAGCAGCAGTCCAATAAAAATGAATCTTTCAAGAAACAGTATGTTAAAACTTAATACCATAAAAACAAAAAGAACCCCTACACATATATGTAGAAAAACAGAAAAATTGTACATCTGGAAGCAGCAGTCCAATAAAAATGAATCTTTGAAGAAACAGTATGTTAATTTTGATCCATGACTAAATATAGAAGTTCAAGAAATCAAATGCTAAAATTTTCAATCATTACATACTTTTTTATCAACATGCTTGACACAAGTACAGAACAAAAGAATGAAAGAGGGCTAAATTGCTCCTTGGAAGTGGAGCAAGTGTCATTGCATTACTCAATGGCAAATATTTATACTACAGATTTGTGACAAAATTGGAGACTAGAGACAAAAATAGATCTTCAACTTCTTACAAAACTGGCCTAGAATAGACTACAACAATAATAACATTTCTCACACGAGGGGTACTAAAAAATGCATTTCCAGTGCTAATCTCCACTCTGCTTAGAAGAAATTGTCACCAGTTTCTGCTCAGAATGAAAATGTTGTTCAAACATGGATTAAAAATCCCCTTAGCTTGAGAAAGCAAGCTACTTTTTCTTTCCACCAAGTACGTAGTAGATTGTAACTTAAGTTGATAAATATTCACAACAATGTCACAACTGATGATAGATGATATTCTATCAATTGATAAATCACCTGATGTATCTGATGAAGATATTAATACATAACTTAAGAAGTTAAGACTAGTAAGGAGTGTCCTAAATTTGGGTCAGGAAAATAATTTCTTCAATGAAACCTTATCATTGTCCAAATCATGAGAGTTGTCTTTCTAATTAGTCAACTTATCAACATTCATATTACTCGCAAGTTTGAACAAAGGCAACACTCTGTTTATGCTAAAAAGAATCAGATCTCCAATACCAATTCTTCTAAAGGACATAGTTGGAGTCATAATAAGAGAAATTTCATTCAAGAATCTTATCAACAGATTGTTACAGTAAAGTAACCTAGGATGAATTAATACTTCTACAATGCACCAATATTGCTCTGAGCATTGATGATCTTTTTTTCTTGTTTCCGTTCTTCGAGGAAGAAGCCTTCCTAGAAGGGAGGGCATATAAAAAACTATTTACAATTATTTATACCTAATTTTTATTATGTTGAGTCATGACTCTTAGGCATTATATATGTGAGAGTCTCCTTGACCGCAAACAACCATATCATGCAATCTTCACTTTTATTATATATTTATTTGTCCTTTTGGACTATATGCGTTTGTCCCTTTTCTTATGAACACCTATGGCATATCGTGACTACCACAACGTACGTCACATTTTCCAAATGCAACCATAATATCTCTTCTACCCAAAATATGTGGGACCTTGTGCTTATTGTGCAAGGATTTTATACTTAGCTTGGGTCTTCAAAAGAAGGTCCGTGTCCTTTGCATGTGAGCTTTTTTTTGGAAATGTTGCTTATAGCAACTTACAATTGTCCCTAGGCTAAGATGCCATGCTATTAGGGGTGTTTTTATGCCATCAAAATCACCCACAAAGAAACATGTATAAACCCAATTGAATTATGGATGTTTACATAAGTTGAAGTGCACGTTGTGGATAAAGACATCTCTACAAAGTCAATGAAAGTTAAAAATCCAATTGTCACTACTAACAAAATATTATCAACAAAGAAATCAACACAAGTATTTCACACAAATATAAATATACAACATAAGGTTAATCAAGGATATCCTAAAGTCAAGGCAACTGACAAGGGTATCTTACAGTAATAATAATCGCAACAGTCACCACGTGGACCAACCAACATGATTAAGCTAGATTCACCCACCATTAAGTAAATTCAAATTGATACAATCAATTATGAAAATGTAACCTAAAATTGATGTACTGGAGTCTAGAATTAACTAAAAGGTCATTAGTTATGAGATTGGTTAATGGTTCTTTATGATTGATTTTTTTATGAAATACAATCTACTTTTCATGAGAATATGTGTCATTCATAAACCTTATATGGCCAATTCTAGAGAAGTGATTAGGCAATGTGTTGGGAAAGGGGAACTTGGTGAAAAAATTTGTTTGCATCATAGTTGGTAAATGATTGCTAATAATCATCAATGTTTCCCATAGTTGGTGAGTGTAAATCCTTTACATAATATGGTACAAACACTCTTTATAACACTTTGTTCACAAGTCCCTGATCATAAATTTCCTACCATTACAATGAGGTGTTGAATTTTCGTTAATTACGTTAACATTAGATTTACCATAGCACTTTGAACTTCTTTTGTATGCTCATTTCTCCATAGGCGATGTTGCACCATAGCCACCTACTCGTGCCACCCCCGAGCATAACATATACATCCTGGGAAACCCTTCTACACAAGGGGAGAAAACCCAGCAAACCTTCTTATAGAGAATATCCTTGCCAATATAAAATAACCAAGAACTAGCTCTATCCACTAGAGCAAACCACAAGAAAGAATCCCAACAACATAGATGCAGCACACCCTAGCCAGAGCACTAGGGTGTCTAGCCTCCACTAGCACACCACCAAGAGATAACCAACTATGCAGTTGCAGCTCACTCTAGCCAGAGCGCTAGAGTGGCTCTACCAATGCATCACCAAGACAAACCAATAATGCAGTTGCATCTCACTCTAGCCAGAGCACTAGAATGGCTGGCCTCCACCAACACATCACCAAGACCAAAAGAGATAGACCCTCCATATGTGCCCTTCTTCCTTCTGCAATTGCAGCTGCAGCTCTCTCCACCAAACTTGCGCTATAGATCAATGAGTGAGTGTGTCAAATGAGTAAGGCGTCACCCTTATTTATACTAATATGTCCAATGGCTTTTCTAGCAGGGTCGACCTGACTTTCTAGAAATTATATTTTTCTATTTATCTTTTCTGGCAGGGCCAACTTGACTTCTGGAGCAATATAATTCTTCTTTATTATTTTCTGTGAGGCCGACTGGGACCTTCTTGAGTTCTTGACATCTTCATCTATAAGAAAGGTTATCCCATAGGTGAATACCTCCCGCAACTACCAGAAACATCAACATGAGGGAGGGTTTGAATGCACTAAGGATAGTTATCATGTGCCAACACAATTGTGACAAAGTGTATGAAGGAAAGATCAGTACACTATGGAGCAATGATAATTAGTGGCACTAACCATAAATAAGAATAGGCTTTCTTACAAGACGTTTGGATGGGTATAATCCCTTACCTACTAATGTGGGTTAAGGAGTCTTAATGCAAAGCATAATGGCCACATACCCATAGGAATTTACTAGGTTGCATGCACACTAGCCTTCTCTATAACAGGTTCCTCTCTTCTGTTGTTTTCTCCGAGTTCATAAGTTGGTCCATAAAACACTCCAATGTGGACCAAAAGCTCTCTACATGTCATTGAAACCATAGCAAGTATAAAAATATACTAACTAGTCTAATCAAAGCCACCAAAGTGCCTTATTTTTCCCTTATTTCTATACAGGAAATTTTAGTATGGAAATGTTAACATAAACTAGAGGAAATGCTTGGGAAACATTTCCCAAGCCTTTCACTACAATTTCAACACCAAGATGTCATTTCCCTTATTTTCATCTTCAATGTTAAGGAATCAAAAGAATTCATTATAGTAATAAAATGAAATTGTCATACAACACCATATGAACATATGGAGAACCATATGACCACATTTTCCCCACTCTTTTCTTGTTTTCATTCTTAAAGATAGGGCATTAAAAGAACATTTATTTCAACAAAATATGTTTACTGAACAACCATACAAATCCATACAGAAATTTGGAAATACACACAACCATGTTTACATCTCCTTTTTCTCATTTCTAACATTAGGGCATCCAAAAAAATGCATTAAATTCAAAATAACATGTTATAATTTAAAGGGTATGGATACCCATTCCCATTTCCTCATTCTCAGGGACATAGGGTCCACATAGATATCAAATTAGTAAGATCTAAAAACCCATCGAACGAGGCATTTTTTTGGTCTCTAATTTGAGGAAATTGAAATTATAGAATTTGGTTAATATCATCGATGCCATTCTTAGGAAAGATATATTGGTAGTACTTACTCTAGCTTTTATAGAGTCGTTGGCTTGAAGATGTTAGACTTAATGTTTCTCTAACTGGAAATTTCACCCCCCAAACCATCGTCGTTTGCATATTTTTTGCAACTTGCTTCAAAGGGTTAAGTTCGTCTCTCATCTCCTCTTGACAAAATGCTAGATTTGGTCTATATTAATCTAACCTTGAAGACCTTCCACGTCACTAATGCTAGACATGGAATTTCTCTCTTCTCTTATTCCAAAGATCTATGATATTTATCATACATACAAAACCTTCCCCATCACTCATAGCAAATGTTGAATTTAACTTTCCTCTTCTCTTGGTTCAAACCTCTATGTTACTTCTTCACTCCTATTTGTGACAAGGGCAGAAAACACTCTAGTCTTCATACAAAATCGATGGCTAAAATAATCATAAATCACCCTTTTTCTTCCAAGAACATTAACTTGGCAATGATGCCAAGTTAGTCTAATTGTTGTAAGTGCAAAAATTTGACTAATTTTCCACTGCATAAAATAAGAAATTTCAAACTTAGAACTAAAGGTGATTTGTCAAGAAATCATTGCTAACTTCAACACTTGCCAAATAATCAGACAAACTAGGTTTTTTGCTTACTTCCATGTTGTCTATATAAAACTATGTTGCATAGGTGCCCCACTCGAGGCAAGGGTGCTTGAAACCTGTCCCAAGTTCTCGTCTCTCATACTGGATTCGGGAACATGGACTTCATTTCACGAACCTACACAAACTAGGGCTTGTCTCCCAAACCGAGTTCTTCCCAGTAGGTGAGTGGAGATGGCATTACGACACAAGGACCCAAACACGAATTTTAGGTGTGTTTTCCATTTGAGTACTCCGAAGGTGCATCCTCCACAAAAAAGAATTATGATTTCAATTTATAAAAGAGGCCCAAAAATTCAAGTATAAGGTGGGGACCTCCCCCAATACCCTAATCCTTCACTTGCCTCACACCCTCATGCACTCAAAACATTTAATCATCCTCTCATTTTTTCTATTTCATTTCTAGTGATGAAGGGAAAAACAGTCCATCAATGAAGAGAGAGAACAGTCCAGCACAGACAGGATACTATTGCTCTTTTCTTGTAGAAAATTTGTGGATAGAGATAGACAATGAAGTGGCAAAGTGCATTGTTGTCTTTAGTGATCAAATCTCCCATTGCAAGGGTATTTTCTCAATGTTTTATGCAACTTTTAGTACTGAATACATTTTTAGATTTCTCTCCTTCTCTTCTTATTTCTCCAAGATAGGTTCATCAAATCCTCAATGTCCACTATGGACTATATGGAGAAGACAAAAYTGGCCAAGAGTGCGACAGGTACAGCATTCATCAAATGCAAGCTTTGTCAAACACAAGTCCCCTATTTCAAAATTTGGTGTCRTTGTCCCCACACCTATTCYCGTCCTCTATCCCAAGTACCCTGGCAACTTAGATATAAAATATATRGCCATGCATCTTTGTTGCATGAAACTCCTAAATTGCCCACGTACCAGTATCARAAACTCRCGAAAATGCCTCAGAAACACCCRAATACCCATGAGGCATGTGGGACCCATAGGAAGTCTTAAAAACCCAAATCCATGGAAAACGAAGACCAATTAACCTTTAATTTGTTTCTAAACCTATCTACAAAGTTAGAAACTAATCTAGATTCTATCATTCTTATTTTCTTGCAAGACAATGTGTTATTTAAAAATATATATATATATAGGACATCGACTCGGGCACCTATCAGCTAGGACATCGACTCAAACTCAGAATAGTGCCCGAGTCGATGTCCTATATATATATATAGGACATCGACTYGGGCACCTATCAGCTAGGACATCGACTCAAACTCAGAATGGTTTGATTTCAACGACTTGGTTCAATAGAAATACATTAAATAATTAAATTTTAATGAAAAAAATTATTTTAAATCTTTCAAACCATGATTCCAAACCATTAGAGACAAAATATGCAAAGTTTGCTCCTCTATATACCATGTAAGGGTGTATATATCAAAATGGCACCAAGTGCAATACATACCAGCAACAAAAAACATAATTAGTGAGGCTCTAAATGGCCTCTACAATCCATAAAACATGCAACAACTACAATCTACTACATATTATTGATCAACATGAGAGGGGAACAAAGAAGAGGAATAATGTTATAGGCCACTTGAGAGGGGAACAGACGAGGAATAATAATGTGCCCTGCTGCTAGAACTCAATCAACAATCGTCACTTTCCAAGCAAGTGGAAGATCAAGACTACTCCAAGTTTGAACTTTTTTTCAAACTTGGCCATTGACTTTGTTTTGATAAGTGCAGATTGCAGAGTTGTCAATTTGCATAATATATGCTTTAGCATTTGTTAGAATATATATCTCCTAGTAAACTAACCATTGCATTCTTATTGACTAAAATGTGAAATGAAAAACATCCCTTTAAAATTTTGGCACTAAAGGTGGGTTCATAATCATTATTAACATTTACCATGGTCCAATCGTGTAATGCAATCCCAATAATATGCCAAATTTTGTCAAGAGGCCCAACTAATTATAGTATTGTTCCTAACATGGATAGTGACCTCATACATATGATGGGAATGAAGAGGGCAGTGAACTGACTGTATGCTTACACCGGCACCTGTACCAGCAGTTCCAACTTCGAGTAAAGCATGTTGGTATTGAGAATTCCAGCTGAAAGAACTGTTAGAATAATGTTGATGTGCTCGTTTAACCATAGACAATGCTACACCATTGTCACCCATCCATAGGCATAAAGCCACCCCTGAGCACCTTAACCTTTTACAGAAAGAATGATTCCAGGAAGCCACACCAGAACCAACAGATAAACAAGAGAGCGCACTTTCTCCAAGGGTAGCGCACAAGAGAAAGTACTAGAAAGACTGAACAAGATAAAATCGTACAACTGCAGTTGTTGTTGCTCCTCCTCCGAACTTGCGCATTGTTTCTGGTTTCCTGAGTGAGAGTGAGTGAACAAATGAGCCAAAACGTCCTCTATTTATATTAATCTGTCTAGTGACTTTTCTGGCTGGGCCGACCTAACTTTCTGGTAATTATATTTATTGTTTATCTTTTTCCTGTGAGGCCGACTTGTCTTCTTGGAGGATAATACCTTAATATTATATATTTTGTTGAGCCAACATGTCTTCTAGGGTTTTCACAAATTTGTTTAGGGTTTCTCTTGCTTTCGAAATATTCTATTCTAGTCAAAGGTTACATATGGAGGTTAATACCTCACGCAGCTACCATAATATCAACACTCCCTCTTAGCTAGGGAGGTATTAATGGTCTCAAACACATCCTCGCATAGTCTTGTATAGTCTTGTATAATCTTCACATGGCATGGGCAAGACTCGCATAGTCTTGTAGACCATTCTACAGGTAGCATCATCATAGAACAAGTCACGAGTATCATCATCACTATCAGCATCATCTGGTAGCGATCTGGCATCAAAACATATCGTCGTACTTGTTCTTGGTATTCTTCTGTCATAGACAATATCACAATATCCATGAGCCTCATTTAGCTATATTGATAATCCATCTCCACCACCATGTGTCTAGCACCTCGGGTCATTCTTGTCCCATGACAAGAATCATGACCTCATCGGAGCCACATTCACCTCATAGTTGATCCTCTCATAGGATCACTCTGTGAATGCATTTAGCTCGATGCTATCAAACACGTGTGTCTAGCACCTTTGGTCGTTCTTGTCCCATGACAAGAATTATGACCACATCGGAGCCACAAACACCTCATGGTGATCCTCTCATAGGATCACTCCATGAATGCATTCAACTCGATGCTATCGGACACGTGGAATTGCACCTCAAGTCTTCAATCTGTCGAAGACTACGTCGAGGCACATCTACTTCGGATGTAGATGTTCCCTATCTCCCTTGGTCTGCAGCCCAGTTCCTGTGGAGATAGAGTCGGCCCAATGCTTATCGGGGCTACTCACCTACTCGTGAGAGTTTCAAGGCCCGATGCAATTCACACATAGGAGATCTAGCAGCAACTCGAATCTTCAGTTCTTCGAAGATTACATCTAGGCCTATTCCCATATGATCTGTCTGATCAATCTTCGAATATCGGCATGATGTTGCAATCATCAACACTCCCCCAGGGAAACATTTGCATTCATGCCAAGCTTGTCCCAGACAGAGGCTTAGTGCAAATGTCAGCTATCTGCTCATCTGTGGATATGTGATGGAGCCTCATTGCTCCTTCCTGCACCATGTCTCTGATGAATTCCTGCAAGATCCTTCGAAAATCCACCCTGCTTCATATCTTGCATCATTGGCTATGATATATGACTAGGTGCTATAGATATCTTCTTCCCTGCTTGTCTGGAAATCCTACTCAATCCCAAGCTGAAGTAGCACCCCAGGTGCTAGATCTGTCTGCTGCACTTCCAATCCAAAAATTGTATATCCCAACAGCCATACTTCATCATCGGAGATCAATCATATCTATCTGTACAACATAGGTACCTACATGTTGTGTTGTAACCCAATAATACGGTCATGGCTCAACCATATACTGGCACAAGGTGCTCTCTGCAAAGCAAATGTCTATCTCGTCACACAACTTCTTCAGATGTGTCGCCATAGGTGTGGCCATGGACTTCCTGTCCATCATGCTAAACCTCTTCAGTCTCCTCACTGAAGATCTCATATGGTGCCAGCCACGCTTCCAATCCTGTCAAGATCCTTCATCTCAAACTCTGAAATCAACTCCCTCTATATGAGAGAATCCTTGGACCTCGCTTATGTCTGTTGCAAGCCCCTTTGCGTTCTGCAAAGTGTCACGAAACTATTATGGCATCTTCTTGATCACTGACTCCCTCTGAATCTGACTACCTCTCAGATTTATCTCTTATGACCTGCCCGGAACAAGAAACAAGAACAACAAAAAAAATCTCCATGGTATCCTTCATGGAAGATATCTTGCCTGGAGTCTAGGACAGTAACCAAGAACATCTCCTAAAGGAGATCAACTTCATTTCGTAAACAATAAGCATTTACATAAGAACAAGAATATCTCCTAGAGAGGAGATCAACAAGTGTATCTCTAGTATTAAGGGGTTAGTATAATGATCATAACTTCAATAGATCAAGATGCAGCATAAGATCATAATAATTCCGTAACAGCTAGAGACATATCAATTTTAAATAATCAAACCTGGACTCTTCACTGCTAGGGAAGGTGCACTTGTTCCTCTAAATGTACTGAATTCACTGCTTGGACAAGGTCTCTTGTACAACCCCTGCAAACACACTCATGCTTTGTTGGATGATATAACTAGAAGAATATACAAGTGCATACCTTTGAAATTTGTAGTATCGTTCAGCTTGTCTTCTAATCTGAAACTTGACACCATCTTGACAAGAAGAGGTTAGAAACTGAATCAAAAAAGTTCAATGATTTGAACAAGCTAGAAACCCTAAAATTTCAACATAGACCACAAAAATCAATTTTGACCAAAAGTCAACCTTTGACTTTGACCCAAAAACTCAAACTTGACGTTTTTGTTGGCTGAGGGCACCGGAGAGTGCGCTAGAATATCCAGGAATTAGGTCCAATGCTTCACTGAAAGTGCCCAAGAATTTAGGTTTAGGGTATGTTGCAGCTACAAAATCAGAAACCCTAGTTGCAGCTGCAACTGGTGCTACAACAAGCTTGACAAGGAACTCCCGATCTACCTTCCAACAGTTAGACTGTTCTGAAAGTAGTGCAGGCCCATAACCTATTAGAATAATGTTGATGTGCTCGTTTAACCATAGACAATGCTACACCATTGTCACCCATCCATAGGCATAAAGCCACCCCCGAGCACCTTAACCTTTGACAGAAAGAATGATTCCAGGAAGCCACACCAGAACTAATAGATAACCAAGAGAGCACACTTTCTCCATGGGTAGCGCACAAGAGAAAGTACCAGAAAGACTGAACAAGATAAAACCGTACAACTGCAGCTGTTGCTGCTCCTCCTCCGAACTTGCGCACTGTTTCTGGTTTCCTGAGTGAGAATGAGTGAACAAATGAGTCAAGACGTCCTCTATTTATATTAATTTGTCAAGTGACTTTTCTGGTAGGGCCGACCTAACTTTTTGGTAATTATATTTTCTGTTTATCTTTTTCTTGTGAGGCCAACTTGTCTTCCTAGAGGATAACACCTTAATATTATATATTCTGTTGAGCCATGTCTTCTAGGGTTTTCACACATCTATTTAGGGTTTCTCTTGCTTCCAGAATATTCTATTCTAGTCAAAGGTTACATATGGAGGTTAATACCTCCCGCAACTACCATAATATCAACAAGAACAATGTCAATGTTTTGTCCAGCAGTAAAGAAATCAAGTTCTGAGTTCCCAATTTGGTGTTAGATGGGCTAAGCATAGATTAGGGGTAGTTTAGAGGCTCTATAATTTGGTATTAGATCAGCTAAGAATAGATTAGGGGTAATTTAGAGACTGTATGGCAGCCTTAGAATAGGATAGCTAAGGGCCATTCACTCAAATAGGATAGCTAAGGGGCATAAAGGGGGAGATGTATTTATAGTTAGTGTGCTGGTGGGTCCGGAATCAAACCGTCTGAGCAGGCACAGACCGCCCGGTTTGACCGGTTTGGTATCGAACCAGCTTCGACTCGGCCGGTTCAATACCAAACCAGTCACTGAGCCGAGTTGAAGGCTGGTTTAACTCAGCCAGCCATCTGCTCGGCCGGTTGGGCGGTCTGATATCGACTTGGCCCAGATTTAAAAACTAAGATATTGTGTTTCCCCAAACATACCAGTTCGGGAGGGTCAATTTCTAGGCATTCCCGTTTCTGAAACTAGTACATGTTTCCATATTTCATCCAATTTAGTTATGCATACATGCATATATATGAATTAAATAAAAAGGTGAAAACAAAAACCTATAATCAGAAAGTAACTAAAATCCTATGAGACAGTAAATCGAAAGGTAAGAGAAAGAAGCCCAGAATGTTAGCCAGGAAAAGTAGTACACAGTAAAGAATAAATGAGAAAAGACAGCATTGCCAAATTTATTGTCTTATTTAGCAGCTAAGTAGTTTTCTGATATCTGTCTAGAGGCATCACCATACATTCACTGCTCCCTTATTTAGCAGCTAAGTGGATTTGCTGAGCCTGACCACACTCACTTCCCTTCTTTCAGAGATTATGTCTTTTCTTTCTAAAACTGCTATAATTTCCTAATATTAATGTTAAGAAAGCGTATGAAGATGGCCAGCTCATTCTGGTAAATTAAATATACTATCTGTTCCAAACAAACTACACAGTATCTATATAATTTATTATCTATTTATTATTTACAAATGAATAAATCACTCTAATAATTTTCCTCAGTAATCTAGATTCAACCATGTTAATAGCACTCAAATATGAAAGAACAGAATTAAAATCCTAAATAAGTATAAAACACCTGAGCCAGTGCATAAAGCATTCTAGATGAAACAGCTGTTGTATGGGTGCGCAGTAAATTTTTTTCAGCTTCCTCCCTTTTCCAATCATACCCATATCTACAAAAGAGAAAAGTTATAAGATTAGATGCTTAGGAGCATTAAGAAAGCTGAAGAGAAAACAAAACCAAATCGAATATTCTATAATTCCACTATGTTTTGGAACTTACCCTCTAGATCCATAGCCACCAGATTCATGTATTTTTTGCACCCTCTGTAAATAATCTTCAGGTAATGTTTGAGTATATGCAGGAACTGCAAATGCTCAACAACCATTAGCCAAAAACTATCTTGATACAGTTTTCCATATTAATATATCCCATATCCATTAGCCAAGAACTATCTTGATAGCGCTTTCCATATTAATATATCACATATTTATATGTATTTGGAATTAAAATCGCATAAACAGGTAATTAAATGAATTCACCCATGACAACTAAAATAAATAACCTTTTAAGAAAAATGTATCATGTGAATCTCGAGCAGGATGTTGCTGTGGTTGGAAAAGAACATCGAAGTTCCAAAAACTGCAACAAACCAGGCACAGACAAAATTAAACAGAATGCCTCCATTATACACTCAAAATCATATTCATAGCACCATGAAATAATTTGTACAGTTATAGTCAAAAAATAAAATCAATCTATCAACTAACAAAGTTCACAACAAAAGCACTATTGAAAGGCACTCTATAAGTGACAAGCCACAACCTATAAAGGTCCTAAACATTCCTAAGATTTCATTAGAATGGATTTGCATAAAGTTTGAAGATATCTGTGGGCCAATTTCAGTAGATAAAGAATCTACATCAGCACTCTACATATTATCTACAAGCTTGGAGGAAATTTGAAACTGGATTCTTGTTCCCATTTGAAAGTAAGAAAATAAATTCAAACCCTTATTGTCTTTCTCTATAAATTTGTTGATTTATTTTTTAGCAAACAAGGGTATATTTTTTTTGAAGATCCATTGTCATTGGTACAAACATTCTCATGGCTCCCAGTAATATAAGAGAACCTGCATGGAACCATTGTAAATTGGTCAATGGGAAATTTGTATGCAACAATTGTCATAAGGAAATCAGGGGGGGACAGACAGGCTGAAATGCCACTTAGCAAGCATACGAGGGCAAGTTAAAGCATGTCTACAATCTCAAATGATATAAAAGCCCAAATGCAAGCCTTTGTTGAAGTTGTTCATGCGGATCAAACCAAGGCCAAAGAGATTAAGGATGAGATAAATAGAGTGGAGAGATTCTCATACATGAAAGTGAAAGTGGAACAGTGGTTATGAAGCCTCCCCCACTTAACCTTCTACAGATCACTTTAGATTTATCCCTCCAACTTCGCTTGATAACATAATACCCCACATCAAAGACGAAGAAGATTGATGGCATTTTTGCGGGCTGCACCACCCAGACTTCTTAGCTGACCATTGATAGTAAATGGAGAAAGAAATACAAGAATGCAACTTTTCAATAGGCATTGTTTAACTGTTCTACATTTTGGTTTTTTTCGCCGTAATCCGGTGACATAAATCTGGATGAAATCGCAATTTTCTGTTGTTTAAATTGCATTTTTCAATACATAAATGGATTCAGCGTGTTGAAAAAACCTTGGGGCACTCGGATTATACAGACTTCGCTACTCAAATCTGCAGATCCAACACTTTCTCACCAGATTTTGGGCAAAATTAAACAAAAAAATCCCCGGAAAAGGGCCAAAACGTAGAACGTTTAGACTACGGCCTTTTCAATATATGGATAGCTGGTGCTATGATTCAAATATTCAATTCAATGTTGTCCACTCCTCGTATCATCAACCTATGTTAGATGCCATAGCTTCATGTTATGTACAATAATATATCATAAATATAGCATAACATATAATATTAATAATAATAAACAAACGAAGAGTTACAACTCATTGTGATAACCTTTTGCCTCACGACTCTTCAATGGGTATATATAGCCCATCACGAAGGCTATTATAATCAGTCATTCATTATTCATTTATATATATGTAGATATAAATATAGAAGAAGGCGTCCACGGAGAGCGCTTTGGGGTGTTCTCAAACGCTCCCTGTCAATTCGGGAGCACCACACTATGGGGCGTTCTCGGACGCTCCCTACCAATTCGGGAGCGCCACATGCTCCTTGCACAGCCCCACGGAAATGATAAAAAACTCTTTTTTTCTAATTTTTGAGTGGAGGTGGGACCTAGGGTAGGCTTAGGATTTAGGGGAAAGTGAAGAGGAGAATAATGGATCTCTTTCCCCTCTATTTTCCTCATTCTTTCATCTATGTTTGCTTGAGCTTGGAGGAGAGAGCAAAGGAGAGCTTGAGAGAGAGTCCAACTAGCTCATTTTAAACTTTATAGATGATAGATTCATAGTATTTAGCAACTAGCTCAGTATAAACTTTATTGTTTGGGACCTTTTGGTCTTCATACTTCAGAGCAAATGGCCTATTTTGTAAACATAACTAGACTCATGTTATTGTTGACAGTTGTTGGATACTAATTTCATTCCATAAGTTAATGGTCTACTTTCTATTATATGGCTTAAAAATTTGTATGTTGGTTTGTAAGTGTTAGATTTAGGGTAAATTTGAAAAACAGAAGTCTCCTTTTAATTTCAATGCAAGAATAACTTAGATCTGTAGCTTAAACTGAGATAAGAGCATATAAAGGATAGATCTATAATATACAGTAGCAGCAGAAGAGAAGAACTCAGAAAATATATCAGATCTAACAGTAGTGCTTTAAGCTAAGATCAGATAACAATAGATCTATATGATGAATCAAGTTTCAGATCATAGACAGTAATGAACAGATCTTTAGATACAACAGCAGATCTATATAACACAGTACTAAAACTCAGCTTAATCAGTTTACAATGAGCATAAACAAATCTCTAATAAGATTCAGATCTAACTCAAGGAGAAACAAGTAGGAAACATACCTGGTACAATAACCCACCTCTGAAGATAGTACTGTAACCACAATAGAAATAGATCCGGTTGTTATGCTCTGACAAAGGTTCAGTTCATAGATCAATTGGATCTTTTATGCCAAAGAATGAAGGAACTTTCAAGCCACCAAGCTCAAAAACACAAAAAGACCAACCCCTTCCCAGCCAAAAACTTTACCCAAGAAACCCTCAGATCTATACACACAGGACTGTAAGTAAACCCTTGTTTCTACAGTGGACAGTGTAGGAGCTTTACCAAATAGTAACCCTTCAGAAATACCCTTGCTTGAGGGCAGTACAGCAGACTAGGATAGGGTCACTAACACACTGCTCACACATTGAAGATCCGGCCCACAAAGACAAGGGATAAGCAATTTAAACAGCAGATCTGAGGAAGGTCGTACCCTCAAGAGGACGCACCTCACAGCAAAGAAACCCACAGCAGACTAGGACGCGGCACCCAGCAAACAATCCCACAGCAAACTCACGGCAGCTACAGCAAAGGGACGACAGCTTATGGCACAGGAGACTGCAGCAAAATAGGACACCCGTGGCAGCTTTAGAATGCACAGCTGATCAGAAGGGAGGCTGTGGCTAACCCTCAAAGGATCACTATAACAGCAGAACAAGAGGCTGCTCCACACTTCAGATTTCAACAGCAAAGGACTGAGGCCGCAGACTTAAAGAATCTCCACACTATCACAAGTAGAAAATGAATGTGGAATAGGTGTAGGGGGGGGGTTTCTTAAATAGTAGTTAGGGTAGGTTTAAGGCTAGTTAAGTTAAATTAAAAGGTCACATGTTTAAATTTAAAATTTAAACATGTGACAATTATTTAATGTTTAACTTTAAAACATAACCCCTAAATAAACCAACAAAAACCCAAATCAATCAATCAAGGGTAAGGGAGGGTTTGCAAGGTGGCATTACTCATTCCTTCAAATCATATGGTGAACCTATTACTTTATCATCACTGCATATGGGACTTATCCCTCTTGTGGTTATGTCCTTCCTCAGGGAAGATCATGTACCATCAAGTACTTGATTTAGAATCAAGTAGCCCCGGGACTTTTCCTAAGGTCTTATTCACCAAGGTCAAAAACCAAGGATCAACCCATGCCCCAGGCATGAGTACCCTGAACCCAGTCCAGGGGCCCTAGACATATCTAGGGGCTTTAACATCTTGGTCCCAGACCAAGAAACCCATGCCCCAGGCATGGGTACCCTGGACCCAGTCCAAGGGCCCTAAACATATATAGGGACTTCAAATGCTTGGTCCCAGACCAAGAAACCCATGCCCCAGGCATGGGTACCCTGGACCCAGTCCAGGGGCCCTAGACATATCTAGGGACTTTAACTGCTTGGTCCCAGACCAAGAAACCCTATGCCCCGGGCATGGGTACCCTGGACCCTGTCCAGGGGCCCTAGACATATCTAGGGACTTGGCCATCCTCCAAGAGAATGGCTCTCGCTGCTGCATATAAATTTAACACTCCCTCTCAGCAAGAGAGGCATTCTCAGCGACACTAAGCTTGTCGCGAAAGTGTACAAACTTTATCAATGGCAGTGGCTTGGTGAATATGTCTGCTGTCTGTTCTGCTCTCGGAACATACTGAAGGCTGAGAACTTTCTTCTGAATCATATCCCGGATATAATGATATCTCATTTCAATGTGTTTTGATCTGTCATGAAACACCGGGTTCTCTATGAGCTTTATACAACTATGATTGTCACAGTGAATAACTGTGGGCTCAAGCTCTGACCTGAATAAGTCTGAAAGTAGCTTCCTGAGCCACACTACTTCTCTGCCAGCAGCGCTAGCAGCAATATACTCTGCCTCTACAATGCTTTGGGCTACGGAGCCCTGTTTCCTGCTGGACCAGGAAATCATAGCTGAACCAAGACTGAAGCAATATCCAGAAGTACTCTTCCGGTCCACTACACTGCCCATCCAATCTGAATCTGTAAAGCCATGTAGCATCACACCTCCACTGGATGTGTATCTGAGACCATAGGCTATGGTCCCCCGAACATATCTCA
>ML779418.1:1511681-1535264 GCA_009831015.1 Picea engelmannii
AGAACAAATGACCTCTGAACAGCAGTTTGCTACAGAACAAGTGCCCAAGATGGAACATTTAGCAATAACAATCAGTCAATAGCATATGTATTCACAAGATATTGCCTAGATTCAGCGCTGAAGGTGGAATAGTCTTGTCATTTCCAGCGATTGCATGCTAGAGGACTGTTATTGATTGCATACCACACAAAAATCAGCAGTAATCTAACAGATTTCCTTTAGATTTTCATCAGTTTCAGGCTACAGCACATCGATTTAATATGGTATCAGCCATGAGCAGCAGATCTCTGGTGCATGCTTAGATGTTAGAGGGATGACATGACTCTGAAAGAAGACTGTTACTGTTATTATTAGAAGATACAACAAGGAAAGAAATTCACAGTTCCAGTTAATTAGAATGTTTTTAGCAGTTTTATCCTTGGAAGTTAGCATAAACAGCTGCTTTCTTTGCAACAAAAAGCCCATCCAAACAGCTGTTTTCTTTGCCACAAAAAGCTCATCAAAACAGCAAGCTTTTATGCCACTAAAACCCTTATCAAAACAGCAAGTTGACACACCTGGCAGCCATGCAGATGATTCTCAATTTGAGTATGTTTTATTTCGTCTTTCTACAGGCAGCTTGAGCTAGGGCAAACTGAATCCCTTGGTTTGAGCTTCTATATAGAGGCAGAGTTGAGAAGACAGTATTTTCCCAGCAGATTGCGGCAGTGGGACTCTCATGATCCTTTCACCTACCAGTTCCTACAATCCACCTCCATTGTTGCATACTACCGGACCTATGGTAGCCTCTCATTTTATTGTCACTATGATGTAATCCATGTCTTTTGAATAATACATTGATTTGGTTCAATTATGCCTTGTCTCTGACTGTTAGAATCTCTTTGTTGGATGTTAGTCTGATAGTATTGCAGTGATTTGATTGGCTTTGATGCACTTCTGTGAATTCTTTTTCACTTAAGGCACGTATTCCCCTTGTTTCATTCATTTTCACTCAATGTTACAATTGTCACGGGAATCTGATCTCAACAACTTTAAATTTCATTCAGAATTTACCCTTGCTCTTGATTTCTTTTGGGCATTTCAGGGGCAAGTTTTTGTATGTTGATCAGTTGGATTATTTATGCAGATCTATAAATTTCATGACAGCATACAACCCCTAGGGACACCCCCCTGGGCCCCGAGACCGGAAAAGCACTGGTGCAAATGGAGAGATATCTAGCAGTGACAGGGCTAGATTGCGTATAATTATTAGGCAGGTCTGCTCGTGCAGATTTGTGAGATAACACCACCATAGAGAATAATGCACATTTCACCTCTACAAGGTAGGCAGGGCAACATGAGGTATATCTTGTCTCAACAACTCCAACTTGTAGAATTGTCCAAAATTTGCTCAATAATGGTGATTGCTGGTGATGAATTTTATAGTTTACCTAGCCACCCCTATAAGCTCCTTAATCCATTGTATTATAGCCTCAAACTCTTCCAAAATCCCAGTTTATATTATGAACAATGCATGTAGTCCAAAATATGTAATTATGCCTGCTCTCTACAATCAAACTGGCTGCTTTGACAACTGGCGCATTATCTGTGATATCTTGCACCACACTGGAGAGGCCTACTTGCTCAATAGCATTAATTAAAATATTTGCAATGAAATGCCTATATTTTATCTTACCTAAACAATGTTCGAGCTTCAAAAACATTGCACCTTTTGGTGAAGAGACAATGACATTGACCAATGGCCTATGCCTAGTACTTGTCCACCCATTTGAGATAATAGCAACCCCCAATCAAGTCCATGAACAATGAACAAGGGCTAAGACATGTTCAATAAGTTGCCTTTCCTTTGTGAGCAATACAGTGCCAAGTTTTTCATAATTCAGGGCCTTGAAACCTTGAGGGGCAGTGTTAGTACCTCACCAAGTCCCACAAGTAGGAAGACTGAACCACATTTAAAGGGATTGAACATGCATAAATGGCCCATGTCACTCTCGTCATAGCTTCTTCCTTGCAATGAACATTCAACATTTTTACAGATCTACTATCTTTAGTTGCTAGAATAAACTGTTCCTGTTTATTACTGAATTGACAGAGTATTTCTGCAATTATATAATATTGAATAATGATTGACTGGTATGAATTGATGATTACAATGAGCCTCATAACAATGTAATAAATATAAATTTTAACCTAATTATTATTAATACTATTATTAGTATTAGTAGAGTGTAGAATCCTGTTTGTAGTTCCAATTCTTGTATTTGAACAGAGACTACATGAAATTTTCCTACTCCCTTGACCTTTTGTCCATCAACAATTGCAACTGCAAGGTCCTTGGTGGGGTACACAAAAAGGTTTTGTTGCTTAGAGAAATTGATGTCTATATAGTTATGAGTACTAACAAAATCTACAAGTATCATTACATTTCTATCTTTTCAAGGTCTTAGTTGTGATTTCCCCGTCATGGTTGCAGGTGGAACTATAGGTTTCCCTTCCCCTTTTCTTGGGTCTTGAATCTTGGGTTTTGTGGTAGGTTCTCGTATTTGTTCTTTTCAAGTAGTAGCTTCTTTTTGGGGGATCCTATCTTCATTCTTATTATGTTAGGTGCCTAAGATTGAAGCTAATGATATTTTTGGCACTACTTCATCACTGTTGGATTTTGAATTGTACCCAAGAGTGATTTCGTTCCCTAGGTTCAAGGTTTCTACTTCATTTCTGTTTCCTATTTTTGAATAGTGCAGTGACTTGTCTTCACATCGATGTCCCAAAATCCATCTCTTACCACATCTACGACAATTGTTTTCCTTTATTAATGCTAGCCATCATCTTTCAGAATCTTCTATTGGCTCATCAATTTTGGCCCATAATTCTTTTAGTGACTTCTCAATCTGTAGGTTGTGTGATGCTATTAGCTTCATCTTCATCGCGATGATCCTCTAATTGTAGGTTTTTATCACTAACCATTTTAATGGTGGCCTTCATTTTGCAAGACCCACTTTTAAGTTTTAATGTAATATATATATATATATATATATATATATAGTTAAAAATGTGATCCGTCTTGATATATAGAAGTCCAAAGTAAAAATTTGATATATATTTATTATGTTTATTACAGTTGCACTTGGGGCTTTTTTGGGAAATTGTTGCATCAATCTCCTCTTCCTGGCTTCTTAAAAAATCTATGGCTCTCTAATGAGACTTTTTATGTGCTAGGGTTGTTTTCTCACAATCTTCAACACAATTCCCCCCTTCCTGCAACAAATATACCTTCACTCTTGTGTAAAAACCCTTTAAGACATTGTTACAAAGGGTGCACCCATTCCCAATGTTATGATCCAACGCCTTAAAAATGATAAAAAGTCAATGAATATAGTCCACTTCGAGGGGGAAACCTTCGTTTACAATAGATCCAATTCAGAATACAATATGAGATAAGATAAGATGATCCTAAGACTAGGTCTCCTTGGTATATATATAGGAAACAAAGGGGTACAATTACAATGAAAGGGTACAATGAAGGGTTCTAGCTGACATACAAATATAACACTAGAAATGTATTAATTCAATATCTAGGGCTTAATAAGGGATCTTATACTTAACATGGGGCTTTGTCTAGGGCTTAACATGCCCCTCCCCTTCAAACAAGTGTTGTCCTCAACACTTGACCAATTGCGGGTGTTTTTGCATGAATAACTCATCTTCCCATGTCCTCTTCCATTGGTACGTTCTTCCATTTGACGAGGTACTCAGTAATTGCTCAATTTCACAACTACTTAGTCCTTGTTTCAAGGATTGTTTCTGGTTCTAATATGATTTTACCTTCTTCATTTATCTCTAGTAAAATAATTCGGACTGGGATCTTGTCACTGATTACCTTCTTTAAGCAAGAAACATGGAAGACTAGATGTACACGTGAAGATGGAGGCAACTCCAATTTGTAAGCCATACTTGTTAGAATTAGAGAAGTAATGCAAAATAGAAATGTCTTTTTGAAAATTTCAGTTAGAAGAGCAACTAGAACACATCTTAGAAAGAATAACCAATTTTCAAGTATACGCAATACTCAGATCTAAACAGACTATAATTAAACTCAACCAGTGATCTATTTCTTAGTTAGCAAAAACATGAGATTATCAAAAACAAAAACTAGTTCTGATACAGACTTATTAAACATTGTATCTGATGCAAATTTAACTCAAGAACTTATCTAAATAATCGATCTAATATAGATCCAAAGAAAACAGATCTAAACAATGGATCTGAAATAGATCTAACCTAAAGGCAAGATTCAGATAGAACAAACATATAGATCTAGGTTTCAAAAAGCAAATATAATCAATGATAACCTTTAGAATTTAAAGAACAACATACAGATCTAAATAGTGGATCTTACCTTGAAGACTTACCTCAGATCACTGAAGGAGTGCATGCCACACATAAGTGATGAAGAGCCACTGAATATATGCTCAGGAAAAGTCAGGATCATAGATCTACCATATAGGTTAGATCTCTTGCCAAGAGATGAATGGACTGGTTGCCACCAAGAAGAAAACACCCATAACACAGAAAATTGTTGGACCTTTATACATTCAGAAAAATCAGGAAACAAAACCCTTATGCCAAGGGGTACAGTTGTCTTGGATAAACAGTCTAGAGGCTGCGGCTCAAAGGATAGGGACAAATCTGCTAGAGAGGCCACGGCTCAATGGATAGAGGCCAGATCTGTGCATGAGAGGCCACGGCTCAATGAATTAGGGCCAGATCTGTGCATGAGAGGCCACGGCTCAATGAATTAGGGCCAGATCTGTGCAGGAGAGGACACGGCCCAATGTATAGAGGCAGGTCTGTGCAAGAGAGGCCACGGCTCAACCAGAAATACCCTAAATAAAATGATGGCAGCTTCAGACTTCAACACACAGGTACCTACACCACAAAACAGTCCAGCAATAGCCCTTGAATCATCCCCAAACCAGAAGTAGACAGCGATAATTCTGGGACTGAAACCTGGCCAGATTAGGAAGGCCGAAAATGTCACTAGACAACCTCAGTCACTGTTGCAAGAGGGGCCGCAGCAAGCAAAGAGAGATTTGCTCACCTTTGGAGGATAACATAAGAGTGTGTAAAAAGAGGAGGGGTAGGTCTCTTTTTATACTTTAGGCTAGGGTCAATAAAAGTAATAATTAAAAATAACATGTTTAATTAATATAAATATTAATTAAACATGTTATAATTAAAACATTTAATTAGTCTTTTCATATTAACCCCTAAAGCAAAAACAAAAACCCCAAATACGCACAAACAAAGGTAAACGGGGTTTAGGTGGGGTTACTTGGTGGCAATACTTGTCCATTCATTTTCAAGGTGACCTTTGTAACTTTATCATCATTGCATATGGGATACATCCCTCGTGTGGTTATACCCACCTTCAAGGAGGGTCATACACCAACAAACACCTGATCAAGGACCAGGTTGCCCCAGAACAATTATGGGGTCTTATCCACCAAGGTACAAGACCAAGGATCAACTCATGCCCCAAGCATGGGTACCCTAGAGCAAGTCCAAGGGCCCTAGTCATATCTAGGGACTTTAACTGCTTGGTCCCAGACCAAGAACCCCAGTCGTCTACTGGGGGCCCTCACAAGGGTCTTCACTACTTGGTCCCAGACCCAAAACCCCAGTCATATCATGGGGGCCCTAACAAGGGTCTTTTGCCATGGCACTGACTGTTTGGTCCCAGACCAAGTACCCCAGGACTGCACTGGGGGCCCTAGATCTCGGCTAGGGTCTTTGCCATCCTCATGGAGAATGGCTCTTGCAGCTGCTTTAAATTCAACAATACTTCCAATTCTTTGCAACACCTTATAGGGGCCATAATATTTGGGTGCTAATTTATTGTCCTTCTTTTGTTGCTTGAGGGACATCTATTTATATGGTTGTAGCCTCAAAAATACCCAATCCCCCACTTTAAATTCCCTTTCACTACAATGTTGATATGCTTGTTGTTTCATCCTATTTTGTGCCATAACCAAGTTGTCCCTCAACAGTTTGAGAACCTCTTGTTGGTGCCCTATGTGGTCCTCCACTACCTGAACCTTTGTAGTCCCTTTCAAGGATGGTGTGACGGATGGAGGATGATATCCATAATGTGCCAGAAATGGGGACATTTTTGATGAAGTATGGAAGGATGTGTTGTACCACCATTTTGCCAAGGGTAACCACTTGACCCATCGTGTCTGTTTATCAGATGCAAAGCAATGAAGATAACCTTCAAGACGCTGGTAAGACTTCTAGATCAAAACTGTGTGGAGTTTTTGAAATGTCCAACGTTTCAAGTGGACACTCCACCCATCATTAGGGACAAAGAAAGCTTGTAAGTTGTAAGCTTTATTTGTCCCCGATGATGGGTGGAGTTCCCACTCAAAACGTTGGACATTTCAAAAACTCCACACAATTTTGATCCAAAAGTCTTTCCAGCATTATGACTGACTTTTTGATCCAGAAGTCTTTCCAGCATTATGACTGACTGTGGAAACCTGCATACTCAAACCTTCAAGACATTTATTCACAATCTCAGTTTGCCCATCCAATTGAGGATGGTAAGATGAGTTGTGAGCCAATTGAGTACCCAAACAAGAAAATAATTCAGTCCAAAAATTTCTAGTGAAAATTGGATCTCTATCACTTACAATAATCTTAGGGACTCCATGTATCTTTGAACTATTTCCATGAATGTTGCAACTACTGTACTTGCTTTAAAGGATGAGAAAGAGAGCAAAAATGGGCATACTTTGTAAGTCGATCCACTACTACCATGATGACAGTCTTTCATTCAGATTCGGGTAAACCTATAATAAAATCCATTGAAGCTTCTTCCCAACATTGACTTGGAATAGCTAATGGTTGTAGGAGACCTGGTGTCTTGATTGTCTCTCCCTTATTCTATTGGAAGACCACACATTCAAACACAAGCTTTTGATCATCAGATTTAAGACCTTCCCAGAAAACATCCTTCTTGATCTTGTGGTAAGTTTTCAAGAACCCTAAATGTCCTCCTATAGGAGAAGTGTGTGAATCCAGAAGGACCTTTTGTTTGAGTTGGGAATTCTTACATAAATATAGGCAATCATGATACCATAGCAAATCATTCTTCCATACAAATTTATCTAATGAACAGGGGTCCTCTTGTAGTTGTTGAATGATCTTGCATCCTCTTGATCTTGCTTCCATTATATCCTTGCTTCTTCCACCCAATCAAAATGTGGAATAGAAATAGAACATAGTGAACCTTTTGTTTCTTCTTCTTTCCTTGAAAGGGCAACTGCCACAATATTATGTTTTCTTTTTTTGTAGATAATTTCAAACTCATAACCTAGCATCTTTGTAACCCATTTTTGTTGCTCTTCTGAAGATAATCATTGCTCCAAGAAGTACTTCAAAGTTCAAACTATCATGATATGTTTTTACTTTGATGTGTCTTCCTATTAGGTAAGGGCGCCATTTCTTAACTACATGTAGTATGGCTAACATTTTTTTTTCATAAATGGGTCTGAGTAAGTTTTTTCCTTTAAGTTGGTTGTTTTCAAAGGCAAGGGGCCTAACATTTTTTTTTGTGAAGTCAGGAGTGGCCAGGACAGGAGTTGTACACATAACCTCCTTAAGTTTTTCAAAAGCTTTGGTTGCTACTTTAGTCCAAGAAAATGCTTCCTTCTTTAATAATGTTGTTACAGGTGTTGCTATTTGACCATAGTTCTTAACAAACTTGCGGTAATAGCTTGTAAATCCTAAGAATCCTCTACTTCAAGGTTTTGGGAATTGGCCATTCCCTAATTGCTTTAATTTTGTTAGGGTCCACTTTTACACCTTAGTGAGATACAATATGACCCAAATATTCCACTTCTTGAACCCCAAAGGCACACTTGGAAGGCTTTGCATAAAGTTGTTGCTGTTAGAATTTTAAGAGCAAACTAGAAACAGAAATATCCTTTTAATTTTTTCACTACTGTAGTTTTGGATCAGCAATATATGTAAACCAATAACAGAAATAATACAATGGATCTGAACATTAGTTTAACAAAAAACAAAGAACAGATCTGAACATTACACTTAGCAAAAACAAAGAACGGATATGAACATTAGCTTAGCAAAAACAAGGAACAAATTTATCTGATGTGCTTCTTGTTGTCCTCATTTCTGTATGTTCAAAAAAAGCTATAATGGTCATGGATCAAACCCTCAAGGGTAGATCTCATCATGATCTTGTGAACAGTTTTTCCATGAAGAACTTTAGGGAGATCTCAGAAAACCAATCAGCATATCAAACATCTAGTACAAGGATGAAACAAAAGACTCCATTGACCAAACTAGAGGCTGAAAGTAAACCACTAACAGCCCTAACAAAAACTATGTCCAAGAAGAGGGACTGCTACAGCAATAGGCAGACAACCAAGGAGGGAGCTGCACTCTATACCAGCAACAAAGGAGGGAGCTGCACCACATACCAGCAGCGAAGGAGGGAGCTGCACCTCTATACCAGACTAAACAAGAAGGGGCCGCACCATACACCAGCAAAACCTCAGACCAAGAAGGCTGCACCTAAACTCAGCAAGAACAAACCAAGGAGGTTGCACCCTAAACCAGCAAAAGCAAACATTATAGTTTTGAGGCCACAGCAAAAAATTCAAACAAAGAGATTTGAAAGAAGAGGAATGAATGAAGAGTAATGAGGGGAGAGGTCTCCTTTTATAGTTTTGGTAGGAGGTTAGGGTTAATTAAATTAACCTTATCTTTAGGGTTAGATTAAACCCTAATAAAATAAACAATTTAAATAATTAATATTTTAATCATAAAATATTAATTAGAATAGTCAACAAGTCAAGGTGGCTAGCAAAGACCCAAACCACATAAACAATAAGGAGGACGTGGCTCAAACAAGGGGAAGCAACAGTAACAAGACAAAATCAAAAGGGGGGTCTTCTTCAATGGCAAAATGTCCACAAAGGTCTCATGATATAACTTATAAGCTTTTATCATCCCAGCATAAGAGGAAGGTCAATGATGTGATCATGTCCTTCTTCTTAACTGCTCCTAGGTCTCATGGACCATCCTGGGAGAGAAGAAGATCACACATCATCTCTGCTTGGTACTTAACCAAGAAACCGCCTGGTCCCAGACCAGGATACCCCAGAACACATCTAGGGGCCCTAGATCACAACTAGGGTCTTATCCATCAAGGTACACAACCAAGGATCAATCCAAGCACGAGCAAGGATTCCATGGAACACATCCAGGGGGCCTAGAACACATCTAGGGACTTATATCATCAAACTGTTTGGTGCTTGACCAAGAACTTTAGCAATACACTGGGGGCCCTCACTGGGGTCTTTTTCCATGGCTCCAACTGTTTGGTCCTAGACCAAGAACCCTAGAGGAGTGTATTGGGGGGCCTAGATCTCAGCTAGGGTCTTTGCCATCCTCCCGGAGAATGGCTCTTGCAGTTGCTTAATTTTAACAGTTTCTCTTCCAAAAGTTATAATACTCTGTCAACATGTTGTACATGCTCCTCCCAAGATTTGTTGTAGACTAGTATGTCATCAAAAAATACTAACACAAATATTCTAAGGAAGGGTTTGAAAATCGAATTCATCATGCTTTGAATGTTGAAGGTGCATTAGTAAGTCCAAATGGCATAACCAAAAACTCATAGTGGCCTTCATGTGTTCTAAAGGATGTTTTGGGAATGTCTTCCTGCCTCATTCTGATTTGATGATATCCCGAACAAAGATCCAACTTAGTAAAGAAAATTGCTCCATGCAATTCATCTAATAATTCATCAATGACAGGAAGTGGAAACTTATCTTTGATGGTCATTTTGTTGAGTTGTCTATAATCTAGACACATACGCCATGAACCATCCTTCTTCATAACCATTAATACTAGTGAAGAAAAAGAACTTTGGCTAGGTTGAATGATGCCCGCATCTAACATTTCTTGGATCATACGCTCAATCTCACTCTTCTGTGTATATGGATACTTGTAAGGCCTAATGTTAGGTGGTACACTTCTTGGTTGCAAATGAATAGCATGGTCATGATCTCGAACACGTGGAAGACCCTTAGGCATCTCTCCAAATACCTTGGAAATGGTTGTTGATAACTATTTGGTGATCCACTAGAGCAGAGGATATAGATGTTTGAACATCTTGTGAGCACAATTGTGCAATTACACCCTAGTGTCCCTTTTTTAGTAATTGTCATGCTTATCACCATAAAGGGTTTCCCTTGGATACCTCTAATCTTAATTTCCTTCCCTTCTGAGGCAAATCTCATGAAAAGATCTTGAAAATTAAGGGCCACTATTCCCAATGATTGTAACCATTGGACCCCTAATACAACATCAACGCCACCCATTTGGATGGCAATCATGGGACTATCCAATAAATAATCCTCCATATTGAGCTTAATACTATGGCACTTTCCAGAACAATTCACGGTACCTCCATCTCCAATCATTACTTAAAACTCTGGTGTTGTTAAGACAAAGCAATTGAGATCTTTTGCTAATTTGTAATTGAAGTTATGGGTACTACCAAAACCAATCAACATTTTTACCTTTTTATTTTTGATGTATCCTTATATCTTGAGGGTTTGTGGAATATTGATGTTGGCCAATGCATGACAAGATATTGTTGGAGTAGTTTCTTCTAGATCTATCTCTTGTGATGGTTCCAATTCTTGATCTTCTACCTCTTCGCAGTCAATGTAGAATAATTTCTTCTCACTGTATTTATGCCCTTTATTGTACGTGTTGTCATAATTGAAACATAGTCCCTTTGCTCTTCGTTCATCCATTTGTTGAGGTGTCAACCTTGTCGGTTTAGGAGAGGGAACATGTTGCTCCCTATAGTTATCAGTGGCCACCCTTCTAGTAGCCCTTATTTTGTTTTCCACTTTCCTTGCCATACTAAAAGTTTGCTCTAGGGATTTAGGTTCGAAGAGATGCACCTCCTGTTGAATGTTCTCCTTTAAAGTGCCCATAAAGAGATCTAACAAATTATCCTTAGGAATGTTATTTACCCTAAGACTGAGCTATTGGAATTGTCGAATGTGCTTTGTAATTGGACCTCTTTGTCGAAGATTTATCAATTGACTAAAGAATGTAATTCTCTTAAAATCCCCATCATGTGATATTAATTAATCTGTAAAAATGGACCAAAAGATAATCGAATTCTTTTTTCTTTTACAAAGCCATTGATACCAAACAAATTGATCATTTTCTAAATACAAGGATGCAATAGGTACCTTTCGTAATCTTGGCATTTGGTGTAGCTCAAAGAATTGCTCCATCTGAAATATCCATGTTATAGGATCTTTACCATCAAACTTCCTCATATCGATCTTTGGAATGAAGTAGTTCCTTGGTGCCGCATTGAAACCTTGATAATGTGGACCTTGAAGTGATGAATAATCATGATTCTGAGACTCAATCTGTATTTCCTCTACATTTCCATGATTCCCTTGCATTTTGATATCTCCTATAGGGAGTCTCTCATCTAGAGCATGTAAGATCATGGAAGACATGGAATTTTGCAATTCTAACATCTTTTCCATATGCTTTTCCATCTCCTTCCTATTTTCATCCATCTTATTTTCCACCTCATCCGTCTTCTTTCCCACCTTTCCAATCTGGTGAAAATTTCCTTCTCTTTCTTCTTGAGTCATGGTTGAGCTCTCTGGAGGTTTAGTTGGTGAAGAAAATTTTGGAGGAGCCTTTGGAGCCATGTGAGAAAATAATAATTCTCCTCTTTTTCCTCTTTTTCACAAATTTTGAATCACCAAAAATGGATCTTCCAATCAAAAGCTATGCTAATTGTAAGTTATGTACCTTTCAAACCCTAATTTGGAGTATGTTTGGATGGTTGACCTTTGTCTTGATATATCTCTGAACTTTGAACCCTTCTAAGTCTAAAATTTCAGCATGTAGTACTTTGATATGACTTTTTAAACTCCTGAAAATTTCACAGTCTAAACCTATACTGATAAAAGGTTATAGCACAAATACCAAAATGAATTGTTTAATACTAATTTCAAGATTAGTAAAATCCCCAACTTCCACGAGATATATCTTACAAATTATAATGATTCAATTTCTAAAAATTTGTCCACATGTAATTCACTATGTCTCCTCAAGATTCTGAAAATTTCACCAAAATTCGTTTATAACAAAAATAAAAAGATGACTCGTTTGAAACTAATTTCAGGATTAGTCACAAACCCCAACTTCCACAGAAGATATCTATGAAACTGTAACGACACAAAACCTGAAATTTGGACCAGACGTGCTTTAGCTATGTTGTCTCAGTCTCCACAAAATTTCATTGCCTGAAACTTCTCAAAAAAAAAAAAAAGTTATAGCAAAAATCCCAAGATAGCTCCTTTAAAACTGATTTCAAGATGACACAAAACCCTTATCTTCAATAGGATATATCTCCTAAAGTATAACGAACCAAAACTTGAAATTTTTACCAGACATACTTGGATATGTTTTCTGAGGAACCTCCAAATTTCATTGTTTGAATCTTTACAAAATAAAAATAAAAGTTATAGCGAAAATGCCAAGATGACTCGTTTGAAGCAGCAAAACCCTAGGATCAATGCTCTGATACCAAATGTTATGGTCCAACACCTTAAAAATGATTTAAATTCAATGAATATAGTCCACTTCGAGGGGAAAACCTCCTTTTACAATATATCCAATTCAAAATACAATATGAGATGTGATAAGATGATCCTAAGACTAGGTCTCCTTGGTATATATATAAGAGACAAAGGGGTACAATGAAGGGTTATAGCCGAGATACAAATATTACACTAGAAATGTATTAAGTTAATATCTAGGACTTAATAAGGGGTTTTATACTTAACATGGGGCTTTGTCTAGGGCTTAACAATTGTTTTCTCATAATCTTCAACACAATTTCCCCCTTCCTACAACAAATATACCTTCACTCTTGTGTAAGAACCTTTGAATACATTGTTACAAAGGGTGCACCCATTCCCAATAGCCACCCCACAAAATACGTACAAATTTTTTGCATACTTCCAAAAGAGATAAAGATCAATCTACCTACCTGATTTTGGTTTAGGAGCAAGATAAACAACACTTTGAGAGGCCATCGATATTGTAGAATCAACAAAGAAAGTTGCCCACTGAAGATAATGAATCCCACAATAGTGTTCTTGCTTCCCACAACAGTGCTTCTTGCTAGAATTGCTCTAGAAATTGCTACCAATGCTCCGAAAATCACTAAAATCCCTTGATTATTGTAGGAAAGGTATGGCTATTGAATAAATTCTAGAGAGAGAAAGAGAACCGATCTTTTTAATCACAAAATAAGGGGGATTAAGGTTTCTAGAATGTTCTCTTTTTCAAATCAATGAAATTGTATTAAATAATAATTTGTGGGAAGAAGTTAGGGTTTTTTATTCTTACTATGGAGATTTATTTATGTTTTTAGGGTTGTGTGGGATCAAGACCAAAATTGCTTGATAACAGACAAAAACATTTCACGTCTTTTCTAAGTTGTTTGGGATGCAATTCAGTGTTTGAAACATTTTCGGGCGTTGAAACGCAAGGGAGGAGAAAGTTTCCTACAACTTAGCGTAGAAAGGTATCAAGCCTCAAAATGTATGCTTTGATCATCCAAGCATCTAAACTTGTCTATAATGTTAAGAGCCATTATGTTTCCCATGTTTTACAAAAATAAGGTTTTGGAACTCTCAAAATCATAACTAGTACAAAGAATGAGAAATCGATAGGATAAGGCATTGTCGTTCATTCCCAACAATCCAAAACATTATGGGATCATCCACAAAAGATAGCTGAAAATTTATTGAGGGAAGATTAGGCCCAGAACAGAAATACAAGAAACTATGGCCCAACATTTTCAAATCAAAATGTAGAGCAAAATCCAACGCACACTTTTTTCCTTTTTATTTTTGAAACTGCTTCCTATAAACTCCAGCATTAAAATTGGCCTGAATATGTCATGCACCACAAGCAACCCATTTTAATAGATGTGATGGCCCTAAAAGGATGAAACATTAATCACAACCACTTTCATCCAGCTAAGTTGCCACAACAAGGGGGTACTCATCCATCATAATCACCTAGGACTTGAACCTGGCCCCAACTAACTATTTGTGCCTCTTGGGGAATTTGAACCTAGCCTCAACTGCTTATTTGTGCCATCTGGGGAATTTAAACCTATGAGATTTTGTATTTCAACACACAAATTTTCGGAATGGCTAGAATTTTAAATTGAATTGCATATGAAAAACAAAATTTTCAAAAGAAATTCAAATTTTGATGCTCGGTAAAATTTTGACTGCAATACTTGAGCACTCACAAAAAAAAGGCATCGAGTTTGTAAGGCCTAGTAACATTTATGTTTGCTCAATATCGGGCATCAATTATGCATGCACCCAACTAACATCCTAATTGTGATTAGATTACAAAAGGAAACCCCTGTATGGGAATGCTTCCGCATCTTTTGGTGATGCTCAAGAAAAGCAATGGGTTCTTGAACATTGACATTCCAAAGCCTGCTAGTATTTGCTTCATTTTCCAGGCTTAATCCAACAGCTGGAATATATGCATTACATCGTTATCCTGTACTTTTGGGATTTCGTTACTACTCTTCTATCCTTTCCAGGATAGGATTCCCCTCAACATAGATCGTGTAGTCCATCCCTCCTCACCCCTTTGTTCCAAACCTACTTGAATTCCTGAAGATATTGTCTCTATTCTTCTATCAGGACTCCTTCCTCAATTTCCTTATGGAGGGCTTCTAGCTTCTCAATGCAGATTTGGAGCTTTTCTTTCATTATTCATAGCAGAGCCTTCCTCTTGGCTTACAACCTCCAAAAACTCCTCTGCTCTTCCCTTCGCAATTTTAAGGTCCCAGGCTCCTGCACCTTCTGTAGCTCTTCTACATATTTCCTTGTTACTCATCTTCCCTTCTTGTTTCTTGTTCCCTTTTCCTACATCCCAGAATGAAATATAAGTTCACTTCCTTTTCCAGTTTTGTTAGTGGCTGAATTTTGATCCTAACTTTGGCCATTGTGCAAGTCAGTAGTTTGCATTACAAGCTAGACAACATTTAATTAAACCTTGGTAGGGGGGATGCTTCAGCACCTCTTGGTGTTGCTCATGAAAAGCAACATGTTCTTTGAACATAGATATTCCAAAGCCCACTAGGATTTGCTTCATTTCCAGGCCTAATCCAACAGCTAGAACATATACATCACATCGTTCTCTTGTAGTTCTGGGGTTCTGGTACTACTCTTCTACCCTTTCAAGGATAGGATTCCCAAAAACATAGACCGTGTAATCCCTCCCCCCTCCCCCCTCCCCCCTTTATTCCCAACCTCCTTCAACTCCTGCAGATATTGTCTCTATTCTTCTATCAAGACTCCTTCCTCAATTTCCTTTTGAAGGGTTGCTAGCTTCTCAACATAGATTTGGAGCTTCTCTTTCATTATTCATAATAGAGCCTTCTACTTGGCTTACAACCTCCATAAATTCCTCTACTCTTCCCTTCCCAATTTTCCAGTCCTGGGCTCTAGCACCTTCTGTAGCCCTTCTGCAGATTTCTTTGTTTACACATCTTCTTTTTTCTTGTTCTCTTGTCCAGCATCCCAAAACGAAGTATCAATTCTCACTTCATTTTCCAGCTTTGTTAGTGGCTGAATTTTGATCCTAATTTTAGCCATTGTGCATGTGTTATCACAACAGAAGACCATTCTTTCCTTTGATAAGATAATCATCAAAGGCATTGTTGGGCTAATTCCTGCAGAGAACTTGTTCAAGCTTAACAATGATATGCAACACCCTTTGTGAAGAGATTGGCAGTGGGTGTTTAATAAATAGATCCAATAGCTTGACTTCAAAAATATTTACTCTCTATTACACTAAAACTATGTCTGCGGACCCATTCTCAATGCTCCTTGGACATCTTCTAACCCAGAAGACAGGTAGATTGCAACTTACACAATGTATGGGGTATTCACCATAGCTACAAATTGAGGGTCTTTGCTTGGTTGGTCATCTAGCAGGGGTTGCCAAACAAGGCCCGCTTGGCAAAAAGTGGGCTAGTGGATGGGCTTTGCTTAGTATTTGGCAAACTGGAGAGAGTGAAGCATATATTTTGGGATTGCAGATTTGCCAGGGATTGTTAGCAATACATTCAATATCAGCACACCATCCAGGGGAAGGTGCATTAGAGAATTGAAGTTTTTGGTGACTCCAGGTATCTAGCACTCTTTGCTTTTTCAGGAATTTGGCATTGCCTCAGAATGACTACCTTACGCACTATCTATAGGTTTAGATAAAAGCTTGTTTTTGCTAATGAGGTGAATTATTTTCAGTGTTTTGTTTTAACCAATGGGAAGAGGTATATATGCAATTTTTGGCAAAAGCCTTTGATCTGATTAAAGACGTCAAAGAATTAGATGCAGCTGTGTATTAATACTTTATGTTTGCTCTGGTAGCGCTAAAGAAGAGGATATGATTTTCCACTGTAGATACCCTTCCACCTTCACATTTTGTTTGTAAATATATCTATGTTAATATAAGATGTATTTTCAAAAAAGCCATTGTTGGCCATCAATAGAAAAGTAGATGAAGAAGATATGATTGTCGTTACTTTGAAAAATCTTTTGCCCCCTTTTGAAAATTTGTTGAAACATTGAATATTACATCAGAGTCCACTGATACATCTTTTGAGAAGTTATCCAATCAGTTAATTCTGAAGGATAGGTAGAAGGCACAACTTGGAAGCTGTAGTCGCACGAGAGCTTTAGAGAGTGCCCTTGCAACCAAGTTTAAAGGCAAGAGAAAGAATGGCAAAAAGAAAGATGGAGACAAATCAGGTAAGGATCTAAAGTGCTTTATTGTGGAAAATTTGATCATATGAGGAAAGATTGTCGTAAAAGGTTGTAGGATGTGCAACACAACCAGGGGCAACAAATGAGGAAGAAACAACCCAATGTGCTAAAGGTGGTAAGTCAGATGAATGGCTTTTTTATTCTAGTACATCCAGACATATAACTAACTGCAGTGATTGATTCATTGATTTTGTGGTAGGCAAAACTAGATGAAATACAGTGGTTTTTGGCGATGGGGAAGAATACTATGTCAAAGTCAAACACGATGTACAAATATAATTGAAAGGAAAAATGTTGATGTTTATGAGTGTTTTCTACATTCCAGGTTTGAACAAAATATACTTTCAGTTAGTGAAATCATGAAACATAGTCCACATTTGAATGTCGCATTGCAACGTGAGAGATGCTTTATGATACATAAAAATAACAAAAATAAAATTTCTTTGGGAGTAAAGGAGCAAACCCCGTACAGGCTAGATGATGACAAGGAAGCAAAGTCACATGTTTTTCTGGCTAGAAGTGGGAGAAACAACAATTTACTTTCCCATACGAGGTATGGACATTGAGTTTCCAATATCTTTCCTTACTGACGAGGGGTACGATGGTGTTTGGTTTACTGAGAATCTAGGACAAAAAGAAGGATATCTGAAGTGTGCTTGACAGGCAAGCAACACAGTTTGGCTTTTGAAGAAGGCAAACCCTGGAGAGCAAAAGCAATGTTTGAACTAGCCCATGTTGATATCTGTGGTCCAATGAGGACAATCTTATTCTTTCAATGCCAAGTATTTACTATTGCAATGAACTTGTTGAATAGATCTCCTACAAAAGTAGGGAAGGGTGTTACTCCAATAGAGGCTTCGTCTGGAAGGAAGCCTCAAGTCAATCATTTCAAAAATTGTGGTTTTGTTGAATATGTACTAACTCCTGAAGAAAGAGATATAATTGGATGCAAAATGCATGAATATGATATTTATTATTCACTAGGTATAACAACAACATAATGCTTACAGGATGAATGGTGTTGTTGCTAATGAGGTGACATTCGACTGAGATGTCATTATCAATGAGATTGCATGCATTCTCAGACTCATATCAAAAATTGGATGTGAAACTTGATGGTGGTTGCAGTAAGGCTGAAAAGTCAGCCACGATATTGATGATAGTTGCAGTAAGGCTGAAACGTGAGCCATGATGTTGATGATAGTTGCAGTAAGGCTGAGAAGTCAACCACGATGCATAGTAAGAGGGAAGGGTGGCCCTATGAAGTTAGTTTACAAGGAGAATTCAGCAATGAGGTGGTTGAAAATTATCCAAATCAAACAAAAGGCAGTGTTGATTTGGAGGGAAGAACAAAGAAAATGCCCAAGTGATACTATAGAACTCTAGAGGAAGTGTAGTCGCAGGAGCTATCTCAACTGCAAGAGGAAAGGCCTAGCAAGAAATAAGAAGGAGAAGGTAGGAATCATGTTTATTTTGCTTTAGTTATTGTGGTTAATGAAAAAGATGATAGTAAGAATTCCCTCAAAAAGGGTGAAGGCAAAGAGGATTCTACAATAAAGAGAGACACTGCTTCTATAGTGAAGCAAAAAAAGATGAATAAGTTAGTTGGGCTACCAAGGTGTAGAAGAGATGCATTCAGTGGACAAACCAAACTCTGCATCAGTGGGAGAGGGGCTCGATTATTTAATGAGCATTGACTCTCATCCAATTGATGAGTCAATTGTAATTTGTCAGGCAGATGGTTGGTGATGTGATTTGTTCTGCACTAACGATGCTAGTGACATGCCATGCAGTTCATTTCCAGTGGTTGATTGATGACAATACTCACAAGCAGGTTGCAGACACTTTTAATAGCTAGCTTGCTCCAGTAAGTTAGTTATGCTTTGGGATAGGCAACTATGTTTAATATGACCATTAAGTGGGGGTGTTAGAGTAATTACTTTATAGCAGCCATAATGGTCATATTTAGTGCCTAGGTATTTTTTATTAAATGAATTTTATGTTAATGTAAGAAAGTTATGTTATTAGCCCAGTGGATTAGCTCGAGTGGTTAAGTGCTTTGAGCTTCATGCAGGGCTCTCAGGGCTGATTCCCCGGGCTAGCTACCTCTGTTTCCTACATCACTCAATGTCCCTACTGGGTCAAATGTCGTAAGGAAGTGCAGGGGGATCATCCATGATCCCGAAGGAAATCAAGGAACTACTTTCGCCTGGGGGCAAGGAGAAACAACACGCAATCAAGTGGAGGCACTAGCACTGCTCCAAGGACTAATGCTTCTAAAGCAACAAGGAACTCACCAAATACTGATGATCAGGGACTCAATGGTGGTAACTCGATATATGCATTCAAATTCAACCCACAGGAGCCTTTGTTAAGTCAGATTGTTGTCAAAGCTCAGAAATCAGTTAAAATCTCGGCACGATATAAACTCTACCATGTATTATGACATCTAAACTCTTCTGTTAATAAGTATGCAAAGGAAGGAGTAGGTCTGCCAGTGGGACATCTTAGGAAAAATGGGGGGAACACTGAAATCTGCCATCTTCCATGAAGCACGAAGCATACACAATGTTTGAAGGCATATGTAGCATGGACAAATGGCACATGATTTCGCGGACAGGTACTATCAATCAACTGAGCCATAACTACCTCCCCTCATCATACATCACAGTGGAAGCGGAAGCATTAATCCTTGCGAAGATGGGACTACTCAGTGTGCATGGTATTAACCCCAATCCAGGTTATATTCTGTGTGAAATGTTAGTGGTTTCATCCCCTCTATAACTCATATTCAACTCTGTTTGTCGTGTTAAGTAGTAGAGCATCAGTTCCATCTGGTGTGATTCTCAGCAAGTTTCAAAGTATTGGAAGTTCAAGTTGTTTGTTGTATTGGGTGCAGGAAAAATGGCACATCCACATGGGCATTCTAGTTGGCTACGAAAGGTGTGAGAATTCAGAGTTGAGAAGAGGCATTCGAAGGTGTGAGAGGCACATAGCAAACCCCTAGGAATGTCTCCCATTGCACACAAGAAAGTGGGAAGGATGGAGAAAGGAGTGGGAAAGAAGGAACGTTCTAGTACAAGCAATGCAAAGGCAGGTAGTGGGAATAAATTTTCAGTTAGAGACTGTCCCAAATCAACAGATGCAAATGGGCATCAGCACAAAGAATAACACTGAGAGGAATGAAGAGGTAGCAAAAAAATTAGCTGTATCGCAGACCAGGATTGACAAGCTAGAGGCTGAGAAAGAGATTAACAATGAAGGTAATCAATCATTGGCTCATCCATCCTTTTCAGGATCATTTGGAGAAGAAATTATGGTGGGCAATGAGGAGGCTACTGTGCAACAGCCATTTGGACAAGCAGTGAAGCAATCCTCTGTCATCCGGTCAACTAAGTCTGGTAATATCCGTGGTATCCACAGTGGGCCTGATTTTCATTATTTTTTATACTTCATCATGTTTTGGAAAGTCATATTTTTGCTAGGTCAGTTTACACAGCTGTATACTTGTTGTCTAGATAGGAGAAGTTTTGGAAACTTTAAAATAGCAGCAAAAGAAAACAGTAGCTTTGATATTTTGAAATTAGGTCCAACAGTTTTGTACCTTTATCTTTTTTGTAACCTCTTGCTTAACGGTTTGGTCACAGCAATTTTATAATATAAAATGATACGTAACATATGCATAACACAAAGTCACAGGAATCATGAGTTTGACTCGGATTAGGCCCTAAGAGAATTTTTCCAGCTCAACCAGAGTCAAACTCATGGTTGACCGAGTTTGACTCAATCAACATGAGTTTAACTCACTATTAATCACAAGTCAAACTCTCCTCACTGATTTTTCAAAGTTTTTCTCAATCTGAGTTTTTATACTTGTGTATTTCTTTATATTTTTGTAGTGTATTTCGTTATATTTTTGTACTTATCAAGTTCTTCCCAATCCAAGTCAAACTCTTGGCTCTTCTACCTTGCCAAGTTTTTCTTGATACCAAGCGTGGTAACTTTGGCGATGTACTTCTCCCACCTTACCAATGAATCTATGTAATAAGACTTTACATCTAGGAATATAATCATCAAAGCAATATCCTTTCTTTTTGGCATATTGTTATCTGTCACTATATGTATAAAACAACTTTAATTTTCCTAAGTTTGACTTAGGAACATTCAAAATTTGAAAACACTTTTTCTTTCTTTCTTTCTTGAAAATTAAATTTAACTTTTGTGCCTTCTTTCCATTTCATCAATTTTAATTGCAGTGGCCTCAATCACCTTTGCCTCATGGCTCTACTACTTCTGCTCATGGTCCTTGGCCTTCTCAGAGTCCTACAGATGCAGTGTTTTTCATTGTCCTTAATATATGGTTTTCGTCTCCAGCACTAGACATTCAAATTTCACATGCTCTATGGTACTTGTGTTGATACCATGATAAATTTCACATATGGGTGCATATGCACAATAATAAACATACCATGATAAATTTCACATATGGGTGCATATGCACAATAATAAACATACATAACTAGAGATAATAATAAATGTAACATATATTCATGAAACAATACAGTGATTATATACACAGGACCACAATGTGGGCTACCCAAGGGCCACAACTATACATACCACTCCTTTATCTAACTATATCTCAAGATATCAATATATGCTGAATTTTTATGCTCATTCAATTTCATTAACTTTCTTTACCATTTCATATTAGCAGAAGTATAACTGAAGCATAAACCATATACAATAACTGCAGTAAATAACTAGGATCACAAGAAGAACACCATGCACAAGATACACAAGAATTTATCCTGGCAAACCCTCCTGCACAAGGGAAGAAAACCCAGCAACCTTTCACTAGAATATTTATCCAAGAGAAGATACAAGAGCAGAAGAAGAGTAGCGCTACAACTCCAAAAGATAGCGCACTAGTCCAATATAGCGAAATACTCAAGAGAGAAAGATGTCCAAGTAATGTGTTACAAATGAGAGATAGCTCTCCTATATATACATGTCCAAGGTGTGAACTGTCACGTCCAAGTGTCTCTAGTAGGGGCCGACTTGAACCTTTTGTCTTATGCGCCAGGCTTGGGCCTTCTTCCTTCTCTTGACGTCATAGTGAAAGGTCTCCTCCATCACGTCACACGTGACTACAACCAATGTGGACCTGTCCAACTCTTCTAGGGGCTACAACCCACTAGAGAACGATGGGCTACAACCCATAATGTCCCAACCACATGGGCYACAACCCAAGGGTCATTGGGCACCAACCCARTACAATATCCCAACCACATGGGCTACAACCCAAGGGTTGTTGGGCACCAGCCCAGTACAATATCCYAACCACATAGGCTACAACCCAAGGGTCGTTGGGCACCAACCCAGTAMAACTTATCAATCCATCATTAARTGTCATACTCAACTCAGTCCATCGAGTAGTATCATCACGRGTCAAYCCAGCTCAGTCCATCGAGGAGTAYGACCTGGAGAATGTCTCACGAAGCTGCAATCATCAACACTCCCTCTCAGCGAGAGGGGCATTCTCTACCACTCCAAGTTTATCACGAAAGTACTCGAACTTCGACTTGGCAAGGGGCTTGGTGAGAACATCTGCAATCTACTCATTTGTAGGAAGGTACTGCACCAATACTGCTTTCCTTAGCACCATGTATCGAATGTAATGATACTTGATCTCAACATGTTTCGATATGTCATGAGATATTGGATTCTCTGAGAGCTTCACACAGCTTTGGTTATCACAATGAATCACGGTGGGATCCAGCATCTGTCCAAACAATCCTGCAAGGAGCTTTCGATGCCACACTGCTTCGCAAGATGCCATAGATACTGCAATATACTCGGCCTCTACAGTACTCAAAGCTACAAAGGTTTGCTTCCTACAACACCAGGAAACAATGGCAGACCCCAAACTGAAGCAACACCTGGAGGTGCTCTTCCTGTCCATAGCGCTCCCTACCCAATCAGAATCAGCATATCCTTGCAATCTCATGTCAACATTGGAAGCATATCTCAGGCCATATCCAATTGTGCCTCGCAAGTATCTCAACACATGTTTCGTAGCTACCCCATGCATCTATTTCTGCTGACTCGTGAACTGGCTAAGTGCACTCACCGCATAGCAAATATCTGATCTGGTGTTAACTAGATACATCAATGATCCAATCAGTTGCATGTACATGGTTAGATCAATCAAGTCTGAATCGAAAGAAGACTCACTCAACTTCTTCATATTCGACACCATCGATGTAGCCATGGACTTAAAATCCAACATCCCAAATCTCCTCAAAATCTCAACTATATACTTCCCCTAACTCAGGAGGATCTCATCAGTTCTCTACCACACCTCTAGTCCCAAGAAATAGTGCATCATGCCAAGATCCTTAATTTCAAACTCAGAGGCCAACTCATATTTGCACCAAGCAATGAGGCTCTATGCTCCGGTGAGAAATAAATCATCAACGTACAAAATCAAAATCAGGGACTCACCATTAACAACCTTATAGTACAGGTTGGCATTAGCAACACTCGTGTTGAAGCCCAAACTCATCAGGTATCCATCAATCCTCGCATACCAAGCTCGAGGTGCCTACTTGAGTCCATACAGGGCTTTCTTCAA
>ML779418.1:1539593-1559890 GCA_009831015.1 Picea engelmannii
AAGTTGCAATCATCAACAATATATAGCACCCCTAGGTTGGTTAAGGTGGTTGAGTAACCTAAACCTGACCTAACATTAAGTGACTTACATATAATACTCAATAAAATTAATATACTTGTGTTATATTCTAACATGATGAGCTAAAAGGTCGCTAAATTAACCATATTAATACAAATAAGCAAAAGTAGAACAGGGAAAGATTCTTTATTACAAAGGCTCCCCTAACCCAACATTTTTGGATCAATTGCATCCTGGATAATAAGCCCTAGTTGAATCAACATGCAAGGCTCAATATCCATTATTGTAACATAAAACAAGTTCTATGCCTGTATCCACGATCAAGAATCAGTAAAAGTTGTTTCTCGGCAAGAAATAAGTAGAAGGAAAGAGCTAAGCATGCTTATGTGCTATTTTAAGTCTCTTATAGTAATTTTGCGGCATTTACAGGTAAAACCAATATACTTGTAAGAACTTCCCTGTTGACAACAAGGCACCTAAGTTACACTATGTAAAGACAACCAAAAGTGTGCTGCTTAGCTCTTTTTCTGTTGATTGATACGATAGCAATAGGAGCTGCTTTTGCACTCCCTCTATGTATTTTCACTGGATGTACTTTTGAGTCCCATCAACCTACTTTTGTGGTCATTCATTGGACATTCATAAAATTATCTCATCTTATTTTATCTTATCTACTCATAAGTTGTAGATTTCAAGAAATTGACAGAATGCAGCTTCAGGAAACAGTACCAAGCGTAAAAGCGAAAAACTGTTACAAGTTACAACACATTTTGACATAAATATAACTTGAGAAACTAAACATTGAGAGCCAAACCATGATACCTGCAAAATCCAGGAATGGCAGTTTTACCTAGACACAATATGGCAAATAGTTTAAAATTGTGGGAGCATAAGACCACAGAAGTAAGTTATACCATGCTATAACCGTCCTGCATTTATTCACTTCTTTTAAAGGCTTACAAAATGCATCTAGAACAGCTTAAGCACTAAATATATGGAAAGTTGCCTTTCTAAAATACTGGGTTACAAACTGTTTGGTGAAAATATTACTTGAAAACTGGCAATGCAAACAAAGACCAAGCAATCTAATTACCAATTTATGTATATTTAACCACGTTTCAGTTTAAAATAATTAACTGCAATAGATTAGTTCAATATAAAGTTATTCCAACCATTGTGAGAGCAATTAGGTTAAAAATAGGTCAATGAGAATAATGGATTTTCATGCTAACTGTAGAGAAAGAACCAGGGTTATATGAAAAGGGCACCATGGTTCAAGGAAACTCCCAAATGGAAAAGAGGGCTATATTCGCAATCATGTAGTGCATTTGCCTGTGGTATTAAAGTCGTGTAATGTTAGGTAGTCTGACTCAATAGGTGTTTAACTCCCTATTTAGTCAATTGTTCTTTATTTGATCAAATGCAAAACAAAAATAAGAAACGAAATAGGATCCCTAAACAAGTAATGTGAAGGGTATCTTATTCCCTTTATGGAAAAGGGAACCATTCAAAATGAACTATGAAACTGAAGCTTATTAACAGAAAGATTATGGCGCCAATGCACTTCCAGATAGCAGCTGATCAAAAAAGCATTGAAATTAATACTCAAGAACAGAACTGAAATTAATAATATAGAACACAACTTGCCTTTGTAATTGCTCACGAGTTAAATCAGTTGCTGCCTTTATTCTCTTTGGAGCATAGTTTGGACCTTTTCTTAAAGAGTAACCCTTCCAGGTTCTGGATCAAAGGATATAATTTCCATCAGAATACCATACAATAGGCTCCACCTTAATTAGGAAAAAGAAAGAAAGAAAGCATTACCTTTTACAAAACAGATTAAACTTCCATTCAACAAGAGGGCATTTTATGAACCAATCATTAAGAGTCACAGCACTAGCACCAGACTTACTGGCATGATGAGGTTATATAAAACTGCTATCGTCGATACCACTAAAGGTCAGAAAATAAAGATTCACAGTATAAGAAGAAGAATCCAGACCAAGATCCATGTTTCACTATCCTGAAATTTGATGAAGCCTCACAAAACAAGCCCAAAAGAGCTGCAGCCAGCAGATTGATTCTCAGCACTCATGTAAAAGCTATGATTCTTTATTATGAAGGAATGGCAATGGCTAAAACCATCAGAAGCAGACGCTATGGCTTTCATTGAGTGAATAAAAATCTCAATAAAGAAAGCATTTGCCATTAGGATATCGGACATATCGAGGTATTAAGCCTTAGTGATTTATTTGGCCAAAGGAAAATGGAAAAACGGAAATTCTTTGTTTATGGACTATGCCGACTTGATAAAAGATCTGATGAGCAGGTTTGACAAAATACAAGTCACACAAATTCCAGAATCAGTTGCCTGATTAAAAGGGACATCATAGTCGTGTAGCTCATGATCAACCATATCAAATCAAAACAACATAAAGAGGGATGGGAATCATCTCCCTTAATTGTTAAAAATGACCTGTCCTTTTAACAATGAGGAGAAAAAATAGCATAGAAAGACAAGAAGATCGGAACATCATTATTAATTAATGGCTCAGCATGTAAATGAATTGGGAATGGGAGCAATGCTAGCAATTTCTAGCTGACATTTTACCCCATCAGGCAGTATGGACCCAAAACTTGCTCTGCAGTCTAAACTCATACAAAATGAAGAAGACATATGTTGTGATGTCCTGAGAGCCAAATACATGCAGAAGAAAATGGAGGTGGAAGAAAACTTGCCAAAGGACACCAGGAGGAGGTTTAGGAGAATTATTATGTCAGGAAAAAGGAAAATGGTGATCGAAGAGGAAGAATAAATGAATATGATTAGGAAATGAGAGGCCATCCAAAACATTTAGAAACGGGGAGATACCAGTGGTGTCCCTAGCAAGGAGGAACATTTTCATTTGAGCTGCAGTATGAGAAGGTGATGTCTTTGTTTTTGGGTTAAAAGCTATCCCTCCGTCATCAGACAAAGTAGCAAGTATGGTATAATGTATCAGTATCAACAAAAGTTGAAAGAATCTACAAAAGCTTGGAACATCTTCAAAACTGGAACATCTTCAAGACAGAAGTTATACATTTCAATGAAGAGAGGCAGATGAATGTTCCAAATATCAACAAACAAAAGGACAATTACAAAGGACATATCGCCTACATTCCACCTCTAGGTGTTGAGAAGAGCTCTCACCTCTTGGGTAGGATTGCCAAAATCTCGTCCAGATTGAAGTGGGTTTAGAGGAACGTTAGCACAGCATTAAAGAGTTGCCAGAGCTGAAGCAAGAGAAGACCCATGGCACTGTCTTTTCTCCATTCAATCTTTCCAGGGGCTCTATTAGTCAGTCAAACTCGACAGTTTTCTAACTAATTAAAAGTGTAAAGTGTAAAATAGTCTACATTAAATTTAGGTCCTTTTTTCATGGCACAGAGATAGGACAAGACTATCAAGGTCCAATCTAGAATTTCTGCTCTCAGCTATCCCTGTTTTGAATCAAATTTCTGTATACTGAGTACTTCAACATTGTAATAAAATTTCTGTTTTTAGCAACCCAAAAGAAAAATAACTAGGATCAAGCAAGTTCTTTTGAAAGAAAGAAATTTCAAAGCATCATGTCAATAGCCAAGCTTTAATATAATTCTACAGGAAAGAAAGTAGTGAACGTACTGCAAAGCAATCAGCTTTCGTTTCTTCAGATCAAGAATGTCCTTTGAATCAACCTCCTGCATTACTCAAATGAGCACAGGCAACTTGGTGACTAACATTTACAATATGAAATCAAGTAGGCATGACATAATACATAGAAAATAGCCAACCCCGGTAAGTGAAAAACAATGAAATTTAGTCATGTAAGAACAAATCAAAAGCTCATTCCCAAATTTTACAGGAATCAATCTTAAGTTGTGTATTCCAAGCTATATACCTATTGAAATTAAACTTATGACAAGAACTATCCCTGGTTATATACAAAACAATTTTAAATTTTAAATAGCCAAATATTCAGCATTCCGGGAATTTACTAAAGTCACTGAGACATCTTTTATGACCTCTCAAGAACTAATGAGTAATGAGACCTCCACAAAGGCATAAGTAGCAGGCGAAATGTGGACCACAAGCAAGTTTATGTTCAGTTTTAGCACTTGGTTGTACCACACCTGAAACATAAAAACATTCAACTTCCATGGCATAATGTCTAATATCAACTTGAATCATGCAGCACACTCTGTTGCATAAAGGTGATATAACAAATTGCAATCCTATTGCTATGTTGAAATATGTAATGATCCCAAGCCATTATGCAAGGATCATCACAGTTTTGGTGTCTTTTTAAAACTTTTCTGGTTGTGGTATTTTGTCAAACACTTTGCTGAATTACTTGTTTAGATGCGTTTACTTGCTGAATGGCCTCTTGATTTCGGCCTTAGGGTTTACTGATGTGTTATATATGTGTATTGCAGCAATAAACGAGAAGATATAACCATGGAACATACCTCAACCATATGCAATATGACAGACAAGCCAAAACATCTCAAATCTGTTTTTATTCATTAAATAGAGAAACCTGCTACAATGAAGATGCCAATCTGGAATGCTCAACAGATGGCTAAGAAGATAGACAATAGAGCTGCTACAAAATGCTCCAATAGAAGACTACAATAAGCCTCCAAAGGCTGGATATACAATAAGGACTGAATACAAGTAGATCTGGGCCATAAGAATGCTAAACCACCAAGCTGGAAGGTGCCACGCCCTGCTGGATAGTTGAAGCTCCTCAACAATTCGGCCTTGTTGCCAAATGTGTCCAATCACCCCAAGAAATATGCCAAACAGTAGATCGGGTGATGACAATAACAACCCAGGTGGCCGAATCTCCAAGATCCCTCTCAAACCATATGGATCTGAACCTCCTCCAATGTATGGTGCGCCCTCCTGGATGGCTGAAACCCTAATAATTCGACCTCTCTCCTAGAGACCTCCAACAGCTCCACCAATCCACTAGAATGATAGATCGAGGCACGGCAATGAAAACCCAAGTGCTCAACTAGGCCAAATACCGGCTAGATCCTTAGATCCAGCCACCCTCCAAATAATGGTGCGCCCTCCTCTTGGGAAATCGTCCCACTGTCAATACAAATGAATCCTCCACTGAAGTGCCTCCGGAAACAACCAAGAATGGTGCTAAGACACCTGCAAGAGAAACCCAATACCTGGAATTCCCAAAATCGCCTCTCCTCAGCTAGGACGAATCCTCCCTTGATGAATGGTGTGCCCCTCTTGCTGGAAACCCTCGCTGCTGCGCCCTCTCTCTCTCTCTGCCCTTGCAATTGATGTAGAATCCTCCTGCAACTGAGTAGATCTGGAACTAGAATGGTGTGGGAGAGTATTGCATCTTCGAGACCAAGCTTGGGACAAGCTAGGTGAAATCTTTCACCACCGAATCGTCCTCTAGGGTTTGTTAAGTCAAAACCCTCAAAACCCCCAATGTTGGGCTCACTAGCTAAAAGCCAAATATCAAAATATGATCATACATGAATGAGTAGAGTAGAGGCCCTTGCCTTCCTTTTATACTTTTTGGTTCACCTTGTCCCTCCAAAGTGACTTTCATTTTATTAATATTTAATTAATTAATTAAATCACTTTAATTAATTAATTAACCTTTTTACCTCTAAAAAACTCCTTATCTCTCCTTGTGGCTTCCCTGGCCACTGAAAGTCACTTCTAGCCATCCCATCCTGTAGTGTTGCTCCTCTCGATTCCAATGAGCTATTACACTGAGAGGTTCCTCCAAATAATGTGCCCAAAATGACCTCTTCAGTGAATTTAATTGACTTATAGCTCAAAATAGTCAATCATGGAAATCATCGGAATGCAACGGAACCAAAGCCAACCGGTGCGGAATGGCTCATAATGATGAGATATGATGAGAAATGCAAGTTGGACCTCACAATGCCTCTCAATAACCCCTGTACTCGCTATAACACCCATCTGGCTACCCTGGTCATCATAAACCTCTGCACTGTGATGATGTCCCAAAGTGGGGACATTACAAAATATGCCCTAGTGCTATGTTGAAATGCATTCCCTAGTGCTACAATGCATAAAGGTGATGGTCCAGTCCTCTTTGGGGAGAAATGGCAACAGGAAAAAAACAGCATCCCGAACAAACACCATTTCTCGACCTTTTTCAAGTTTCAACCCCCACAAAACAAAAACTTAGTAAACAAAATATAAAAATAGAATACCAAAGCATCAATCACTCATCACTAGCCCTAAAAGGCAGGGTACCAAGCCAGCCAATACTTGAACCCAGTTCATCCTCATGGTAACTGCTCCAAGTTGTCGCTAGACCACAGCTCAGTGGACACAAACATAGCTGGCCTTTGGGTGGACATGGCAGTGGACTTTGACCCTCTTATGTGTGCGCAAAGAGTGTGATGCAATCCTCACACATTCAACCACTACCTCCAAGGGTTAGCAAGAGTGAATCGAGTTCAATGAAGGCTCAAGCAAATGTTAAAGCTTGAAAGGCGATGGAGGTGGGTGATAATACCAAGAGGGTAAATCTCCTTTTCGAATGGATCCTCGAAGCCGTTGCAAAACTGCATGAAAGGGCCTTCATCGATTATTTCTCTGGGAAAAGATTGGTGCTTTTAGATAAGGTTTCGTAGGTAAGAGAAAAATGGTTCTCTTCAACAAAATGGAAGATTAGAATTTCGCCACTACATAGGGTTTATTTCTCTTTCCTCTTCTAAAACCCATCAGATCATGTCATTGTACAAAAGGGTGGTCGTTGATGTGCAAGGGTTCGAGCTTAGTTTTGCTTCCATTAGATGAACACTTCAACGCAGCCACAGCCTAGAGGGATTTACTATTTATGTGGGTTCACTTACCCAATTTGTTGTTGCAATTTTAGAACCCTAGGGTTTTTGAAATTATTGGAGAAACCCTCATCTCTTTCAAGTACATAGCCCCAAAAACTTTAATGATGGAACGGGTACCCTGTATTCTACCATTGATGAGTACAAACGACAAGCTCCTAGGGAAAATAACTATGGTATGTAGAGAAGAAAGGATGCCCTTTTGTTGCAAACTTTGTCACAAGACTGGTCATTGACATTGCCCAAAAAAGTGGTATGCCCTCAAAGGAGGATCTAAAGGAAAATCCATTTCCTCAATGGAGGAGCACACAAATCAAAAAATATTCGGAGATAAGTAGGCCTAGCAAGCTTGGAAGAGGGGTAATAAGCCCTCAAACAATGAATCGAGAAGGCTTCAAAGCCATAAGGACAAGGCCACATTCTAGGAAGATCAATCTAGCCAAGAAGCCTCCCTGATAAATAATTGTACCAAGATAATTGAATTGATTATTCCAAGAAAGGACTCTACAAAGGAAGATTTCTTGGGGGATCTCACTCAAAATGTTTCAAACATCCTTCCCTTCCCAAGATGCGAAGAACCCCTCGATTAGAGACTAGTTTGTGATTTTCTTCATCCATGCATTTTGGGTGCCTTGCATTCAAATATGAGACTCAATCAAATGGAAAATCAAAGCATCATCAAGGGGTTTCCACAGGGGGTTTCAAGATACAGATTGGAGGCAAAGGTGGAGGTTCATCCGACTCTCCCTCGCCAACCCTTGTTGAGGTATCCATTCTTGATACACATCCTTTAGAGAGTATAGATGCTCTTGAGGATCCCATGGCTATAGTTATCCTCTTACTAAGTGATCTAGAAAATCCTAAAACAAGTGACTTAGGCAAATCCACCCTACTATGGATGCATCATTTTCTGATTGTTTTGGTGATTTTGTCTCAAATATCAACGTATTTCCCACAAACAATTCATTCAGAGCGAGAACGAGGTACGAGTTTGCGATCCTTGATGAAGGGCTTCCTGGGAGGTGAGGTAGTAGCAGTTGGATCTATATTATCGTGCTTCAAGCACCCCCAATGTTGAATCTTTGTTGATGAAGCTTCTCAATTGGCTTAGTGATCTCTTCTTTGTTGATGAAGCTTCTCGCCTGGCTTAGGAGTGGCTAGGATAGACAAAAGTATATGCAATGCTTGCCCAAGGATTCAGGAGTTCAAAAATTGTCTTCTCACACCTTCACTAGTTTCTTTGGATGGGATGTCGCCATGCTCAGATCACGCTTCTCCTTTTCCAAGGAAAATCTCAAGGAGAAACCCAAGGGATGCTTCCCCACATTCATGGATGGCATCCCTAGTAAATCAAATGGTGTAAACTAGCGTACCTCACCTAGGGAGATTCAAGCTAGGCAAGTATTGGCACGGAACTAGCCAAATGCCCAACAAAATCGGCAACAACCAATTGAGCTAACCCCTTGGGCTATTCTCCTTTACTAGCACAAGTCTCATCTTCAAATCTGGGAGATCATCCGCCGTCTCCAAAGGTAATTTCTTCCAAGATACAGAAAGGTAAGAAATCTTGTTCTATTCCTATGGATTTCTCTCCACCAAGCTCCAACACTCCAAGCTCTTATCGAAGGGGTGGATAGATTATTAAGTGACATACCTGCATGCAACATGGATCACATAGGGCGTATTCAGATCTCCTTTGAGCTCAACCTTAATTGGTGTGAAGTGTTGCTAGGGGTCGCTTACACCATGAATAATCTATTTTAGATGTGATATGACAATGTCAAGACTATGGGCCTATATGTGCCAAACACTCTTGAGGCTAGATGATGTGCTTTTTAATGTATAACCTTCTCAATGAGGAATTTGTCTTGATGTTTATGGAAAAAATGAGCCATTTCATTGAGTTTTTCTTAACTGGTAGGTGACATGGGGATAGGTTTTGTCGATTGACTATGTGAACCTACGTGCAGATATTGTAATCTTCTTTGGATTCAAGTTGCAAGTAGACTATGGGGTTGTATGGCCAATGGAATGAAGTTGCTCATCAGAAAATTATGGTGCACAAAATAAATGCATATATTTATATTTAATATTTATTTTTAGTGTTCTAATTTATTCAACCCCTTTCTTCCTTGCCTGCAACGTCTTAATAATATTGTTCTCCTTTTTGCACTTTTGTTTACCTTTTTTGAAAAAATTTATAAAGGTGGTGTGAAGTAGAAAACAAAATTGGCAAGCTCTATGGGGTGAAAAGAATGGAAGGTGGGAGCAAGATGAGAAGTAGAAACACTTCACCAATGGTGGCATAGGACTTGCTAAAAAACATAAAACTTATTAACATAGAAAACTCTATGTCAACCATTACAAGAGAAGTGAAGACCTTTAAATAGAAAAGGAACCCTTTCATACATGACACCTTACATAACTCCCTATGACATAGCTCTAACTCCTAAATGGGGGATACAAATCTAATTGGAGTCTGGACAAACAAAAGGACGAACACTATACTAAAGGACAAATTGTGTTTAAAATGTCACTACAAGACAAAGTCACACAAAACTTTAATATTTACAAGATATGATGAGCACAAATGACCACAAAATGCTCATTGACAAGTCAGATATTGATGTCATGAAGTTCTTCAGACTAGATTGGTTCATTTTCAAATGCTAGAGGAGTTGATTGACTTGAAATGATTGGCGTTGGATGGGGCAATATACCCATATCATCTATATCTCAATCTTGGAAAATTATAAATAAAGAAATTGAACAAAAAGAATATCTTGATCTTGGAAAATTTTGTGTAAGGCAATTAAACAAAACAAAATATTGAAGCCATCTCGAACATGGATGTCCTATTTGTCGGGGGGTTATTATTGCTATAGAATTGGCCTATTGTCCAATTACATAAATAGCAATTTGTTTGGTAGTATTGGCAAGTTTGACTGCTAAATTATCAAAGCAAGAGGATGACCTAAACTTGTACCTTTTGTTTGCAGCTTGTATGTGTTGTAGTAGCCATCTTAAATGGCATGTCAATCTAAATGATGTCCTGTCGAATAAAAGATCATAACAATCCATAGGAAAGACATCACCTCAACATTATCAACAAAGAGCTCAATGGAAAAGTGATGTTGTAGACATAATCAACTCATGTGGGCGATCAACTTTCCTTAACCCATCTAGAAGAATCAAGGCAAGGATGAGGTTGTCATGGAAGGTAGAGTTGATGTGAAGATGTTCAAGTAGATCAAATTCATCATACTACCTCAATCAAATTCTTCATTTGAGGAGACGATCATTGGTTTGACAATTCATTGAATAGGACCTCAATGTTATGGGAAGTTTACTCTATGGGATGTGCGGAATAACGGAGGAATTTCTGAACTTTCTTCTATGGGAAGCTTACGTTGCAGGGATTCTACCAAGTGAAATTTACCATTATTTTCCTAACATCTTGGGCTGTTTTACACGCTCTCCAAGAAACTTTTCGCTGCTGTTTTTATTGTAGAAAATCAGACTTAAAACCAGCAGCAAGGCACTTAGGGACACCACCTGAGGTTGGCATGCACCAGTCCAAACGAAGAGGAGGTTTTCCAGTGACACTTAGGGCATTCTCTCCTAGAATTAGCCTATTTTCCATCATTGATTTATGTTATATCAGATCTGATCGGAGGGTGAAAAAGTGTGCTAAGAAATTGGCATCGTTGTCAAGGAGCAAAAACCTCAATGGCAACAATATCGGTGAGTTTTACTTTGTTTTGGTATATTTTCTCTAACTCACCTAGCGACTCCACATGATACATGGATGACTTCACAAGGGAACTTACACATAACATCCCGTTTCGATCCAACACAAGGTTTAGTTTCGGGCTTGAGCAAACCCTAACATCTTTTGAGGAACAAGAATATACTTTCACTGGGAACTCTTACGGGGTTAGTAGGCATATTGAATTCTTTGGTAAGTTCTTTCGACAAGCACTATGGTGAGTGTAACCTCGACACCTTCATCTTTAGGTTCATTTTCATCTCAAGCCAATACTATGGTAGCAACTGTGCTTGTTTCTATGTTAGATTAATATTATGGTCGGGATTGTGAGGCCACAAGAAAGGTTTAGATTAAGTGTTTATGACCCAATAAGTTTTGTTGCATTTCCGAGTTATCAACGTGACTTACCTGCATACGGATGTCACAAACGCTTACCTTTGTTTGCAGGAAAGTTTGGAGTATCGACTGAGGATCACTTGGTTGATTTTTTAAAAGTGGTGGATGATTGTGATGACACGGTGATGAGGATGTTTGTGCAAACCCTTGAGGGGGATGCACGGACTTAGTACAAATCACTTCCCGATGCCTCCATTGATGGATGGGAATCGTTCCAAGAGAAGTTCACAGAAAGATGGGTGAATAAACGATACTGCTTTCTTACTCAAAACCTTTTCTACTATTAAAAAGAAAGAGAATGAAACTGTTTCTGAATTCAACACTCGTTTTTCTAAGGCTTACAATAGAATTCCTAGCATTGTAAGAGCTAACGCAGTTGGTGCTTTAATTTACTATCTTGAGTCATATGATGGAATTTTGGGTATGTTTCTTAGGAATAAAAACCCTCAAAATCTGGAGGAGGCACAAGTTGTTGCTATCAAGTCAGAAATTTACAAGAGCGCAAGAAATCCTTGCTATTGAAGAAGAACCACAACTTGCACCTTATCAAGATCCCAAAGATGAACTGGATGATGATGGCTCATGCTTGAATGATCAGGAACCAGTAGCTGTACCACTTGAGTCTTATGCAGAGTTCCACGAAGATGAAGATCAGGTGCTGAGTGTTCAAGAGTGTTCATTGGTTCATTCCAGTTACAATGATAAATTTCAAAAGGAAGAACCACAAGTCAACCATGTAGAATTCAATTAGCAAGAGACTTCATCCTTGCATATCCCAGCAGTTCAAGAACAATTTAATCAACTACCATTGCAGTAGGGGGAGCAACTTTTGGTTCAACCAGAGGATGATACCCCTTACATTTTACAATGATCCCACATTCAAATTTTGTTCTTCGAGAGGATTTTGTGATTGACCAGTGCTTGGATATTAGGGTTCATCATGATCCAATTGAGCTAAGAATGATGGAAGTACTTCAACAGGTAGATTCTAAGAATTTCATCTCTCATGCATTCATGCTTATTATTGTTGAAGTACCATTTTCCAAATTCCAACCAATGGCCTTCAGTTATTCCTTCAGTAGCAAGTACATCAAGGCATATTTATGACTTATGAGATTTCATGATTGGGTGTGTTGGAGGATTGACTGTGTTGATCTTTCCTGTCTAATTGATCACCTAGTTGCATGGTTACATTGGCCATTCGAGTATGTTGATCAATCATCGCAACTTTGAGGTGAAATTTTGGGTTTTGGGGGGGTAGTAGTCTTTTTTCAAAATTTGTTGATTAGATGTAGTTTCCTTTCCTTTCCGCAATGTCATTTTCAAATTTTAGTCTTGCTGATTTTTATGTTTTAGGATAGCAATTTAACCATTTGTTTTGCATATTTTTTCCTTTCAAGGTCATCTAAGTAAGAGTCATTGATTTTTTCTTTGTTATATCAGCATGTGGTCGTGTCTTGTGATGTAGTTTGCTCCTTACATTGTTGTCCAGTTGGTTCAAAGCCTCTAAGTGTCTTATCATACATTTGTTGAGCTTTATGTTGTCTTATCATTAGAGTGAGCCTGGATGAGGGTCTGCTTGTTTATATTCCAAAGCATTGAATCTATTAGGAAGGGTAGAGTTGAAGAGACATAGGAGAGTCTTGAGTCATATTATGTGTTGTCTCTTCATTATTTCTCATTGAGTCATCTGCTTTGAGTCAATCGTCCCCCTCATCCAGCGATAGGGACATGGTACCATACATCTTATATCTTCTTGAGTTATCACTTCATGCTGAGGGAAGAGTTTCCATCATTGCTTTTCCTTTCAGCAGATCATCCTACGTCGACTACGACACATTATCTTGGTATGATCAAGAAGTAGAGCACCTTGATAGCCGTTAGCCTCATTGGCAATTATTTTGCATTCGACAAGGTTGAGCATTATTGGGCCTTGATTGAATAATCCTTGTCATTGTTTGACTTTGATACATTGTTCACAATGACAGGTTGTGCAAGTACCTAAGGGCCCATTGACATTATTGGTGGGTTTCCTTCGCACTTGGCAAGTGTTTACATTATTGGCGTCTGACTAAGTGACTCTCTCCCATGTGTTGACTTCAACACATTTATCACAAGGAGTGTACGGGGTACATGGCAGCAGGTAGCGGATTTGGTTGAGGCCCCTTGCTTTTTAGTTTGTCATCATGAGGACAATATATTTTTGACTCCATTGCCCACTAGATAGGCATTTGGGTTACAGGTCAGCTTGATAGGTATTGGGGTCCGTTGGTATGTTCCTTCAGTTTTCTCACAGAGCATTATTCACAGTTTCCATACACAGTAATTCACAGGTTCTCGACATCTCACAAGGGGATCTCATCCCCTTGTGTCGCCATTGTTAACCCCTGGATTTTCTCCCTTGAAAATCCCGAGGCTTAAGAGCTAGCATGGTCTATTTTTGGCTAGCATTCAAACAATTGTCCAAGATTGGGCATTTGTGCGAGCTAATGGTTGGTTCCCATGAAAAGCAGGTACAGAATCGGTGTAGTGGTGGTTTTTGCTTCAGAGACGGAGTTAGCACAATTTTCCATGGATTAGAGAGAGATTGTTATTTTTAGCAAGTTTCCTACTTTTTAGGAGATAGTGTCCAAAGACTCCCACGTCAATTTTGAGCATACAGTACTGATCCTTGCGTGATTCTGAGCCCAATGACACTTTTTCGGACGACGTGCAAACATTTTGTTATTTTTAGCAGGTTGAGTTCTAGGGTTCAAATCAAGATTTTGAGCTTACAGTATTGATTCTAGTAACATTATGAGTCCAATGAGACCTTTTCGGGGTGACATGCGAGTACTTTCTATTTTTAGCAGGTGGAGTTCCATGCCTTGCATGTCGATTCTGATTGCATGTTTGGAATCCTCACGAAGAATCGAATCCAACGAGTATGATATCATTGGCATGTAGCAAGATTCTATTTTTAGTAGTGTCTATTTTTAGACATACTATATTTGGCAATTGTCCCAGACATATTTGGGGTATTCCTATTTTTTAAGGTGACTGCTATTTTTAGCAAGGCTATATTTAGCAAGTATGGTCACCATGCGGGGTGACAAGTGGCAAGTTAAAGTTCCAACCTACGGATGACATGGGGTGCATTAATTGCATAATTATGAAGAGGGCCCACTTTTCCAAAGAGATAAGGCACATTAATTAAAGATTAAAGTGTGTGAGTGGATAAAACGTGTGCTGGGAAATAGGGAATAGGGAGGCGCCTCAATTAACTCACTTAACTCACTTAACTCATCCTTTTCTCCCTATTTTCTAGCATTGAGGCGCCTCCCTATTCCCTATTTCCTAGCACGTTGTCTTAATGTGCCTCCCTTTTTCCTAATTTCTAGGGCGTTGTCTTAATGTGCCTCCATTTTCCCTATTATTTAGCATCCTCTCTCTCCCTATTTCTTAGCCTAACTCCTCTCTCTCCCTATTTTCTAGAGACTCCTTTCTTCCTATTTTTTAGCATTTAATGCGCCTCCCTTTTTACCTCCTATTTCCTAGCACATTTATTCCTTTTTCCTACTTATATTTTCTAGCAGATTGTCTTAATGAGCCTCCATTTTTCCTATTATTTAGCTTCCTGCTCTTCTTAATCCTAATTCCTAACGCTAATCCTCTCCCTCTCCCTATTTCTTAGCGCATTAACTCTTTTAATACGTTCATTCCCTATTCCTTAGTGTAATTCTCTATTTATCCCTCCATTAACCACTCATGTGCATGTATTTCCTCTCTCTTTTTCTTTCACATTACTCCTTTTTATCTAACATATTTTCCCTAATTTCTAGCACATATTCCCCCTCCCATACACATTTACTGCCTCTTCTCGTATGTTTACACCTCATCATTCACTTTTCATCACTCCTTACTCCATATTTACTCGCCTTAATTCCTCCTCCTCCTCCCCTTATCCATACATGTTGTTTCTTTAGTGCACATAGCCTCTTTTTTCATGCGCATCTCCTTATCTCTCCCTTCCATTTAAACTTAACTCCCTTTTCCTTGTGCATTTATTCCTATTAATTAGGGCGTTCCCTTTCCCTCTTTCATGCGTTCACTCTATCACATGTGTGACCATCACATATTTATCTCTCCCATGCACTTCTCCTTCTCTATCTTTGGCACACTTAGACTTTTATCTCATGCACCTCACTCACCTATATATTGAGGCTCCTCCTCATTGTTCAGGGTTGGATACTTGTGCAACAACAGCATACATTTTCTCTCTCTCTCTCTCTCTCTCTCTCTCTCTCTCTCTCTCTCTTCTAGTTCTTTGTGCGGAGATAGCCACTCTACTGGTTCTTGTGCTTGTTTTCTGAGGTGCAATCAGCCCTTTGGCAAGACATTAACAAAGAATTGTTGTGCTCATACCAAGCTTTCGGTTCTTGTTGGTATTGTGATTTAATTTGTGCATCAATTAGAAGTTTTTGGCCTCTTATTGTGGTTAAATTTGACCTTTTAATTGTGCTTTCTTTCTCAAACTAACGTTGCAGGGATTCTACCAAGTGAAATTTACGATTATTTTCCTAACGTCTTGGGTTGTTGTAAACGTTGTCCAAGACACTTTTCACTAATGTTTTTATTGTTTTTATTGCAGAAAATCAGACTTAAAACCAGCAGCAAGGCACTTAGGAAAACCCCCCTAAGGTTGGCACGCACCAACCCAAATGGAGAGGACATTTGTCGGTGACACTTAGGGCATTCTATCCTAGAATTTGTTAGGGACCTCAGCTACCTAACCCCTCACATAGATAGAATAATATATTTTCCATGTAATAATGGCCGACATTAGTTAATAAGGCCTATTTAATAAATGTGAACAAGTCAGTGTATTAAGACCTAATAGAAGCGCTTTCACTTCTAGAAAGATCTTCCTCTAGAATGTTCTTTAGAAGATAGAATTAATATAAATAAGAGTAGGAGGCATGAGAAAGCTTTGTCTTGAGATTTATTGTAATAGGGCTATGCTCTGCTCAAGGTTGCCCCCTCGAAGAGGTAAGTGAACATTGTTTTCTTTCAATAAAGGTATTATTATTGGTATTGCTATTCTCAATATTTTACTATTCCATTGGTATTTGCTGAATATTTTTGTTTTCGCATATTACATTACGTCTGGTATCTTACAAGTGGTATCAGAGCACTTTCCTTGGCAGGAATTGTGGGTTAAATTTTTTTCCAAGGTAGAGACGTGTACTGTCGACGTCTTTAAAGCACAGAGAACTGTCGTTCAATGGGTAAAACTGTGGTGGAGAAGATTACACATAGAAAATACAGAGAGTTTCACAAGGTTGCCTAGAAACCAAAAATTTCACCTTATTGGAAACCTTTGTAACCCTTGTTGGTACCCCTCGAGTAGTACCACATTAGACAAAATCTATACACGACCATCACTCTCACATACCGGAAGGTATATCAGGAGTCCCCTAGGTCTTCCAAAACCAGCCCTAGATCAACCGATCGACCGCCCGACTGTTATAGTGCCACCGAGAACAGCACTCTGGAAGATACTCTCTAGTACCTGGGTAATCGAGTAATACGGCTAAGGGTACGCTTGAGCCTCCTTAGTTGGTGCCCTAAGATATTGGGCAAAGTACTATTGTTCGACCAAGCACATATATCAGAGAGCTATAGCACAGGGAAAACCCTTGTCCCTGAGCACCCTGAAAACCCTTACCTGGGGAGAACATACCAGACAAGGAACAAAAACGATATTTTGGTAGTGCAACCTTGCCTCTTGCATTCTGGTTCCGAAATTACTACACATTTTTTCCTGTTAAGAATTTGGACATTTCGACACTGCAGTATTATTCAGGTCGGAGTATAACCATGAGTAAAAAAAAAAGTTTGGCTCCTGCCCACACCCTTATTTAAGACCTATCCCATTGGATTACACTTCTCGCCCTAATCGTTGTGATGCTTATCATTTTTAACCATTTTTTTTACCCCGTGGACCCATTCCCTTCTAACACACCCTTATTTCCCACTTATCCCATTAGCTCAGTGTTGCACAAAGCAGGAGCGTTTTAGGAAACGGGAGCGTGAGAAGAGTCATTTTCCAAAAATCCTCGGAAGCGAAGCGTCCCAGAAGTGTTTGTTTATATATATTGCATTTATATTCAAAAAAAACATGTAGAAAGACATATCGGCTGCAGAATATATGAAAACATGCATATTTGTACATCAATATAGATAGAAATGGCATCCATACTACATAGTACATCAATGATTAATCATTTGAGCATCAACCATCTAGATTCTAAATTCTAGCAATTACAAACTTACAAACCAACATACAAATTTTTAAGCCATATTGATATAATAGAAAGTAGACCATAACTTATCAAATGAAATCATATATCCAAAAATTGTCAACAATAACATGAGTCATGACCAAATAGTTATGTTTACAAAATAGGCCATCTACACTTAAGTATGAAGACCGAGAGGTCCAAAACAATAAAGTTTAAATTGAGCTAGTTGCCAAATACTATGAATCTATCATCTATAGACTATGACATATAAAGTAACGAAAAAAGGATAATCATCAAACAACTATCCCATCCTCCTTCACCACCACGGGTATTGTGTGGGCCTCCACGTGGTGGTAGTGCAAAAGTAGATGCAGACGGTTGCGGCGAAGCTGAAGATGAAGCCCCTACTGTTGTAACTGGAATCCTGGACATGGGGACCCTGGCACTGGATGGGGGTGGCATCTCAACATGATCATCATCATCCAAAAGAACACTCTCCAATTGCTATAAAAGCAATACTCCATCCTCCAAACTATCCTCCTCTGTATTGTTGTCCCAACACCTCAACTTTTTATCCATCTATGCCTCCTCACAGTAATGGGACAACAATCGCAAGTTGTAATGAACATAGACCAAGCTCTCTACCCGACTTACATTCAACCTCTTCCTTTTAACGCTATGGATGAAACTGTAGGTGCTCCAACACCTCTCTACAAAAGAACTGTTCACCACCTGTGAAAGCACCCATGTTGCCAAACGTTGCAACTGTGGGCTAGCACCACCATGCATGCTCCACCACTCGAGAGAACTCAAATTCCCTCGATCTCTAATTGCATGGTTGGTCCCAAAGGCACCATTGTTAAGGATGCAATGGCTCAATTGTCTCCTTATGTTGTCACACTCCACCTCATAAGGAATCAATTTATCTAATGCTTTCATATAACCTGCGTGAACCTTTGGATCTTGGTGTGGTCTTTTCTTGGCCTCACCACCAGGTGTTGGTGATACATGATAGTATTTAGGTGTTAGCACATATGATAAGGCATGTAGTGGAATATTTAGCATTTCCCACCGTTTTTCCACCTCTACACAAATATAATTATAGAGGTTGACTTCTCTAGGCTCAACAATGTCTTTAATCTGCCCTAGAATGCTATCCATTTGCTCATACACCTCCCCAATGATTGGCTGATCTGAATCTGCAAACTTGATCATGTGATAAATTGGCTTCGTGAATTGCAAAATAAACTGACTGTCAAGAACTGTCTCCTTCATTGTTGTTGCACCTTCTCTATCATTGCTCAATTCATCCCATGCATCACTCATCACCATAGCACCCAAAGCTTGTCTCACCTTCAATAGGTTGCCTAAAGGTGCGGTAATAGCTAGCAAATCTAGTGTTTGCAATCTTAAGTAGCTGCAAATTAGAGTGAGTGTTATAGAAGTAATTGACCCTTGTATGCCCGGTGATAAATTTGATGAGTTGCTTCCCTCTCTTGTACAACTGATTAATCCATCCACATCCTCTATGCTTGACAATATCATGCATCAAAAGGTTCAAGGTGTGCACCAAACACCAAGACCAAAAGATGTGTAGATGAACTCGTTCAATGATTTTACCTGCTCCCTTTGTTGCATTATCAGTGATTACTTGAATCACATTAGAAGGACCAACATCATTAATAGTTTTCAAGAGGAGATCTGAAATGTTTTGGGAAGATGCAATAATTGAAGAGGAGTCATGTGCTACAAGAAACACTGCACCGGTAGCAGAAACACCAAGAACATTGATCAAATGTTGGTTCCTAATATTTGTCCAACCATCTGATACAATGGATACCCCAACGTCTGCCCATTCATCTGTAAACCGTGTTAGAGCTCTTTGAATTTTTGTTTTTTCCCTGTCAAGTAACACAGTTCTAGCTTTCTCATAGTTGGGGCTCTTGTATCCTTTGAGGGCTTCGTTGATTGCCTTGACAAGATCATGCCAATAAGAGGAGCGAAGCACATTGAATGGGATACCACAAGCATAGAGAAACCGGACCACTTTTGCATCCACCTCATCCCTACCTCCAATATCAAGGAAATCTATTATTGTTCTTCTAGATCAAGAGGTTCCAGAACCACGAGGAGACGGAGATGTGTTGCCACCAAATCTAGATGAGGCATCGGATTGAAGCTTTTGCTTTTTACCATACTTTTTTTGTGCAGCTTCCTCTATCTTTATATATTTTTCTCTCTGCTCCTTGGATATCTTAGGGCAAACTATGATCCCAATGGACCCCTTATTGTCATCACTCTCCATTACACCACAAAGATGCCTCCTCGGACGGGTATATGAACCGGTAAAAAGTTTTCCATCATGATAGTCATGAGCACATAAAAATTTAATGTTTCCACCACCTCTCCCCTCCTCGACTTTTGTTACAAATTGCCACAAAGGTCTCTATAAATCTTTGCGTCCTGCATTGCCCTCTTCATTTCCTACTTCCTCCTCTTCAAACCCTTCACCAACTTCATATTGTGGGTCATCATGAGAATCACCACTATCATCTTCTTCCCTTCAATGCCTTCTCCCCACCATCACCATGAGAACCAAAACAGGAATGATAAACCAAAAGAAAACCATTTTCTTCAAGTTTTAGATGAACAACCTGCAATAAAATGAGGGAGAAGAAGGAATGGGAGAGAGTAGGAGAGTAGGAAAAAAACATAAACAAAGTTAACCCAAGGAAATGAGGGAGTTGGGGTTTGAGCTTACCTCTTTAGCTCTTGAAACTTGAAACCTTTGGAAGATAGTTGCCTTTGTTCTCTCCTCCAAGCTCCTCTTTGCTCACTCTTCCAAGCTCTCCTTTGCTTTCCCCTCCAAACTCTCACAAATCTGCACTCTCAAGCTCTCCTTTGCTCTCTCCTCCAAGCTCAAGATGAAAGAATGAGGAGAATGGAGGGGAAAG
>ML779418.1:1559990-1574732 GCA_009831015.1 Picea engelmannii
TTTCATTTTATTAATATTTAATTAATTAATTAAATCACTTTAATTAATTAATTAACCTTTTTACCTCTAAAAAACTCCTTATCTCTCCTTGTGGCTTCCCTGGCCACTGAAAGTCACTTCTAGCCATCCCATCCTGTAGTGTTGCTCCTCTCGATTCCAATGAGCTATTACACTGAGAGGTTCCTCCAAATAATGTGCCCAAAATGACCTCTTCAGTGAATTTAATTGACTTATAGCTCAAAATAGTCAATCATGGAAATCATCGGAATGCAACGGAACCAAAGCCAACCGGTGCGGAATGGCTCATAATGATGAGATATGATGAGAAATGCAAGTTGGACCTCACAATGCCTCTCAATAACCCCTGTACTCGCTATAACACCCATCTGGCTACCCTGGTCATCATAAACCTCTGCACTGTGATGATGTCCCAAAGTGGGGACATTACAAAATATGCCCTAGTGCTATGTTGAAATGCATTCCCTAGTGCTACAATGCATAAAGGTGATGGTCCAGTCCTCTTTGGGGAGAAATGGCAACAGGAAAAAAACAGCATCCCGAACAAACACCATTTCTCGACCTTTTTCAAGTTTCAACCCCCACAAAACAAAAACTTAGTAAACAAAATATAAAAATAGAATACCAAAGCATCAATCACTCATCACTAGCCCTAAAAGGCAGGGTACCAAGCCAGCCAATACTTGAACCCAGTTCATCCTCATGGTAACTGCTCCAAGTTGTCGCTAGACCACAGCTCAGTGGACACAAACATAGCTGGCCTTTGGGTGGACATGGCAGTGGACTTTGACCCTCTTATGTGTGCGCAAAGAGTGTGATGCAATCCTCACACATTCAACCACTACCTCCAAGGGTTAGCAAGAGTGAATCGAGTTCAATGAAGGCTCAAGCAAATGTTAAAGCTTGAAAGGCGATGGAGGTGGGTGATAATACCAAGAGGGTAAATCTCCTTTTCGAATGGATCCTCGAAGCCGTTGCAAAACTGCATGAAAGGGCCTTCATCGATTATTTCTCTGGGAAAAGATTGGTGCTTTTAGATAAGGTTTCGTAGGTAAGAGAAAAATGGTTCTCTTCAACAAAATGGAAGATTAGAATTTCGCCACTACATAGGGTTTATTTCTCTTTCCTCTTCTAAAACCCATCAGATCATGTCATTGTACAAAAGGGTGGTCGTTGATGTGCAAGGGTTCGAGCTTAGTTTTGCTTCCATTAGATGAACACTTCAACGCAGCCACAGCCTAGAGGGATTTACTATTTATGTGGGTTCACTTACCCAATTTGTTGTTGCAATTTTAGAACCCTAGGGTTTTTGAAATTATTGGAGAAACCCTCATCTCTTTCAAGTACATAGCCCCAAAAACTTTAATGATGGAACGGGTACCCTGTATTCTACCATTGATGAGTACAAACGACAAGCTCCTAGGGAAAATAACTATGGTATGTAGAGAAGAAAGGATGCCCTTTTGTTGCAAACTTTGTCACAAGACTGGTCATTGACATTGCCCAAAAAAGTGGTATGCCCTCAAAGGAGGATCTAAAGGAAAATCCATTTCCTCAATGGAGGAGCACACAAATCAAAAAATATTCGGAGATAAGTAGGCCTAGCAAGCTTGGAAGAGGGGTAATAAGCCCTCAAACAATGAATCGAGAAGGCTTCAAAGCCATAAGGACAAGGCCACATTCTAGGAAGATCAATCTAGCCAAGAAGCCTCCCTGATAAATAATTGTACCAAGATAATTGAATTGATTATTCCAAGAAAGGACTCTACAAAGGAAGATTTCTTGGGGGATCTCACTCAAAATGTTTCAAACATCCTTCCCTTCCCAAGATGCGAAGAACCCCTCGATTAGAGACTAGTTTGTGATTTTCTTCATCCATGCATTTTGGGTGCCTTGCATTCAAATATGAGACTCAATCAAATGGAAAATCAAAGCATCATCAAGGGGTTTCCACAGGGGGTTTCAAGATACAGATTGGAGGCAAAGGTGGAGGTTCATCCGACTCTCCCTCGCCAACCCTTGTTGAGGTATCCATTCTTGATACACATCCTTTAGAGAGTATAGATGCTCTTGAGGATCCCATGGCTATAGTTATCCTCTTACTAAGTGATCTAGAAAATCCTAAAACAAGTGACTTAGGCAAATCCACCCTACTATGGATGCATCATTTTCTGATTGTTTTGGTGATTTTGTCTCAAATATCAACGTATTTCCCACAAACAATTCATTCAGAGCGAGAACGAGGTACGAGTTTGCGATCCTTGATGAAGGGCTTCCTGGGAGGTGAGGTAGTAGCAGTTGGATCTATATTATCGTGCTTCAAGCACCCCCAATGTTGAATCTTTGTTGATGAAGCTTCTCAATTGGCTTAGTGATCTCTTCTTTGTTGATGAAGCTTCTCGCCTGGCTTAGGAGTGGCTAGGATAGACAAAAGTATATGCAATGCTTGCCCAAGGATTCAGGAGTTCAAAAATTGTCTTCTCACACCTTCACTAGTTTCTTTGGATGGGATGTCGCCATGCTCAGATCACGCTTCTCCTTTTCCAAGGAAAATCTCAAGGAGAAACCCAAGGGATGCTTCCCCACATTCATGGATGGCATCCCTAGTAAATCAAATGGTGTAAACTAGCGTACCTCACCTAGGGAGATTCAAGCTAGGCAAGTATTGGCACGGAACTAGCCAAATGCCCAACAAAATCGGCAACAACCAATTGAGCTAACCCCTTGGGCTATTCTCCTTTACTAGCACAAGTCTCATCTTCAAATCTGGGAGATCATCCGCCGTCTCCAAAGGTAATTTCTTCCAAGATACAGAAAGGTAAGAAATCTTGTTCTATTCCTATGGATTTCTCTCCACCAAGCTCCAACACTCCAAGCTCTTATCGAAGGGGTGGATAGATTATTAAGTGACATACCTGCATGCAACATGGATCACATAGGGCGTATTCAGATCTCCTTTGAGCTCAACCTTAATTGGTGTGAAGTGTTGCTAGGGGTCGCTTACACCATGAATAATCTATTTTAGATGTGATATGACAATGTCAAGACTATGGGCCTATATGTGCCAAACACTCTTGAGGCTAGATGATGTGCTTTTTAATGTATAACCTTCTCAATGAGGAATTTGTCTTGATGTTTATGGAAAAAATGAGCCATTTCATTGAGTTTTTCTTAACTGGTAGGTGACATGGGGATAGGTTTTGTCGATTGACTATGTGAACCTACGTGCAGATATTGTAATCTTCTTTGGATTCAAGTTGCAAGTAGACTATGGGGTTGTATGGCCAATGGAATGAAGTTGCTCATCAGAAAATTATGGTGCACAAAATAAATGCATATATTTATATTTAATATTTATTTTTAGTGTTCTAATTTATTCAACCCCTTTCTTCCTTGCCTGCAACGTCTTAATAATATTGTTCTCCTTTTTGCACTTTTGTTTACCTTTTTTGAAAAAATTTATAAAGGTGGTGTGAAGTAGAAAACAAAATTGGCAAGCTCTATGGGGTGAAAAGAATGGAAGGTGGGAGCAAGATGAGAAGTAGAAACACTTCACCAATGGTGGCATAGGACTTGCTAAAAAACATAAAACTTATTAACATAGAAAACTCTATGTCAACCATTACAAGAGAAGTGAAGACCTTTAAATAGAAAAGGAACCCTTTCATACATGACACCTTACATAACTCCCTATGACATAGCTCTAACTCCTAAATGGGGGATACAAATCTAATTGGAGTCTGGACAAACAAAAGGACGAACACTATACTAAAGGACAAATTGTGTTTAAAATGTCACTACAAGACAAAGTCACACAAAACTTTAATATTTACAAGATATGATGAGCACAAATGACCACAAAATGCTCATTGACAAGTCAGATATTGATGTCATGAAGTTCTTCAGACTAGATTGGTTCATTTTCAAATGCTAGAGGAGTTGATTGACTTGAAATGATTGGCGTTGGATGGGGCAATATACCCATATCATCTATATCTCAATCTTGGAAAATTATAAATAAAGAAATTGAACAAAAAGAATATCTTGATCTTGGAAAATTTTGTGTAAGGCAATTAAACAAAACAAAATATTGAAGCCATCTCGAACATGGATGTCCTATTTGTCGGGGGGTTATTATTGCTATAGAATTGGCCTATTGTCCAATTACATAAATAGCAATTTGTTTGGTAGTATTGGCAAGTTTGACTGCTAAATTATCAAAGCAAGAGGATGACCTAAACTTGTACCTTTTGTTTGCAGCTTGTATGTGTTGTAGTAGCCATCTTAAATGGCATGTCAATCTAAATGATGTCCTGTCGAATAAAAGATCATAACAATCCATAGGAAAGACATCACCTCAACATTATCAACAAAGAGCTCAATGGAAAAGTGATGTTGTAGACATAATCAACTCATGTGGGCGATCAACTTTCCTTAACCCATCTAGAAGAATCAAGGCAAGGATGAGGTTGTCATGGAAGGTAGAGTTGATGTGAAGATGTTCAAGTAGATCAAATTCATCATACTACCTCAATCAAATTCTTCATTTGAGGAGACGATCATTGGTTTGACAATTCATTGAATAGGACCTCAATGTTATGGGAAGTTTACTCTATGGGATGTGCGGAATAACGGAGGAATTTCTGAACTTTCTTCTATGGGAAGCTTACGTTGCAGGGATTCTACCAAGTGAAATTTACCATTATTTTCCTAACATCTTGGGCTGTTTTACACGCTCTCCAAGAAACTTTTCGCTGCTGTTTTTATTGTAGAAAATCAGACTTAAAACCAGCAGCAAGGCACTTAGGGACACCACCTGAGGTTGGCATGCACCAGTCCAAACGAAGAGGAGGTTTTCCAGTGACACTTAGGGCATTCTCTCCTAGAATTAGCCTATTTTCCATCATTGATTTATGTTATATCAGATCTGATCGGAGGGTGAAAAAGTGTGCTAAGAAATTGGCATCGTTGTCAAGGAGCAAAAACCTCAATGGCAACAATATCGGTGAGTTTTACTTTGTTTTGGTATATTTTCTCTAACTCACCTAGCGACTCCACATGATACATGGATGACTTCACAAGGGAACTTACACATAACATCCCGTTTCGATCCAACACAAGGTTTAGTTTCGGGCTTGAGCAAACCCTAACATCTTTTGAGGAACAAGAATATACTTTCACTGGGAACTCTTACGGGGTTAGTAGGCATATTGAATTCTTTGGTAAGTTCTTTCGACAAGCACTATGGTGAGTGTAACCTCGACACCTTCATCTTTAGGTTCATTTTCATCTCAAGCCAATACTATGGTAGCAACTGTGCTTGTTTCTATGTTAGATTAATATTATGGTCGGGATTGTGAGGCCACAAGAAAGGTTTAGATTAAGTGTTTATGACCCAATAAGTTTTGTTGCATTTCCGAGTTATCAACGTGACTTACCTGCATACGGATGTCACAAACGCTTACCTTTGTTTGCAGGAAAGTTTGGAGTATCGACTGAGGATCACTTGGTTGATTTTTTAAAAGTGGTGGATGATTGTGATGACACGGTGATGAGGATGTTTGTGCAAACCCTTGAGGGGGATGCACGGACTTAGTACAAATCACTTCCCGATGCCTCCATTGATGGATGGGAATCGTTCCAAGAGAAGTTCACAGAAAGATGGGTGAATAAACGATACTGCTTTCTTACTCAAAACCTTTTCTACTATTAAAAAGAAAGAGAATGAAACTGTTTCTGAATTCAACACTCGTTTTTCTAAGGCTTACAATAGAATTCCTAGCATTGTAAGAGCTAACGCAGTTGGTGCTTTAATTTACTATCTTGAGTCATATGATGGAATTTTGGGTATGTTTCTTAGGAATAAAAACCCTCAAAATCTGGAGGAGGCACAAGTTGTTGCTATCAAGTCAGAAATTTACAAGAGCGCAAGAAATCCTTGCTATTGAAGAAGAACCACAACTTGCACCTTATCAAGATCCCAAAGATGAACTGGATGATGATGGCTCATGCTTGAATGATCAGAAACCAGTAGCTGTACCACTTGAGTCATATGCAGAGTTCCACGAAGATGAAGATCAGGTGCTGAGTGTTCAAGAGTGTTCATTGGTTTATTCCAGTTGCAATGATAAATTTCAAAAGGAAGAACTACAAGTCAACCATGTAGAATTCAATTAGCAAGAGACTTCATCCTTGCATATCCCAGCAGTTCAAGAACAATTTAATCAACTACCATTGCAGTAGGGGGAGCAACTTTTGGTTCAACCAGAGGATGATAACCCTTACATTTTACAATGATCCCACATTCAAATTTTGTTCTTCGAGAGGATTTTGTGATTGACCAGTGCTTGGATATTAGGGTTCATCATGATCCAATTGAGCTGAGAATGATGGAAGTACTTCAACAGGTAGATTCTAAGAGTTTCATCTCTCATGCATTCATGCTTATTATTGTTGAAGTACCATGTTCCAAATTCCAACCAATGGCCTTTAGTTATTCCTTCAGTAGCAAGTACATCAAGGCATATTTATGACTTATGAGATTTCATGATTGGGTGTGTTGGAGGATTGACTGTGTTGATCTTTCCTGTCTAATTGATCACCTAGTTGCATGGTTACATTGGAGGATTGACTGTGTTGATCTTTCCTGTCTAATTGATCACCTAGTTGCATGGTTACATTGGTCATTCGAGTATGTTGATCAATCATCGCAACTTTGAGGTGAAATTTTGGGTTTTGGGGGGGTAGTAGTCTTTTTTCAAAATTTGTTGATTAGATGTAGTTTCCTTTCCTTTCCGCAATGTCATTTTCAGATTTTAGTCTTGCTGATTTTTATGTTTTAGGATAGCAATTTAACCATTTGTTTTGCATATTTTTTCCTTTCAAGGTCATCTAAGTAAGAGTCATTGATTTTTTCTTTGTTATATCAGCATGTGGTTGTGTCTTGTGATGTAGTTTGCTCCTTACATTGTTGTCCAGTTGGTTCAAAGCCTCCGAGTGTCTTATCATACATTTGTTGAGCTTTATGTTGTCTTATCATTAGAGTGAGCCTGGATGAGGGTCCGCTTGTTTATATTCCAAAGCATTGAATCTATTAGGAAGGGTAGAGTTGAAGAGACATAGGAGAGTCTTGAGTCATATTATGTGTTGTCTCTTCATTATTTCTCATTGAGTCATCTGCTTTGAGTCAGTCGTCCCCCTCATCCAGCGATAGGGACATGGTACCATACATCTTATATCTTCTTGAGTTATCACTTCATGCTGAGGGAAGAGTTTCCATCATTGCTTTTCCTTTCAGCAGATCATCCTACGTCGACTACGACACATTATCTTGGTATGATCAAGAAGTAGAGCACCTTGATAGCCGTTAGCCTCATTGGCAATTATTTTGCATTCGACAAGGTTGAGCATTATTGGGCCTTGATTGAATAATCCTTGTCATTGTTTGACTTTGATACATTGTTCACAATGACAGGTTGTGCAAGTACCTAAGGGCCCATTGACATTATTGGTGGGTTTCCTTCGCACTTGGCAAGTGTTTACATTATTGGCGTCTGACTAAGTGACTCTCTCCCATGTGTTGACTTCAACACATTTATCACAAGGAGTGTACGGGGTACATGGCAGCAGGTAGCGGATTTGGTTGAGGCCCCTTGCTTTTTAGTTTGTCATCATGAGGACAATATATTTTTGACTCCATTGCCCACTAGATAGGCATTTGGGTTACAGGTCAGCTTGATAGGTATTGGGGTCCGTTGGTATGTTCCTTCAGTTTTCTCACAGAGCATTATTCACAGTTTCCATACACAGTAATTCACAGGTTCTCGACATCTCACAAGGGGATCTCATCCCCTTGTGTCGCCATTGTTAACCCCTGGATTTTCTCCCTTGAAAATCCCGAGGCTTAAGAGCTAGCATGGTCTATTTTTGGCTAGCATTCAAACAATTGTCCAAGATTGGGCATTTGTGCGAGCTAATGGTTGGTTCCCATGAAAAGCAGGTACAGAATCGGTGTAGTGGTGGTTTTTGCTTCAGAGACGGAGTTAGCACAATTTTCCATGGATTAGAGAGAGATTGTTATTTTTAGCAAGTTTCCTACTTTTTAGGAGATAGTGTCCAAAGACTCCCACGTCAATTTTGAGCATACAGTACTGATCCTTGCGTGATTCTGAGCCCAATGACACTTTTTCGGACGACGTGCAAACATTTTGTTATTTTTAGCAGGTTGAGTTCTAGGGTTCAAATCAAGATTTTGAGCTTACAGTATTGATTCTAGTAACATTATGAGTCCAATGAGACCTTTTCGGGGTGACATGCGAGTACTTTCTATTTTTAGCAGGTGGAGTTCCATGCCTTGCATGTCGATTCTGATTGCATGTTTGGAATCCTCACGAAGAATCGAATCCAACGAGTATGATATCATTGGCATGTAGCAAGATTCTATTTTTAGTAGTGTCTATTTTTAGACATACTATATTTGGCAATTGTCCCAGACATATTTGGGGTATTCCTATTTTTTAAGGTGACTGCTATTTTTAGCAAGGCTATATTTAGCAAGTATGGTCACCATGCGGGGTGACAAGTGGCAAGTTAAAGTTCCAACCTACGGATGACATGGGGTGCATTAATTGCATAATTATGAAGAGGGCCCACTTTTCCAAAGAGATAAGGCACATTAATTAAAGATTAAAGTGTGTGAGTGGATAAAACGTGTGCTGGGAAATAGGGAATAGGGAGGCGCCTCAATTAACTCACTTAACTCACTTAACTCATCCTTTTCTCCCTATTTTCTAGCATTGAGGCGCCTCCCTATTCCCTATTTCCTAGCACGTTGTCTTAATGTGCCTCCCTTTTTCCTAATTTCTAGGGCGTTGTCTTAATGTGCCTCCATTTTCCCTATTATTTAGCATCCTCTCTCTCCCTATTTCTTAGCCTAACTCCTCTCTCTCCCTATTTTCTAGAGACTCCTTTCTTCCTATTTTTTAGCATTTAATGCGCCTCCCTTTTTACCTCCTATTTCCTAGCACATTTATTCCTTTTTCCTACTTATATTTTCTAGCAGATTGTCTTAATGAGCCTCCATTTTTCCTATTATTTAGCTTCCTGCTCTTCTTAATCCTAATTCCTAACGCTAATCCTCTCCCTCTCCCTATTTCTTAGCGCATTAACTCTTTTAATACGTTCATTCCCTATTCCTTAGTGTAATTCTCTATTTATCCCTCCATTAACCACTCATGTGCATGTATTTCCTCTCTCTTTTTCTTTCACATTACTCCTTTTTATCTAACATATTTTCCCTAATTTCTAGCACATATTCCCCCTCCCATACACATTTACTGCCTCTTCTCGTATGTTTACACCTCATCATTCACTTTTCATCACTCCTTACTCCATATTTACTCGCCTTAATTCCTCCTCCTCCTCCCCTTATCCATACATGTTGTTTCTTTAGTGCACATAGCCTCTTTTTTCATGCGCATCTCCTTATCTCTCCCTTCCATTTAAACTTAACTCCCTTTTCCTTGTGCATTTATTCCTATTAATTAGGGCGTTCCCTTTCCCTCTTTCATGCGTTCACTCTATCACATGTGTGACCATCACATATTTATCTCTCCCATGCACTTCTCCTTCTCTATCTTTGGCACACTTAGACTTTTATCTCATGCACCTCACTCACCTATATATTGAGGCTCCTCCTCATTGTTCAGGGTTGGATACTTGTGCAACAACAGCATACATTTTCTCTCTCTCTCTCTCTCTCTCTCTCTCTCTCTCTCTCTCTCTTCTAGTTCTTTGTGCGGAGATAGCCACTCTACTGGTTCTTGTGCTTGTTTTCTGAGGTGCAATCAGCCCTTTGGCAAGACATTAACAAAGAATTGTTGTGCTCATACCAAGCTTTCGGTTCTTGTTGGTATTGTGATTTAATTTGTGCATCAATTAGAAGTTTTTGGCCTCTTATTGTGGTTAAATTTGACCTTTTAATTGTGCTTTCTTTCTCAAACTAACGTTGCAGGGATTCTACCAAGTGAAATTTACGATTATTTTCCTAACGTCTTGGGTTGTTGTAAACGTTGTCCAAGACACTTTTCACTAATGTTTTTATTGTTTTTATTGCAGAAAATCAGACTTAAAACCAGCAGCAAGGCACTTAGGAAAACCCCCCTAAGGTTGGCACGCACCAACCCAAATGGAGAGGACATTTGTCGGTGACACTTAGGGCATTCTATCCTAGAATTTGTTAGGGACCTCAGCTACCTAACCCCTCACATAGATAGAATAATATATTTTCCATGTAATAATGGCCGACATTAGTTAATAAGGCCTATTTAATAAATGTGAACAAGTCAGTGTATTAAGACCTAATAGAAGCGCTTTCACTTCTAGAAAGATCTTCCTCTAGAATGTTCTTTAGAAGATAGAATTAATATAAATAAGAGTAGGAGGCATGAGAAAGCTTTGTCTTGAGATTTATTGTAATAGGGCTATGCTCTGCTCAAGGTTGCCCCCTCGAAGAGGTAAGTGAACATTGTTTTCTTTCAATAAAGGTATTATTATTGGTATTGCTATTCTCAATATTTTACTATTCCATTGGTATTTGCTGAATATTTTTGTTTTCGCATATTACATTACGTCTGGTATCTTACAAGTGGTATCAGAGCACTTTCCTTGGCAGGAATTGTGGGTTAAATTTTTTTCCAAGGTAGAGACGTGTACTGTCGACGTCTTTAAAGCACAGAGAACTGTCGTTCAATGGGTAAAACTGTGGTGGAGAAGATTACACATAGAAAATACAGAGAGTTTCACAAGGTTGCCTAGAAACCAAAAATTTCACCTTATTGGAAACCTTTGTAACCCTTGTTGGTACCCCTCGAGTAGTACCACATTAGACAAAATCTATACACGACCATCACTCTCACATACCGGAAGGTATATCAGGAGTCCCCTAGGTCTTCCAAAACCAGCCCTAGATCAACCGATCGACCGCCCGACTGTTATAGTGCCACCGAGAACAGCACTCTGGAAGATACTCTCTAGTACCTGGGTAATCGAGTAATACGGCTAAGGGTACGCTTGAGCCTCCTTAGTTGGTGCCCTAAGATATTGGGCAAAGTACTATTGTTCGACCAAGCACATATATCAGAGAGCTATAGCACAGGGAAAACCCTTGTCCCTGAGCACCCTGAAAACCCTTACCTGGGGAGAACATACCAGACAAGGAACAAAAACGATATTTTGGTAGTGCAACCTTGCCTCTTGCATTCTGGTTCCGAAATTACTACACATTTTTTCCTGTTAAGAATTTGGACATTTCGACACTGCAGTATTATTCAGGTCGGAGTATAACCATGAGTAAAAAAAAAAGTTTGGCTCCTGCCCACACCCTTATTTAAGACCTATCCCATTGGATTACACTTCTCGCCCTAATCGTTGTGATGCTTATCATTTTTAACCATTTTTTTTACCCCGTGGACCCATTCCCTTCTAACACACCCTTATTTCCCACTTATCCCATTAGCTCAGTGTTGCACAAAGCAGGAGCGTTTTAGGAAACGGGAGCGTGAGAAGAGTCATTTTCCAAAAATCCTCGGAAGCGAAGCGTCCCAGAAGTGTTTGTTTATATATATTGCATTTATATTCAAAAAAAACATGTAGAAAGACATATCGGCTGCAGAATATATGAAAACATGCATATTTGTACATCAATATAGATAGAAATGGCATCCATACTACATAGTACATCAATGATTAATCATTTGAGCATCAACCATCTAGATTCTAAATTCTAGCAATTACAAACTTACAAACCAACATACAAATTTTTAAGCCATATTGATATAATAGAAAGTAGACCATAACTTATCAAATGAAATCATATATCCAAAAATTGTCAACAATAACATGAGTCATGACCAAATAGTTATGTTTACAAAATAGGCCATCTACACTTAAGTATGAAGACCGAGAGGTCCAAAACAATAAAGTTTAAATTGAGCTAGTTGCCAAATACTATGAATCTATCATCTATAGACTATGACATATAAAGTAACGAAAAAAGGATAATCATCAAACAACTATCCCATCCTCCTTCACCACCACGGGTATTGTGTGGGCCTCCACGTGGTGGTAGTGCAAAAGTAGATGCAGACGGTTGCGGCGAAGCTGAAGATGAAGCCCCTACTGTTGTAACTGGAATCCTGGACATGGGGACCCTGGCACTGGATGGGGGTGGCATCTCAACATGATCATCATCATCCAAAAGAACACTCTCCAATTGCTATAAAAGCAATACTCCATCCTCCAAACTATCCTCCTCTGTATTGTTGTCCCAACACCTCAACTTTTTATCCATCTATGCCTCCTCACAGTAATGGGACAACAATCGCAAGTTGTAATGAACATAGACCAAGCTCTCTACCCGACTTACATTCAACCTCTTCCTTTTAACGCTATGGATGAAACTGTAGGTGCTCCAACACCTCTCTACAAAAGAACTGTTCACCACCTGTGAAAGCACCCATGTTGCCAAACGTTGCAACTGTGGGCTAGCACCACCATGCATGCTCCACCACTCGAGAGAACTCAAATTCCCTCGATCTCTAATTGCATGGTTGGTCCCAAAGGCACCATTGTTAAGGATGCAATGGCTCAATTGTCTCCTTATGTTGTCACACTCCACCTCATAAGGAATCAATTTATCTAATGCTTTCATATAACCTGCGTGAACCTTTGGATCTTGGTGTGGTCTTTTCTTGGCCTCACCACCAGGTGTTGGTGATACATGATAGTATTTAGGTGTTAGCACATATGATAAGGCATGTAGTGGAATATTTAGCATTTCCCACCGTTTTTCCACCTCTACACAAATATAATTATAGAGGTTGACTTCTCTAGGCTCAACAATGTCTTTAATCTGCCCTAGAATGCTATCCATTTGCTCATACACCTCCCCAATGATTGGCTGATCTGAATCTGCAAACTTGATCATGTGATAAATTGGCTTCGTGAATTGCAAAATAAACTGACTGTCAAGAACTGTCTCCTTCATTGTTGTTGCACCTTCTCTATCATTGCTCAATTCATCCCATGCATCACTCATCACCATAGCACCCAAAGCTTGTCTCACCTTCAATAGGTTGCCTAAAGGTGCGGTAATAGCTAGCAAATCTAGTGTTTGCAATCTTAAGTAGCTGCAAATTAGAGTGAGTGTTATAGAAGTAATTGACCCTTGTATGCCCGGTGATAAATTTGATGAGTTGCTTCCCTCTCTTGTACAACTGATTAATCCATCCACATCCTCTATGCTTGACAATATCATGCATCAAAAGGTTCAAGGTGTGCACCAAACACCAAGACCAAAAGATGTGTAGATGAACTCGTTCAATGATTTTACCTGCTCCCTTTGTTGCATTATCAGTGATTACTTGAATCACATTAGAAGGACCAACATCATTAATAGTTTTCAAGAGGAGATCTGAAATGTTTTGGGAAGATGCAATAATTGAAGAGGAGTCATGTGCTACAAGAAACACTGCACCGGTAGCAGAAACACCAAGAACATTGATCAAATGTTGGTTCCTAATATTTGTCCAACCATCTGATACAATGGATACCCCAACGTCTGCCCATTCATCTGTAAACCGTGTTAGAGCTCTTTGAATTTTTGTTTTTTCCCTGTCAAGTAACACAGTTCTAGCTTTCTCATAGTTGGGGCTCTTGTATCCTTTGAGGGCTTCGTTGATTGCCTTGACAAGATCATGCCAATAAGAGGAGCGAAGCACATTGAATGGGATACCACAAGCATAGAGAAACCGGACCACTTTTGCATCCACCTCATCCCTACCTCCAATATCAAGGAAATCTATTATTGTTCTTCTAGATCAAGAGGTTCCAGAACCACGAGGAGACGGAGATGTGTTGCCACCAAATCTAGATGAGGCATCGGATTGAAGCTTTTGCTTTTTACCATACTTTTTTTGTGCAGCTTCCTCTATCTTTATATATTTTTCTCTCTGCTCCTTGGATATCTTAGGGCAAACTATGATCCCAATGGACCCCTTATTGTCATCACTCTCCATTACACCACAAAGATGCCTCCTCGGACGGGTATATGAACCGGTAAAAAGTTTTCCATCATGATAGTCATGAGCACATAAAAATTTAATGTTTCCACCACCTCTCCCCTCCTCGACTTTTGTTACAAATTGCCACAAAGGTCTCTATAAATCTTTGCGTCCTGCATTGCCCTCTTCATTTCCTACTTCCTCCTCTTCAAACCCTTCACCAACTTCATATTGTGGGTCATCATGAGAATCACCACTATCATCTTCTTCCCTTCAATGCCTTCTCCCCACCATCACCATGAGAACCAAAACAGGAATGATAAACCAAAAGAAAACCATTTTCTTCAAGTTTTAGATGAACAACCTGCAATAAAATGAGGGAGAAGAAGGAATGGGAGAGAGTAGGAGAGTAGGAAAAAAACATAAACAAAGTTAACCCAAGGAAATGAGGGAGTTGGGGTTTGAGCTTACCTCTTTAGCTCTTGAAACTTGAAACCTTTGGAAGATAGTTGCCTTTGTTCTCTCCTCCAAGCTCCTCTTTGCTCACTCTTCCAAGCTCTCCTTTGCTTTCCCCTCCAAACTCTCACAAATCTGCACTCTCAAGCTCTCCTTTGCTCTCTCCTCCAAGCTCAAGATGAAAGAATGAGGAGAATGGAGGGGAAAG
>ML779419.1:0-11968 GCA_009831015.1 Picea engelmannii
GCTGCTCCACAACCACGTAATTGGGCAGCTTCCCTCTCCTGGCATGGACCTTGAATTCCGCGGAGTAAGAGTGGAAATTGCCAATATACTTGAGTTTTCTGAGATTTCTGTAGAACAGAGTGGCCGGGATGTTCTGGTAATAAATCCCGAACGACAGACCCGACTGGTCTATCGATTCAAAGATGGTTTTCTGCGGGTATCCGTTGGCCAACAGCTTGGGGATATTGCTGGTGGCTCCATGGGAAGTCGCAGAATGAACATACAGCCTGTTGGGTTGAGTCGAAGCCGGTACCGAAGCAAACCATCGATCGAATACCGCGAATTCATTTACGAGAGTGTTATATACGGGAACCACCTCAGGCCTGAAGCCATTCATAACGGTCTGAGACATGTTGGAACCCCCCAAGGAAGTCGCCTGCTGGGCGAATCCGTTCATGGGGGCAGGATTCGCAGAGGTATCATCGGAACCGAAGATCTGCTCTCGTATGGCCTGAAACGAATGCCCTGGGTCCGGATCCACATACTCTGCCTCGTCCTGGAAGAAGACCTTCGCAGAGTTGGGATCCCTCGTGGATATCGGATTCGACTCCTGGCCGGTGACCCCGTCGATTTGTGGATTGAGCCGCTTCATCCAGCCCAACATGTGGTCAAAAGATCGATTCTCCATGACAAGAATGACTATTGTCTTTATAGGGCCGTTAATGCTAGACGTCCCTGCACCTACTCTACCGAACATGCAGTATATAATTAAAGCCAATGGCGCCCATCTCGCCATCTCCCTGCAGCTCTTGCCTTTCATCTCTTTGTTCAGCTGGAACTAATTCGGAGTCGGGCGTATTGCTTTTTCTGAGAGTAGCGTGTAAGGAGCGGACTATTTAATGGAGGTCTGTATTGATAAAGGGCAAGCAGGTTGAGATGTGAGGAGGAAAGATGCGTGACAATAGATGGGGGAGAGGCAATTTGAATGGGACCCGAACTTGGAACTTGTCAGTTGTAAATGCTGGCAAGGCATGCCTTCGGCACTCCGGGAATCGAATAGTGGGCAAAACCCTAACTCATTTCACATCTGTCCAGCCCCGGAACCTGTGTATTCATACCATTATTTTATCTCAGTGGGACTGGCAAAGGCTGCATTCACAATACTACTTATTTTTGTTTTTAAATACTGTGAATGTATATTTTTAACTGTAGATGGTGGAGTACGCTTTGCAAATCACGCGGATACGAATAAATGCTAAATGTGATGGCCCGGACCACTCCAGGATCAATTCCCGATTTACCTTAACCCACTTTGCATAAATATCAACTTCAAATTCTCGTAAATATCAAAAGGCAACAGGTTTACATTCAAATTTAATTTATCGTAAATATCAACTTAAATAATAACTTGCAGGCAAACGAAACAGATTTATTATGTATCATAGATCGGAAATGATTCATCTTGCCAAAAAAAACTTTACGTACGGTCGACTCCATGCTCACCACGTGTTTTCGATGATTAGAATTGATATGATGTCACGATCGCCATACATATCCTAGTCACATACCATAATGTCTTGTTCAATTTGAGATCTTAGCCGGTAGCTTGAATGCCAATTTTGTTTGGATTTGCCCATGAAAGTAATAGAATCATTGTTATTAAGACATAATCCTACTTATTCAATCCATACGAGAGATGGAAATAAATTGTTGTAAATTGTTACAGTTGAAGAACATCTATTTATGTAGACATTAACATCTATGGACATGTTTTGAATTCTTCATTGATTGCTGATAAAATTAGGAAAAAACAAAGCCAATTAACACAACAATTTTTGACCAAAAAAAGATAAGGGAGTGGGGGTTTAGTAAGACAAAGTAACTAATATTGTTTTGTCATCATTGGTTGCAAATGCAGACTTGTCATGGTCATTAGTGATATGCTATCATTTCCTTTTAAAGAAAGCGGGGATCAATTTCCATCTCAATGGAAAAGTGTGTTGTTTATTTGTAGAAAAATAGAATTAACAACTACATCAATGACAACATCATGGAAGGTGTCAATTGCAAATTAGATCAAATTAGGGCGAGGGAAATTTAATGAAGAAAAACATAGAGCGAGAATTCATAGATTATTGAGGATAAAAGTTACACATAAATATGTTGCAAAACAAAGGGTTTGTGGGTTTCAATTTTCATTTTATCTCTCGAGAAAATAATACCCTCATCCTTACCAATCTTCGTGGACAATAGATTGTGTGTGTCACCTATTGAAATTTGCTTTTAAAGCACAAAAATTTCTAGAGCTTGCTCATATGCAAACAAGTTTCAAGCCTAGCTTTTCCCATGCACTGCCACAACTCGCATCCAAACCTCCTTTGAATGCATTATTTATTATGTTAATGGAAAATTTTCAAAGGTGGGGGAGAAGGAGCGCCTATTTTTGGTAGTGGCATAGGCAGTTCTAGAGCTAGTAGTGGTGGAGGGAGCAAGGGAGGTCTTGGACCTAGAGGTGGTACCCCTTTTACTTTTAACAAAAGACAACAGAAGAAGAGTAGTATAATACTTTGGAAAATTGTAGTTTTTCAAGCAGTTCCATACGATTAATTAACATAACAAAACATAGGCCCTGAAGATCATTTCGATTGAATAAACAATGGTTTAATGGTTTAAGTTTTGGGGGGTACAAGTTGTCAAAAGAGCGTGGATTAATTTTTAGCTAACAAGCACTACATGGAAGAATTTGAGCTATCTGTTTAGAATGTATGATTTGAGGTTGAGGAATATCTCATTGATTTGTAAGAACTGATATGTGGTTCCTCTCATCTATTACATCTTATGCTATGAAAGCATGTAATGAAAATTCCTAAACATGTATCACATATTCCTATTCTGAAACAAAAATAAGGAAAATAATGGAAAGGTCAAGTCTTCTTAGGAAAAATATGGAAAGGTGAAAACGTCAAATTTGTTATTCTACTGCAATGGGACTAGAAGAAACGAATATATACAAAACATAGGTGAAAGAAATCTCTAAAAATGTTGTAGATTCAAAAACTCTCTAAATTTCCCCAGATGGGGTGTTAGCGCCACCAATATGACCATCATCATGGCAGATGTATGTTCCGCCACCTGGCGGCCCGCCTGCAATCCTAGAGGGATAGGTGGACGAAACCTCTCATTATTTCCAAGACCTGAGCATTAAGTTCATTCAATCTTGGATGTGTGTGAGAAGAGATGGAGAGCTAGTCTCTGGTACAGTCGAGAGGAAAGACAGTTACTTCTTGCTGACTCCAACAATTAATATGGCCAACCTACAAAGGAGGGAACGTAGGACCTAGGTGATCGTAATGCAGTCGGGTGGGATATCTTATACTTGTAGCTCAAGCCTGGTTATTTTTACTAACATGATTCTCTCACAATTGGTGATGAGAAAGCTAGATCCACTTCCTCAAGTTATTGGCATTCTCACCAATAGCATGCCACGAATTCAAGAAAGAGGTAGAGTGCATAAGGGATGAGCTTCTTAAAAAAGAATCGAGGATCGATGAGGAGGTCTAAAATCATCTTCCAACAAAACTAATAGTGAATCCACGATTATGGTGATCCCAAAGAATGTGTTGTGAGACATATTGACTCCCCCTTGCGGAGAGGCAAGAATTGCAGTAGGATCAAGATGACGCTATGATGTGGGGTTGCAAGGTGGAATGGTATGAGATTGGTGATGAGGTAGTGGGTGAATTTTCTCAGAAGGCTCGGGTCCCTATGTTGAAGGATGATGCTCCTTTTGATGTCTAGGGCGAGGCCCCAGTCCGGCTGGGTTTTCTTGATCCCTCCTTGCATTATCAGAGTCGAGCAATGGAAAGAAGTCCAAGTGTTAGATAAACCTTTATGTTGGACCTCACAGAGGGGGTAACCCCCCTCTGCACTCCCCCGCGTGGAGGAGTGTACATTCTTCTGAGGTGTAAAGTCTTCATGGGGTATAAACACAGATGAAAACAAAGACCTCTTAATCTGGAAGGTAATCATGATCCACAACCAACAATATCCCACTTGGAGACTGATATCAACAACCCCACCACTGTTGTATATGTTGGATTGTGATCCTTCTTGGACCTGGAAAATTCTTATCTTCATCTTCATTCTTGAAGACCAACTGAAACTAAGAAGGAACTCAGTTTCTCCCTCGTTACTCCCTTTGTTAACATGTCTGCAGGATTCTGGCTAGTGTGTATCTTTTTCAACTTCAAATGTCCATCCTCCAAGACCAATCGTATGAAATGGTACCTGAGTTGTATATGGTTAGTATTCAAATGGAAGGTTGATTTCTTTGTAAGATGAATGACACTCTCACTGTCACAGTACAACCTACTATTCCCCTGCTTCTTTCCTAATTCCTCCATAAACCTATGTAACCAAATCATTTATTTACAGCCTATGTAGCAACAACATACTCTGCCTCTGTTGTTGAAAGTGCAACAACCTTTTGCAGTTTCAAAATCCAACTTACTGTTGTTCCACTTATAGTAAAAACATACCCTGTGGTGCTCCTCCTGCTATCTTTATCACCTGCCATATCTGAATCAACATATCCCTGTAGAATAGTGTATGAACCTCCAAAACATAATGCATGAGTAATAGTACCTCTCAAATACCTGAGAATCCACTTTACGGCCTCCCAATGTTCTTTACCTGGATTGTTCATATACCTTCTCACAACTCCCACTGCATGTGCAATATCTGGTCTTGTGCAAACTGTCACATACATCAAGCTGTCAACTGCTGATGAATAAGGGACCCTGGACATGTATTCTATCTCCTCCTGTGTCTTGGGACACATTTCCTTGGTTAATTTGAAATGGTTGGCCAAAGGTGTACTAACTGGTTTTTCATTCGTGGCTCTATCTTAGGTTACTCATTTTGCAGATAGGGTTTGGATTGCATATTGTAAAGTGGATAATGGGTTGTGTCACAAAGACATCATTTGTTGTTCTTATAAATGGTTTGGGAATCAAGTTTTTTAATTCTTCTCGTATGTTGAGGTAGGGGTGCCCACTCTAACCCTACCTTTTTCTTTTGGTGTTATAAGGGCTTAGATGTGATATTGGGGAAGCCAGGTTATAGAATAAGATTTGAGGATTGGGAGAGAAAAGAAAATCTTGCACCTCCTTCTTATTGATGATGTTCTACTTTTCTATTTCTTCTTGTATTTTGAATTTCATCAATTCAAGGAAATATTGAACCTCTTTTATGCACCAACGGGTATGCTAGTGTATGCCAACAAGTCTGCGATTTACTTTCCTGTTATAGAATACCACATCTGAGTTAACATGTCCAACATTTTCTCATATCCTTCCTTCAATATGGATGAGGGAATCAATTACTTGGGGTTCATCCTAAGGCCAAATAAGTATGGAGTCGTAGACTGGAAGTGGTTATTGACTAAAATAGAGAAAATAGTGAATTTATGGTGAAATCATTGGAATTTCATAGGGGAGCTACTTGTACTCATTAATTATGTATTGGAGGCCATTCCAATCTATTGGCACTTTCTAGCGCACATCCCCAAGGGTATCCTTAATAAGATTTAGAAACTTTTTTTCAATTACTTATGGAAGAGAGGTGGTGAGTATCTGGGCTTGCATTTGGTAAATCGACAGGTGACCATGAGGCCGAAGAACCAGGGTGGATGGAGGTGAAAGAACCAATTTTTTTTAAGGGTGTTGGTGGAAAAGTCACTATGAACTTTATTGAATTGTGAAAGTATTTGGAAAAGAATTCTTGTTGAAAAGTACATTGCTCCCAAATCTATCTTGGACTGGGTCAGAAAGAGCCAAAATGATCCGGATTATATTGAGAATGACATGAAGGTAGAGTTATAACAAGGAAACACATAGACATATTGCAAGAACATAGTAATATAGCTAAACCCATATTCTATTAATCACTCTTTGGAATACAAAACACTGTAAAATGAAAAGCACATGAGTTAGATATAATGGTGGTAGCTTATCCATGAAGAAAGAGATGTGTTAGCTACTCTCATTCACAAGAATTCGATCACAAAGAGGACGAAAATGATTTTTAACATAAAGAATCAATGAGAAAATGCTAAACATCCAAAACCCTAACCCCAAAAGATGAAATGCCAAAAGGTTTGTGGGCCTCGATGTGGTTAGTTGATACGTTAACTTCACGAGGGCTTAACCTTTGCATACGATCTCCATTTGGGGCACTTAGTAGCCCATCGAAAAGGTCAAGCCAAGAAGTACACATTTCGAACAACCCAGTACATGCCTTTACCTATCTATTGGGTGTTGCGATGCCAAAAAAAGTCGTTTAGGGACTCAAAACAACCCAAAAGTTTGGGACCCGAAAAACTCTAGAAAAACTGCCAAGATGTGGAACCATTCTGAATTAGTGGAACATGTGGTTGGCCACTAGTATCCACTTGGATCATGAAAGAACAATCAAAATGTGTCTAATTAATGAAAAGTGTTTTTTTTGTCCTTTCCCACGGTTGGTCAATGGTTGTCTTCGAAGGTGGGTTTTGGTACATAGGTAAGGATAGGTAGGGATGCGATTGTAGGCTTTGGGGAAAATGTGTTTCTTCCATATTTTTTAGTTCATCAACTACAGGAAGTGGGCAGGTGTACTTTGAACAAGATTGGTGATCCCTTCTCTACGACCCCTTAGGTTTAGGGGTGGCTCCTTGCTCATGAGATAGGACTTAGAATTTTGGCACCATTCATGGTTTCTCTTCATTTCTGAATTAAGGAAACCTCATGTGCGACTTAGGGATGATAAGGATGAAGTGGTGTAGTCATTTGGTAACTTAGGTGGACAATATTAATCCAAGCTAGGGTATTGGTGGGATCACAAATTATGGAAAGTTAAAGTGCCAACCAAGGCTATAATATTTTTCTAGTTAGTGCTCAAAAGGAGGGTTTTAACTCGAGACAGACTTCAGGTAAGGAATAAGGTTAGGCCGGGGGCTTTACCTTATGTTTCGCGGGCTATAGTCCAGGTTTGATCCGAATGCATATCTTAATGGTTCTGAGAGATCCCAAATAAAACTATCAAAAATAAAGATTGAACATTGAGCCAAAGTATCAATTTATTAAATAAAGTGTACAATACTTGATTCTATTTTCTTGGTAATAAGATCGGGCAGGTCACGATCTAATTGACACATGAGGCAATGCCCTTGTTGCATTGTATGCTTCCTCTTGTCACATAGAGGGTTGGGTTGCCTGAATATTATTAATCAACCTAATGATCTTTTATGAAATAACTATGATTATCCAACATTGTACCATTTAAATGAAATATTTTGTGCATCCTCCTTTCAGGTTTAACATGCAGAGATTATCCATTGCCAACAAAACATAATGAACATGATTTCTGATATAATTTGTAGTTTAGGTGGAAGTCGGTGGGACTTCTCATTGTTGGTGTTGGTCTTTTGCTGATTTCTGGTAATTTGTAGTTTCGGTGGAAATCGGTGGGACTTCTCCTGGTCGACCGTTCGTTGTCTGAGGGATTCATCCATTTCTACATTGTCCTCTTCATGAAATAAATTATTCACATCTCTTTCATTTGTACGTAGGAGGATTGGATGAATTAAGATCCTTGACAATTCGACGTAAACTGTAACAATTGTCAACGATTTCTTAAATGGACGAGACCTTTTTTAGCCAACTAATACTTATTGTTTACAACTACAACCAATCCTGTCAATTTATTGGTCATCTCTACGACCTTGTTGCCCATCAAATAGCTACCCATTTATGATCTGTAATTTCTGTACACTCTGTTCACACACTCATATGGTTACAGCTCCGTTTCTGGATATTTTTAATATGGATACTTCAAAAAATTATCAATGATATTTAATTTGATATAATTAATTTATCTAAACTTTCACTATTATATTAATGCATATATTTGCTTTCAGTTCCTTTGTTGCTTTCGACACAGGTGACTTCATTGTTTTGATATGTTGGAGCCAAGGAATCAGAAATACTTCGTATAGCCTTCATGCCTATTTATAATTCACACGTACATTTTTAAAGAAAATGGGATGAATAAAAAAACCCACTGATTTTCATAGGGATTTTCATACCCCAAGGGTTTAGTTACATTCATAAATTAGATATGGTATAGAATCAGAATCTGTATATATATGTAATTGTATATCTAGCACCAGCGTAGATCCATTTGGATCTATCATTCATATATATATATATATATATATATATACGCAATTGTATATCTAGCATGTTTGCACCTTAAAGGATCTGATCCATAATCGATTTATAGTTAAGATGGATCTAAACTGGTTCATTTTTACTCAATAGTGTAAAATTTATGATAACCATTATATATATGTATATGTTTTAGATGAACTTGAACCTCTTGAATTTACACCATTATAACAAAGTAACAATGTTTAGTGATGAACATGATGAATAATAAAAAAATGGAATGATTAAGATATTGAATAACATATATATTATATCATATCATTAATAACTGATATGAGGAAAATATTGAATAACTCATACATTACATACTAATTGATGTCAATCTTCTCTTAGATACACAAACACACTTTCCCATCTTTTCATTTTGATCATATGGAAATGGAGGTTGAAATCAAAGACCATGCTAAGCTTTAACTCATAGATTGCAATAAAAGTGAGACTTTGTTGTTATGTCTTTCCCTTATTAAGAGTTGTCTTCTCTAATGTCAATCCTTGGGACTTATGGATTGTTAATCCCCAAGCAAGTGTCAATAGAATTTGTCTATTATTACTTCTTTCAATAGGTATAATAGAAATAGTTCAAGGAATAATTCATCCCATGGAACTCCCACATAGTTATCAAATCTTACTAAAACATATGTTGAAGGTTCAAGACATGATTATACACAATATGTTCAACTACCCCAAGGGCACCATTGACAAGTCTTGCATTAATCCATAAGTTTGAAGTAAGTATAACCCTAGCTCCAACACCAATATTTTTTCATATGCTTCCATGGAGTAGTTGCTACCTACCATTATGAAAACACTTAGTGCAATAGAGAAATTTAGTGATATCAAACAATGCTTATTATTATTGTGGACAAATGTATAGCCTTATCAAATGACTATTTTGTGGAACCATTCATATTTGTATATGTATGTGTTATTAGTAATTTCTAGTCTTCTACAATTAGAATTGTGTCTCTAACATTCATTATTAGATGTCAAAAATGTTTTTGATCATTGCTTTGTGCATGTTGATTGAACATTGTATCAATAGTTACAACAATTGTGAATAAATACCATAATTCTTTTGCATGACGTTCCCATGCATATGCAGGTCTATCCATAACAGGAGGTAGTTTTTCCAAATCACCTACCAATATAATTGATCTACCTCCAAAAGAGAAGTCAAGCGTCAATTTGTGTTAACAAATTTCTCCCTATAAAACTCATCTCATTGATAAGGATGTATTTGATGTGTCTCAACTCCTCTTGTAAGGTAATCAAACTTGACCCTTGTAAATTGGTCATGTCCCTTATTGGTATATGAAGTGCATAGTGTATAGTTGATGCACACATGTTGAATGTTGCAACAATAGTATGGACCAAAAGAATCAAGGGGCTCTTATGAGGAAGGGATTCACTTTGTGGGGCATGTTTAATAGTGCCAATCAAGTAAGAATTTATATTACACCTCGTCCTTTGGATAATCTCATACACAACAACCTGTATTAGTAGTCACCACTTGAATGTTGGGATATGATTCCTCACACACATGACACATTTGAATATGATACAATTTATCAATTCTTTTGTGAAATTTTTTATGTGCAATAACTTCATCTTCATATGAAATTACTAGCACATTGGATTTTGTTCGAAGTTTATCATCATAGTTGATGATTTTTGTGATTGGTGCCTATTAGAGAAATAAGTGAAATTTTTGTCATCACCTTGTTGACACTTCTCCATTGTCTTTGACAATGTTATCTTACTTGATCTCTATTTTGACTTCTATGTTCTTCCCTACCATCCTCATTCATGTTTTACAATTGTAGTCTTTTTCTTTGAGAATATTTTTTTTTGTCCTCCCCTTTGATTCATTCTTTGTCGTTGTAGTCTTTTTCTTTCATGATCTTTTCTTTGTTTTTCTTCCCTTTGATCTTTTGTCATTTGTTATTATCCTCATCTCTTCCCTTCCAATTTCAATCAATTGTTGTATTTGATTCAATGTCTATCTTCTACCTGGTTGTAATTGTAATTGTGAACTTTTTACATCTTCAATATTGTTATCATTCACTTCTTTAATAATAATAATACAGATGATGGTATTGAATTTTTTTTCAATGATTTACAATTTATATTCCTATACGATTTAGGACACAAAAGACATAAATGGTGTAATTCCAAAATGGACCATTACAACCTGCACGTAAATGTTAACTTCCAATTCTCGTAAATATCGACTTTCATAGTAGCTTGCAGGCAACTGGTTTATATTCGTAAATATCAACTTCCATAATACTTGAAGGCGACCAAAACAGACTTCTGTTGTATCATAGATGAGAAATGATTCATCTTGCAAAAACTTAACGTAGGGTTGTTTTTGTACTCACCACATGTTTTCGATCAATAGAGTTGATATGATATGATGTTAACAATTGCTATATATTTGGCATTGTATATATAGGGCACTTAAATTGTTGTATTTATAGTCAAGGGGAGTTAAAAGTTTTAATTTTTTTTTAAGAATATATGATAATTTGGATTGTTTTAAAATGGGTTAAAATCTATAAGATAATAAGATAAAGTTTCATGAGCAAAGTTTCCAATAATAAAATAGAGCTTTGACTTTTGACATAGTTTCTATCAAATTTAATGCTAGATAAAATGAGTGATATAAATGCTCCTTATCTCACAACTACATATCTTGTCTACTTACCATAATTGTACAAACATTTTTCCTCATTTTCCCTTAGTATTAATATAGTGTCATAATTTGAATTAAAGTCTATGATATATTTCATATATCTTGTCCACTTACCATAATTGTACAAACATTTTTCCTCATTTTCCCTTATCATTAATATAGTGTCATAATTTGAATTAAAGTCTATGATATATTTCATATATAAATACAATATTGATTAAGTTAAAATGGGATAAATTCATTTTTTATTTCTTCGTTTAATTATTCTTCAATGTGGTAGAAATTTTGTTTGAAGATATAGTTTTATTGATTAATTGATGGAAGTTTTGACTATGGAATTTCATCCTAGAAGTTTAGGTCCATTTTAAGGAGACTCTCATTGGAATTTAAAAAAAATGAGTGAATCAATCTGGAATTTTCCCTCATTAAAAATAACTCACCAAAAATGTTGAATTTATCCACTTTTTAATTCACTCTAATTTGAGTTTTTGTTTATGTCCCTGTAGCATTCATAACTATTAATTTGACAATTATGAGTTTATATTCTTTTCCTTGCTATAGTTTCAACTAAAGTTATTTTATTTTATTAAATGCATTTTTGTTGAAAAATATTTATCCCTCGCCTAAGTGGGTCAGTGCCACTAATGTCGTTCTTGGGTTCTAGAGCCTAAGGGGTGGCAGTGTGAAGATGTCAACATTTAGTGCGTCAAATTTACTCTTGACATTGAATTTCAGCTGGTCATATGGTTTTTGGACGAATCGTGTTGGAGGCCAATGCGAGACTGGCTGTATCGTTTGTTACGTGGGTGAAATCATGAAGGTGGGTTACACTTTTGCTTGTTTTATGACAAAAAAAACTGTATTTTCACAAGTTATTCAACTTTTGACATATAAAAGTATTTTTTTTATTTAGAATTTCACTTTACAGTAAAAACAAAACTTGTGAAGAATTGTGTTAGCTTTCTAATGACTATTTTTCAATTTTTTTTTATCACGATTTGATATGTCAAATTGACAATTGTTTAAC
>ML779419.1:44942-63555 GCA_009831015.1 Picea engelmannii
TATATATATATATATATATATATATATATATATATAAAAGCAAGTTTTATTGTATAAGATAGGTAAGTTGGGAGTAGATTTGAGATACTGGCTACTAAAAATTTAATCAATAAGATAGTCTCTTATTGATAAAATACCAACCCATAGAAGATCTAATAACCTTTCTTAAACTTAAGTTAGTCAAAAATTGAAAAAAACCATACCATTATTTATTTTAGAAATTTTTTCATAGGCATTCTTACTCTTATTAGTCCCTACCCTTTGGGTTGTAGGGACTATAATAATCGATTTCACTTGTTCCTATTAGTTGTGCATGAAAACCAATGACCTTTGATTGTTTTAAGATAAATTTTTGGAGAACTCTATTTAACTTGACAAATCATACAATTTGACCTAAGTTTTAAATTGGAGGTCTTATTTGGCCTCTTCCCAAGGCACAATCGAATAATATCTTCACTTAAAATCACATTAAAGAACATATTTGATGAGTGTTTTTCCCAAGTCAAGTAATACTAGAACTAAGTCTAGCATTATTCCCTAAAATTAAATGTGATAGTGTTTTCCCAATCTTATCCAAAGTTTTCACAACTCATACAATTTACCCAACAACATTACATTCAATCACATTAACACATACTCCCTACACATGCTCATCTATATCTATGCAAATTTTCATCCATAGCTAGCACCTTGATTTAGGATGTACTTTGCCTCTATTTCTATATTTGTTGCTCCTTCCTCTCCCCTATATGTTCCTCAAAAGTAGCCCCAACCAATCCTCTAATTCTGCTTGGAAGATAAAAATACATGCCACACCACCAATGCACCATGATTGGATTCCTTATTTGCAACTCCTTACTCTCCCCTATATGTGCCCCAAAAGTAGCCCCATCTGGTCCTCTAATTTTTTATGCACGATTGAAAAGAGCAGAGTGAGCTACAAGAAATATTTGAAGGTAGGTGCTTTCAGTAGTAGGAGGGATAGAACATAATCTCAAACATCGGTGGAAGGTAAAATTTCTCACAAATTTTGAAGGATACAACCATTATTTATGTAGGTTAGAATTATTCTTTTGAAATTCGAAAGGATTTTGAATTCCAAGTTGACGTTAAATTTAATCTTTCTACAAAGAAACCACAAGGGAGAGGAGAAGCGGAGAAGGAATATCATTCACGAATTCTCGATAGCTTGTGGAAGAAAGAGAAAGGTCATTAAGTGAAGAAGAATTCGAGAGAAAACTAGAGATAAAATTGAGAGGTAAGGTATAAACCCCCCTTACTTGAGAATGAAGGTAACTGATAACCTTTGTTGGCCCGTAGGATCCTCGATAGACCCTTTATTTCTGGTTGGATCAGTCATTTTTGAATTAAAAACAAATTTTGTCATAGCCTCCTGATTGTTTTAAGATGGAAAATAATATCTCACTACTAGCTTCTTGAATCTATGACAACCTTAATGCTTTCATGTTATGTGATGTGAGTTCCTAAGAAAGAGAAACTTCTTTAATTCATGTGATTTCCCCTCCTCTTCTCGAAAACTTCCCCGAACAGAACTGCAGTCTGCCCTATTCTATGAATAATCATTATGAAAACTCCATACAATGCGACAATGGCCTCCAACATTACCATTAAACAAAGTAATGAAAACCACTACTTAGAAACACAATATCCTGACAATTAATATATCCCAGTCATAACCATCATGAATATAACCCTAATTTAATAAAAAAGAGTAAAAAAACAAGAGAAATATATAAGAACAAATACATACCATAGTCATCTTCAACAAGGTAGTTGAAGGTATGATTATCACAGTTGTATGTGAACTTGTTATTTCTCGTAGTAAGCTTTTGTAGGAACTTAGTGGTAATACTAGTGAAATTGCCTATGAATTCCATGTACTTTGCAAGAACCACAGTTCCCCTCACCACAAAATTGTATATCATGGTTGTTGTCCCATAATACCCTTAGACCTAAGGGCTCTTAGCTATGATATTAACCATAGATAACATCTATAAAAACCACACCCTTGAAAAAATTAAGAGATCGACATGGATTCTATAGAGAAAACGGTTGATCTGGTGCATTTGACCTACTTATACTACCGAATGATCAACCATTTCTTGAGCCGTTTCCTTTAATAACCAATGGCCTTCCCTGAGGGTCAGGGACCCTAATGCGCTCATCCATCCACCCTTATTCCAATGAGCCAAGCCTACAATATTGAGCACCTTTGGGTGGGATGGTCATATCCATATGTTGGGACATATCCAAGGTAAACAGATTGATCTCAAGCTGGGTTAGGGAGAGAGGAACCAAAAAATTAATGGTGATTTAACCCCTTTGCTTCACTCGGCATGGGTTTGATTCCCTCCACCTTGTCTCTAGTTTCCTCTACTACGATGACTGGGTAGTGTGGCCTATCCTAAATATGCCAGTGCAAAGGAGAAACTCAAGGATATCCATAAATGGGTTAAGGGCTTAGAGTTCTAGCCTAGTCGTCACCTCATGCTAGTCAAGCACTGACCTTAAGTTAACAGGTATCCTTTCTTTCTTTGTGTTCATTGGGAAACTCCACTCATCTTGGCTCTCTCCTTGGACACTTGTTTGGGGAAGCAAGACACATGGTCGAGGCAAGCCATGAAGAGATATACTCACATGTTGAAGTAGGACACACAGTTGTGGGATGTGGATGCAATAGGTCACAAAGAATTCAACAACTTAATAGAACTCTAAAATTGATGACTCGTAGTCTCAAGTACCTAGGCATTTCATTTATCTAATTATAAAAAATAGTAATTTCACTGACGTGGGTGCATGCATGTATATATTGGTCCAATAGAAGTGCTTTGAACATAACACATTATCAAATATCAATTAGTTGTGCTTGAATGTCATAACATGCTTAGCACCCAAAATCAACTCGATCCCATGAATTATTATTTTTATTTTTTTTATAAACATGTTTCTTTCAAACATGATTCGTTATGTTCTACATAAGAGGTGGGAAATTATTTGATAAATATGGTTATACTAAACTATATAACATCAATCACAAACACACACCATATTTTTTTGTCAGTAGTATGTTTAAGCTTTGTTCCTAGGATAGAGAGGGAACATAAGAAATTCCCATGCAAGGACAACACTTTCCAGTATTTTTAATGTAATTTCCAGTAATTTTGTGATAAATCTATAAACAATTTCCTTTTACCAAAACATATTTTTTGTGTCATTATCTAAGAAACCAAGATTTCCTTAGAGACTAAGGTTCCTTAATCGATGTGTTTATGTGAGTTTTAAAGAGATTGCATTTTCATTTCTCATTGTAATAACTCTGCACCGAATAAAAGCAAATTGTCCATAGATTCAAGGAAGAACCCATATGGAAGTTGAATAGTGGGAACTAGTTCAACAATGTTTTATTATATGCATAATCAAAGACAAAATTACGGAATATACATATCTAATAACTAGAATGAGAAAAAATTCTTCACATAAAAAACAACTAAAATCACCATTCCATTGGGTTCGCATATCAACAAATTCAAGTATTCCCCCCTTTGAGGGATACAAAATCAACAACAATAGTTCTCATAAAAAATTCTTGTCGACGAACAACCCAGTCGAAACTCAATCTTCGAATACTTGGTTGAAACTCCAGTTGATTGTCATGTCAAGTTGATCCTTGGTCAACCACTTCCAAGTAAATCAACAGTAAGTAATATTAACTTTGCATGACTGTATAGTCAATGATACACAACAATATGAAGTCCTCAAACATATAGTCAAATAATTCCACAACCACCCATTGATCCAACCACAATTTATCATGGTAGTTGGTACTGGTCCACAATTTTGTCTTTCACATCTCTTCTGGAAAGATTTGAAAGCATGATTGGCATTCCTTTTATTTTTATGGTGAGGATGATGATAGGGCACATATTTTTGTGTTGACTAATCAAAGGAAGTAGGCTTAGGTTCAGTCTCACTTACAATAGTAAAATGACCCAACATATCAACAACAATGTCATCTATAACATCATGCTCAAATTCTGGAATGTGAGGAACAAACAACTCATCAATCTATTTAGCACAATCAATAGTAGGTTGCTCTTATGGAAAACCAGTTTGAACTCCACCTACAACAAATCAAACTTCCCTAGTTGTAGCAAGGCTAGGTGTAGGTAGAGAGGCAACAACAACATCATATCCAAGACTAGTATTAATGAATGGATAAGTTTGAAAATTGATGATATTGTCTAAGATTTCAACACTCTTTTCAAACGTCAAGATTCTATTCAACTTAATAGTTTTTTTCTCTAGTTCCTTTTTTAAGGAAACAATTTCAGATTCTATCTCTTCGTAGTTTTCTTCCTTTTCCTTTAGATGGATTCTCACCACTTATTCTTTCCCTCTTTCCTCTTCTAATTGAACCTTTAGATTCATGATAGTAATTTTTGTTTCTTCAAGGATTTGTGACATTTTGAATTTTGAATCATGATCCTCTTCTTCATATTTTTGCAACTGCTCCTTTTGTTTCAAATTATTTTTCCTAAGCTTCTTTATTTCTCTTAAGATACACATGAGTTCTTCTTCAAGATCCACTTCCCCATCTGTTTCAACATTTTACTCTTCTTCTAAATACATAATTTCCTTCCCTTTGTCTTCAACTATCTTTATTTCGTTCACCAAAAAGAGAGTTTCTTCTCTATCACTATTGAAACCCCTTTCATTGCTTTCTTAAAACGAGTCACTATCCTCTTTGGAGTAGAGATTTTTTTTTTTTTTTTTATAAGAGTTCTTCTTATTTCATGTTTACCCTTTTTGTAGTTCTTTTTCTGTTGATGAGAATTGGTCTCTTTCTTAATGTTATGGTCTTCTTCATCATCACTACTTTCATTTTTAACATATGGACACTTAGTAGAAAAATGTCCGACTTTTCCAGAATTAAATCATTTGAAGGGTAGCTTATATTTATATTTTCGGGATCCTTTCTTGAGTTTCCTCACAAAACAGGCTTCCATTGTATCTGATTTATTTTTGGAGATATCTCTTGATTTGTTCTCTTTGTTCTTTGTCTTCTTTAAATCTATGAAGGTTTCTTCCCTCTTTGATGGCTTTTCTTTCTCCATCCTCATTTCATATGTCGCGAGGATCCCATGTAATTCATCCATTGTCAATTTATCAAGGTCCTTCATTTCTTCAATGAAGACTTTGGCATCAAATATTAAGGGGAGTGACGTTAACACCTTTCATAAAATCATTGGTTCTTAAAACTTTTCACCAAGTCCTATGACGGTGTTGAAAATGTCATCCACGTGAAGGAGATAGGATGCACCCATTTTTTCATCTTTCATTTTCAGACTCTCAAATTTTCATCTACGAGTTTGTAGTTCTTCCTTCTTAACCTTGAGATCACCTTCATAGATATTTTGAATCTTGTCGCAAATTTATTTTATCGATCCACAATGCATTACCTTGACAAACTCATATTCTGATAGATCACACAATATGGCATTCATGGTTTTTTCTTTATTTTCAATAGGCTTGTTCATGACAACATATGTTGGTGGATTTTTTGGGGATGTATAACCAGTCACGATGGATTTCCAAATATCAAAACCAAGAGCCATTAAATAGTTTTGCATTCTTATGCTCCAAAAGGCATAGTTTGTTTCATCAAACAAAAAATCCATGTTTGTGGAAAAACCTTCTTGATTGGCCACATGTGCTCCTCAGATCTACCTTCTAGCGGTTAGACCGTTTTTGAAGAAACTCGCCTTGATACCAATTGTTGACCACACACTTATACTGAGAGGGGGGGGGGGTGTGAATCAATATAAGACAATGTTTTTTAATTTTTCAAACATTCATCAACCATAAGAAAATATTCACATTTGAGATCTATTAACTACAAAACATGGAACACAACCTTTACATGGAAAGCCTTTCAGGAGAAAACCACAAAACTTCTCTTTACAATCCTTTATAGGAACCAACCTACTAGAGACACAAATCCCCACTAGTAAAAATCCTGGTAGGCACCAACCTACTCTTACAAATATTTGTAGACATCAATCTACTCGAGACACCAATCCCCACCGCTAAGCACCAACTTAACAAGAGACACAAATATCTTAAAACTATTCATAGACACCAATCCCTGTCACTAAGCACCAACTTAGCAATAGACACCAATATCTTATAGATATTTTTAAACACTAATCCCCACCACTCAGAGCCAACTTAGCAAGAGACACCAATCTATGAGCTACAACAACCTTCACAAAGTCGCACTACTAAAATTATGAAGAAATTTGATGGTTGTACGTCATTGTGTTGATGGCCTTCTGTCGATACTTCAACCAAACGTGGCTATGCTATCCGTCCGTGTAATTTTGTCACATTTTTTTACAAAAATAAGGCCATCGGATATCCGATAGGCATAAGTTGGTATACCAATAGCCATAAAGACCAAAAAATCATTCATATTTGCTATTATTTTTGACGTCTGTCGGAAGTCTGACACAAATCACAATCGAAAATCCAACTACAAAGTAATTTTTCTGACGTTGTGATCCAACAATCTGATGCCCAACATGTGTCAATACTTTGATGGAAATTCGTTGGTTATAGCCAATGGATGTTTGATGATAACACAATTAGACCGACGATGTTTAGATTCGTCCGACATTGCGTTGCGTTGGAAATTCGACGAGAATTTAAGGGCTATAGATGTTGAAACAATGGCTGTCCAACAACACGTCTAACGAGGGTGATCTGGGAATGACAGTTAGGTTCGTCGGTTATCCGATGATCATAACGTGGAACATTCAGCGTTATGTGCATCGAATATCTGAAGAACGGGTCAACATTAACAAATTATATATATATATATATATATATATATATAATACCTTCACAAGAACATACATATTGGTGTGGTATAAAACCTCCCTCATAGCATCTTATGGGGGTGGTTTGAAACCCCCCTCATTATTATGGGTGTTGTTTGAAAATCCCTCACATAGAAATTAATGAGGCGAGTGCCATCATAAGTGTAAGAACAGAGAAAGGCCATGGAAAATGTTGTTGAATACATACATAATAAAGCCATTTAATATCCTGATTTCTGAAATATTTCATATTATAATCATTCCAAATGGTTTTCCTTATGTTAAACAATCCTCCTATTGTAAAGGACATTGAGTTGTACAAAGTTATTTAACTAGTGCACAACATCCTCCATAGCCTAAAACATGATTAGTACCCTTCTTATGCTGTTCATGAGTTCAAACTCAAAATGAATTCCAAACTCAATTAGTAAATTGTATCTCATCTTCAGTATATCCTGAAATAGTGGACTCTATAGAAAAATGGTATCCATAACTTGTTATGCCTTGTGAAATTTCCTTAAATAAATCAAGACATGCCTTTGATGTTATAAATGACTAGAATTTTTATAAAGTGGCAACAAAAGTGAATCTAGGAATAACCATGCCAAATGATTCTAGACCCAAAGATATCTACTCGTAATGCACATAGTTTGTTGTTCTATCACACACTCCATCTCTTCATGGATTTTGGAATTAAAACTTGTCTTGGTAAAACCAAATGTCCATATCCATTCAAACTCCACATATTACCAAGAAGTGTTCTCACTGTGTTTGATATCATACTTCATAAAACTAAGTGTGATTTACCATATCTTCGAGCCTTCTCCTTGCAAGTGAAAGTTCTTATAGGGTAATGGCGTATCAATTTTGTACTAAAGAATATGTTTCCATATTTGGAAGACCTACTTAAACCATTTTGGAATAAAATGAATGAACACATGGATAGTGTCGATGCCACACTTGACCTTTGATCCTTCAGGTCCCTTAGATTTATCCATTAAAAGTGTCAATGGATAAATATTTGCAACAAAGGAATACTCAATCTTGATCTCTGCCAAAACTTGCCCCACTATCTCCTTCATGGGAGAAGTATTTATCGATGTCATCCTTTCATTCTGTAGATAATTTTATTAATATTGAATGAATGACCACAATAGTATGTTAATTGGAATCAAAGTACAACTAATGTAAACAAACAATGGGAGTGCAAAAGAAAATCATATCACTACTCTACCAAAAACATAAAAGGAAATAATAAATAAATAAATAAATAACTATATAATAGAAATAAATAAAATTAATGTAGATAAAAATATACAAAGCCATATTGAGAAACAAATGCAGACTTCAAGACATGTTGGAACTAGAGTGAAGGGTGGAAGAATAAGCATAATGCTCCCCATCGTCAATCACAACAAAGGGGTTGATGCATTGTTTGATGATGTTGTTAGGGGAATACCTAGTGTTGAAGGGGATTGGATGTGTAATTATGGAAGGAGCCCTGGATATGGAAGGTTGGTGTCTCCTAAAATAAGAGTTCAAGGGGATGACAACTGTTGAAACATATATTAATTTTTTTATCTTCAAAACTAAAACCTTCCTTTTTCGGGTTTCGGCTTTTCACGAAGCATAACCCTCACTATCATTTCCAAAAGGCCAGTAACGAAATCCCGATAGACTTTATTCTTTAAATAATTAAAGGAAAAAAAACCAAAAGTGTTATAAAAGTCCTGACGCGCTCACTGTAAAGTTATTTTTTAAATCACAAAAAGTTTAAACCCTAAAGGAGTTAAGATTAACCTTTAAAAAAAGTTTTTTGGAATTCGGGGTTCACTGAGAACATATGTTTTAATGCATTTCCAATTGCGGAATCCCGATCCCCGATTTCCCAAAATATGAAAGTTACTAATTATTAAAGACTACGTTAATCATATCGCAATTTCGGAAATCGGGATTCATCGATGACATACCTCTTGTCAACATGATCCCCGAAATCCTGAAACACGAAGTCCTAACTTATAATCTATGTTTAAACTGAATTAATCCTGTTTCGGAAGTTATTCCTTAATCCTGATTAATTAATTCACTAATATCAAAATTTAAGGCTTAAGTTAATCATTTCGCAATTTTGGAAATCGAGATTCAACAATGACATACCTTTTGTCAACACGATCCCCGAAACCCTGAAATAATCAAAGTGGGTTTAATACTGATTAATTAGTTTACTAAAACGAAATTAAGTCCTAATTTAAACATGCCGTGATTTCACAATTTTGGAAATCGGGATTCAGTGATAACATATCTCTCGTTAATATGATCCCCGAAATCCTGAAACGCGAAATCTCAACTCCTAATCTGTGTTTAGTCTAAATTAACTTTGTTTGGGAAGCATAATTAATGACAATCAAATTTTTAGGTTTGTTCACGTTTTGGTTTCTGATCGAATGAAATTTTTCGAATTTTGAATTCAAAAGCACCAAAATACGACCACTTTAATAAAGGATAACTGATGATATGTGACACTCATGTGTATCTTAGTAAATATCCACTGCATTCAATGTATTGAAATCTTGTCAGCTGCATCAGTACTTGCATCGTTAAATGAATTAAAAGAGAGTTTGAAGGTCTATGTTTCGTAAAATATTCTATTTCACACTATCAAGCGTAAGACACATTCAACCGAGCTCATACACTCCTTTTCTGTGACTAGTTTTCCATCTAACTTAAAGTCATGGCACCAAAGAAGGCACCGAATAAGAGTGAAGACACACAGGAAGGAGATATCATATCCGACACTACGCCACACGCTATCGACTCAATTAAATCTTGGACACAAATCTCTGAATTCCTGGAATACAAAATCAAGAATTCTCCTACTGATTCCGAGAATCACTTCCGGGATGTAGCAGAATTAGAGCTTCATAAGATCGCGACGTGCCCTCGGCTTATGGCATACAACGACATGATTAAATGGGCCTTGGAAAAGATTGATATTCTGACGAGGAGCATTTTAAATGATCAAGGGGTCGTTGTAGGCTCATTTAGGCCAGAACATATACAAGTAATGTATAAGTTCTCACCAAATCCTAAGTACACTTTTAATGTCGAGTTTTTAGCTGAATTTCAAAGGAAAGAGTGTACTGAGGAAAACCAAACTTATCCTGATTTAATTAGAGAATGGTGGAGATGTCCATCAAAGTTTAGGGCCGATACCCATGGGGTTTATGACACGACATCTTTTTACGAATACATGGTCTATGTAGCTATTATGCTGTGTAGACTTTTCGGGAAAAAGGATCCCTTCCATTTTCCTGCAGAATGCGTGCCCTTTTTAGAAGAAGCTTCATAAGGATACACTTTCAACTGGAGTAAGATTCTGTCTGATAACCTAGCTCAAGAAGTTTCAAATTACAGAGTTGCAAAATCTAAAGGTCAACTAGTGGCCTTTTATATGTCAATGTACATTATGGACACAGTTTGCTTTGTGACTCCTTTTCCCTTGATGAATTGGAGTTGGAACATAACTTGTCCCGAACCCATTCACGAATATCGCTCTGTGCTATGGGAAGAAAATGCTAAAAATGCGTTTTATGAAATTTTCCATTTCATAATTATTCCAATGCATAAAATGTTTCATGGTTGTGAACCCCCTCGCATTTCTGATTCAGTCTCAGGAAATCTCAAAGCAATAGACGATTGGTTTGTTGATGAAAACTTCTCTTATATTAGGGTTTATGGATGCTCAATCCCCCCTCATGCACTTCCGAAATTCCTCCCGGACAGATTGTTATTGAGGGAGGTAGCACATCAAATAGTGAAAGGTGGTATCAGAATAGAGCTAAAAGAATCTCAAAAGAAATCCTAGCGAATCTTCCCTGTGTATGTAGGGAAATTTTCATTACTAAACCTCGACCATTCTAAAGTAGAGGCTGAAGCATTAGAAGAAGTAAAACTAGTAGATATTGAGCACAGAAAGCATGACCCTTATCAATTAGTAAACAGACATTTGATGCACTGTAATTTGAAATCTTATGAGCACGAAAAATTTGTTTATGATGATATATTCAGGGAAGTCAAAACTTATGAGGAAGTATTGAACAGGGTACAGGCCTTATCACCCGACTTGCAGACTGGTTTTATATCCTTCCAAAGTCACAGGGGAAGTTGTTTGCCAAAAATTTTTCAAGGTGAATCCACGATTCCTCCTCTAGAGTAGGAAGGGCCTCCCCTAGGCTTTGAAACATATGTACAGGAAAAATCTAATACAAAGGGAAAAATGAAGGAGAGTGAAATGCCCTCACAGGAAACAGGAGTCCCTCAGATAGAAAAATTAGAGATAGGGAAAGGAAAGGAGTTGGAAATACCATCAAAAATCCCTGAGAGTTTTCCCAAAAAAGTGGGAGGAACAACATCGACAGAACTTGGAAGTCCCATTACTTCTTTGACTCCATTGCAGTCTACTTATGGAAACCCCCATGAGGGAGCTCTATACGTTAGTGATCTTGAGCCTATTTCTAGGGATGAGATTCCTTCATCCGATTATTTTTTCAGTAAAAAGAGGAAGGCTATCCTGAAACAGGAGATGCATCCAAGAGGAGATATGATGATTAAAAAGCACAAAATCATTATAGATGGACAAAAACTTAAAGAGGGAGAATTCGCTACAGAAATAGAGGGCACAATGGGAGCTTTAGCGTCAACGAATTTATACTCTGTGGGTAGTTTGACCACTATGTTGGAGAAGAAAGATCAGATGATAGCTCAACTACAGAATAAATTAAAGGAGACTGAAAGAAATATCAGTTGGGGGATAAGAAAAGGTCTAGAACAAGCTAGATTAAATGATATTCAAGAGATTCAAAAAATGAAATCAAGCTTAGAGGAAGCAAATCAGAAAATACAGGTCACTCAAGCATAGGTCATAAAGCAAGAGGAAATAAATAAACAATTACAAGATAAGATTAATTTCATTCCAAATCAAGTGGTAGAGCTTGAAATCTTCCAGGCCCAGGTATTGGAAATACATACGAAGATAGAAAAAGAACAACAGGGAGTGTTTTCTAATCTGGAATTTGTCCAGAATTACTTTCAGGAAACAAATAAATCCTTGGAGAATATTCTCCAGAAAGAAAGAGAAGTGAAAGTAGCCAGCGCAACTTTCCAAAAAGCAGTGGCTCTTTCAACAAAAGAGGATTTTGGGGAAGCTAAAAAATTATCTGTTTCAGACCAGATGAAAAGTGATGTAATACTCAAGGCATGGGAGGCAGACCTCACAGAAAACAAGAGAATGAATAGAGAAGTTAATGGCAACTGTCAAGGAATTTTTTACCTTTTAGAGAAAAATTCATTGAACATTGGAAAAAACGACTGTTCAGGGTTGTTAGGGGAAATTAACATTGTTAAACATCAGTTAATATTCAAATAAGATCTGGAATAAATTCAAATAGAGATCCCACAAATAAATGTAATCAATGTCACTCAAATTAATAAATGGATAGTAATGCCTAACTTAAAACTACAAACTATTAAGTTCACAAGAAAGATAATCGAAGACCGTCTGCCATAACTGTAGAGAATTTTTTTCTTATTTGAAGCAAATGATATTCCAGAAGCTCCCAGAGTTTTAGTACAGTTTCTGGGAAAATGTATTCATTGTCTTAAAGCAGAAGGAGCTGGTTCATCAACGCAAACATAAAATACTGTTTTGAAAATTTTCATCATTGGAATAATGATGCAGTTAGAATAGAAATGTAAACGGTTTGACATTGTTCATTCATGTAACCGTTAGTCTTAGGAAGTTAGTTAATCACCAATGGGAAAAATGTTTGGTGATCATGTATAAGTATATTTTCACAAGACTGAGAAAGGGATTTTGGTTTTTTGGGAGCCGATTGTATTAGAAGTTTTCTGATTTATAATAATATAGATGATGCATATGAGATTCTGAATTCTGTCACCTTGAAGCTATATGTTCCTTCACTCTGTTTTCAATATCTTTCGATATATTTTATTACACGTCTTTCTAATGAATGATCTGCTATAGTTTAATTCAAAATTCTACTGTAGTTTGAATTTATTTAATTATCTAATCATTCATAGTTTTTCCCCTGTGATTGCTATCAACAGTTTCTAGACCTGTAATTCTGTTGAATGGTTATATTTTATAATTCATTAGAAATTTTGTTTTCCTTTCCTTCCTCTGTTATGATATGAGATTCTTTCAAGATTAAAGCCTCATATTCTCCAACAGTGTTTCTTTGTGTTTATTTTAATATTCTCAAATTACTTCGAGTACAGGAAATTGCCTTTACTGATATCATGTTATTATTTTGAGTTCCAAAATTCCTTTTCTATTTCATCCCATAAAACTGAAGCAACAAAATTTCTAAAACTTTTTATAATTTAATAAAATTTTAATCCTCATGACTGTCCTAAGTAATAGACAACCTAACATAGAACCCGGCCTACAAGATCAAACTAGCATTGCTTTGAACTTATTTAATACTATCCTGCAAACAACAACTACTCGAGTCGAATTAGAACGTTCATGGGTAATTATTGAGAGAGAAATCATCATCCAAGAACAATGGGAAGCTAGACAGAGACAGTTGAGAAACCAACTCTGATTTACCCTTCGTAATTGATTCTTACTCCTTAATTCTCTTTATTTTTTCTGATCCCTTGACGGTATACTTTAAAGCCTTAAAGTATAAACTCATGAACACCATCTTTTTGGTGTCGTTGCCAGGGAATGAAGAAACAAAACTTTTCCCTGGGAAGAATGCCAATGACACTTTCTTTCTTTGATAGTGAACAAAGATAGAAAACATTCTAAGGCTAGCTTTATTTTTCACTTGGCGACTCTACAATAAGTAAATTGGCTATTAGCTGAAAGAACACTAGAAAGAACCCGGACGATAAGAAGACCTCACCAGTCTCTGATCCAGAAAAGATTTTAAAATCACGAAGATCCCTTAGACGAATCATTTCACCCATACATACTATTTGTCAGCCTGATTTTACACAGTTGAACGTTTCAGAATCACTTGAGAGATCCATCTCGCTTCCCCTCTCATACGATACGTTCTCTTTTCCTGAGGTGTTTTCCCCAGTTTTCTGTGAACCTTCTCCTCACACATTCCGAACTTCACTCTCAAATCTATCAATGGCTGCAAATGGAGGTGGTGCCCCAGGAGGACCAACAGGTGGCCAAGCACCCCTTCCTGGAATCTTTTCTAAAGTGGCTACTAGATATGCCCCCCTTGTCCTCCCAGTTCCCCTACACGATCTTCCAGAAAATTATATGAAAAGCCTTCCCAAATTTACAGGCGAAGGATATTTGACCGCTCAAGAGCACATAAATGTTTTTGACCAATTTTCCGACATCCTCAGAATAGAACACGAAGACATCTATTCTAGACTCCTCGTTTAGACTTTCTAAGGATAGGTAAGAACCTGGTTCCGAGATTTAGCAGTAAGATCTCTAAGATCTTAGGAAGAGCTTGAAAACGCTTTTATCAGACAATGGGGGGAGATGAGGGACCACCTCTATTACCTAACTGAATTCAGAGCCCTTAGAAAGAAAAATTCAGAATAAGTTCTAGAATTCACGCAAAGATTTAACAAGTTGTATAATAAAATATCGGTTGAGGTCAAACCTTCTCAACCCGCAGCAAAGGTGACTTTTGCTAGCACCTTTGATCTTGATTTCTCCTTATTATTGAGAGAAAGGAGATCAACAGATCTCACGAAAATGCAAGATGATGCTCTTGAGATTGAATCGAACATGATGGCATTAGGGAAATTAAAAGCAAAAATAGAAACCGAGAATAAAGAAAATAGGAAATTCAAAGAACAAGGTGGATCCTTAGGATCAGGTAAATCCTCAGGAGATAAAATAGATGAGATGGCTAGGGTAATTAGAGAACTTTCAAATAAGATTTCAAAAATGGAACTAGATAAATCAAAAAGGGATAATTTTCCTAGGAAGGATTTTAGAAGGATTCTTGATCCTCAGGCCCCACATAAAACAATTAAAAATAAAGATCAAAAGATCCCAACCCCCTTCAAAAGTGAAAACTTCATTGGAGAGGAAGATCTAGAAGATTTTAAAGAATTTGATGAGGATATAAATAATCTCGACGACGATAATAAATCACCCTATTTATCAAGACAAGATTACGAAAAATCTTTAAACAATGAAAGTAGATCGGAAGGCAATGTTAGCAATGATACGTCTGAAGATTTGGCCTATCAGGGTATCGTGGATGGTATTATAGCCAAAATACATGAGAAATATAATTTTATACCTAGGAACAAGAGTCTTCCTACCACCCCAACAAAAAAGATTTTTCTTAGAGGCGAAACTGATGAAGCAGCTCCAAAGGTTGATGAGAAAAAAATTGCAAAAACCCAAACCACTGACACACAACCTATCAAGTCAAAGTCAGTAGGAACACCCGCTTAGAAAACACAGGTTCCTGTGACTGAAATCAAGTCCGTACCACAAAGAAAAGCTGAAAAGAAAGGAATGGAGGCCCCAAACATAGAGAGCGACAAGGCCCTGGGAAATTTTAATCTGGAAAATGAAATAAATAAAATCAAAATCCCTATCCCACTTGTTGAACTGACTACAAATCGCATATACAGAGAAAAAATTGCTAAGATGATTAGCTTTTCAGAAGACGAAAGCCAAGCCGATGTCATCAACTTAGAATATGACAAGCCAAACATAATTTTTTGGTTTGTATTTTGAAGGTGTGAGAGACATTGTTGCCCCCTTCTATATCACGTTGACCTTGTTTGTGTTGGACAACTGAGAGGGGGGGGGGGTGAATGAGTTGTTACCATTTTTAAACAATTATGATTCTTTTAAAATCTTTACAAGGCACTCAATGATGATCACAATAATGTAGAGAAATAAACAAGGGCACATTCAACATCAGTCACATATATGAGAAAGACAGAGACAGATAATTCCTAAGGAAACCCATACAGGGTAAAAACCTCATTTTCTTTATACAATAAGTATTATCTACATTCTTTACATTATCATACATATGAGCACCAACTCATTGTGAGGCTACAACCTCTGTTTTTGCAAGATGCAACTTGCTGAGAGCACCAACTCTCTATTTTCTTTAGCACCCACTAGAAGGAAGCACCAACCCCCTGGTTTCTCTAGCACCAACTAGAAGGAAGCACCAACTCCTTGGTTTCTCTAGCACCAACTAGAAGGAAGCACCAACTCCCTATGTTCAAGCACCCACTTGAACCTTTGAGGACACCAGTCCTCCCTAGCACCTCCCTTCCACCCTGATGTATAATTTCTTTGTTACTAAAACTTATTACAGTGATATAAAGTTATTCAATGTCTTACCAGCCTTGTCGTTGTTCTGTTACACTGCTCTGCCTTGTCTGCATCAGTGTCTTCTGCACACCCTTTTCACTTTCTGTTTTTCTGCCTTTCATGCTCTATGCACCATATCCCTTTAATGCACCATTCCTCAACTGTGCATTTCTTCTCCTGCGCTTTGCCTCCTTGCACACCCCTGAATTCTCCTCCACAACGACAACCCTAATCTCTTCTTTTTCAACACTCTTATAGTCTCTGTGTTCTTTGTGCATGCAATATTCGCAATGCCTCTGCATGCTCACTCCGCACCAAATTCCTCCACATATCGAGTGCTCTGCCTCATCATCATCACGACTCTTCAACTTCTTCGATAGTTTTTCCCACGCGTTCAACATCACTGGGTGTTCTGTCTAGATTTCTCAGCTTCTCTGGCAGTTGAGGCTCTTTGTCTTCTCTGTCTTCAACGAGCTTATCCTTTCTATTTTTAGCTACAAACTTCAATGCTCATCCACCTGTCAATCCCTCTAAGAGTTGTCTTTCTTCACTGGATGAAGCTTGGAGACTCTTCATCTCCTCTGGCGATCACACAGAGTCTCTTCGAATCTTTTGGCAGAAACCATTAATGGTTTCTAGAAGTTACACTATGAGGAGCTACATTAGCCCTCCGATTATGCTCAAATTCACCTACACCATTGGATTTACTCTGAAGAGTATTGTCGTTATTTACCCGTTTCGCACTTTCGCAATTCGGAGATTCTGCGATGAGACATCTTGAGTCTCCATGTTGCAAGCTCCGAAAAGGAGCTTGGCTACTCTAGCTCCCTCCTCTACATGACCACAGGCGGTGACCACAGGCTGCGCTAAAAGATGCTGCGAACTCATGATTTTCATTGACCCTAATCGATGGACCACGATCTCGATGAATCAACGGTCCAGATCTTTTCGAGATCTCGCATCTCACTGTTTCTAAGATGGAGGTTCTCATCACTCCAAGTCGCGATAGGCGAAGCTCTGAGATGGAGCTTAGATCAACGGTCCACATTCTTGGTGATCAAACGGTCCTGATCTTTTCGTGATTTCACATCTCGCTGTTCCTTAGATGGATATTCTCACCACTCCAAGTCGCGATAGGAGAGACTCCGAGATGGAGCTCAGATCAACGGTCCTCATTCTTGGTGATCTGACGATCCTGATCTTTCGTGATCTCACATCTCACTGATCCCTAGATGGAGATTCTCATCACTCCAAGTAGCGATAGGCGAGACTCCAAGATGGAGCTTTATGGTGCTCTGATCTTTCGCCACGCGTCCTCTTGATCCAACGGTCCACGATTAAATCACGATTTTGGCATTCCTGTGGTGAATGCTCTTTTACATCTCCAACACTCGATCCTCAAAACTCCGAAATGGACTGGGATCAATGGTCCAGATTAAACCTTGATCTGACGGCTAAGATTAAGTCGTGATTCCACATATCGCGATTTCAGGATTCTTGTGGTTATTATTCTTTGACATCTCCAACTCTCGATCCACAAAACTCCGAAATGGACTGGAATCAACAGTCCAAATTCAACCTTAATCTGTCGGCTGAGATTAAATCGCGATTTCAGATATCACGATTTTGAGAGGTTAGGGAACATTGTTCCTTTGACTCTCCAGTCAGCGAACTGACGATTTATCCCCACGTGTCCTGCCTAAAGATGAAGTGTCCTCCTTCTTTCGGGATTTTGTGAGGCTTCTACTCCTTGCACTTTAAAGAACGTGCAGGTTCTCCTTGATCCAACAGTGGTCAGACCCTACGCTCGGATCTAATGCCCAAGATCTATCCTCCATATCTGCGCACTCCTCTTGTCTACATTGAGATCTGATGATCATCGGGAATTCGGGATGGGATTCAACGATCACCGACGCTTCTCCTCCAGAGCTTATGCATCCTCCTTACTTGGAAGAATTTCTAAGTGTCAAGGGCCTCGAACTTTGAACCACCTGACGCTATCTCTATTGAGCTTTGGCAATGGGTTAACCTCATTCCTGGTGCGTACCTACACACTACGTTCAACTCTACGCTAATTCCTCCTTAGCTTACTTTGTTCTTGTTTTTCCATCGATGCACACTCTGATCCTGCCATCAATGACAAGCGCATGCTGCCTATAAAGCATGCCAACCATCCTCTGCAGTGTCTTCCCAAACTACTTCTGATGCCCGTCTGTTACATTCTTCCTATATTCATGCCATCTTCACTGTTGTACTTTCCATCAATGACAAGCATACACTACCTGTTAAACATTTTCCAACAATCTCCCCCTTTGGCATTGATGGCAACTAAGGCACCCGAATTCTTTTCTCCCCCTTTGACATC
>ML779419.1:68057-88943 GCA_009831015.1 Picea engelmannii
GCTTAAACAATTATGCTTCTTTTAAAATCTTTACAAGGCACTCAATGATGATCACAATAATGCATAGAAATAAACAAGGGCACATTCAACATCAGTCACATATATGAGAAATACAGAGACAGATAATTCCTGAGGAAACCCATACAGGGTAAAAACCTCCTTTTCTTTATACGATAAGTATTATCTACATTCTTTACATTATCATACATATGATCACCAATTCATTGTGAGGCTACAACCTCTATTTTTGCAAGATGCAACTTGCTGAGAGAATCGACTCTCTGTTTTCTCTAGCATCCACTAGAGGAAGCACCAACCCCATGGTTTCTCTAGCACCAACTAGAAGGAAGCACCAACTCCCTGGTTTCTCTAGCACCAACTAGAAGGAAGCACCAACTCTCTGTGTTCAAGCACCCACTTGAACCTTTGAGGACACCAGTCCTCCCTAGCACCTCCCTTCCACCCTGAAGTATAATTTCTTTGTTACTAAAATTTATTACAGTGATATAAAGTTATTCAATGTCTTACCAGCCTTGTCGTTGTTCTGTTACACTGCTCTGCCTTGTCTGCATCAGTGTCTTCTGCACACCCTTTGCATTTTCTGTTCTTATGCCTTTCATGCTCTATGCACCATATCCCTTTAATGCACCATTCCTCAACTGTGCATTTCTGCTCCTGTGCTCTGCCTCCTTGCACACCTCTGAATTCTCCTCCATAGCGACAACCCCGATCTCTTCTTTTTCAACACTCTTATAGTCTTTGTGGTCTTTGTGCATGCAATATTCGCAATGCCTCTGCATGCTCACTCCGCGCCAAATTCCTACACATATAGAGTGCTCTGCCTCATCATCATCGCGACTCTTCAACTTCTTCGGCAGTTTTTCCCACGCATTCAACATCACTGGGTGTTCTGTCTAGATTTCTCAGCTTCTCTGGCAGTTGAGGCTCTTCGTCTTCTCTGTCTTTGACGAGATTATCCTTTCTATTTTTATCTACAAAATTCAATGCTCATCCACCTGTCAATCCCTCTAAGAGTTTTCTTTCTTCACTGGATGAAGCTTGGAGACTCTTCATCTCCTCTGGCGATCACACAGAGTCTCTTTGAATCTTCTGGCAGAAACCATTAATGGTTTCTAGAAGTTACACTGTGAGGAGCTACATTAGCCCTCTGATTATGCTCAAATTCACCTGCACCATTGGATTTACTCTGAAGAGTATTGTCATTATTTACCCGTTTCACACTTTCGCAATTCAGAGATTCTGCGACGAGACATCTTGAGTCTCCATGTTGTGAGCTCCGAAAAGGAGCTTGGATGCTCTAGCTCCCTCCTCTACATGACCACAAGTGGTGACCACAGGTTGCGCTAAAAGGCGCTGCGAACTCATGATTTTCATCGACCCTGATCGATGGACCACGATCTCGATGAATCAACGGTCCAGATCTTTTCGAGATCTCGCATATCACTGTTTCTAAGATGGAGGTTCTCGCCACTCCAAGTCGTGATAGGCGAAAATCTAATATGGAGCTTAGATCAACGATCCACGTTCTTGGTGATCAGACGGTCCTGATCTTTTCGTGATCTCGCATCTCACTGTTCCTTAGATGGAGATTCTCGCCACTCCAAGTCACGATAGGCGAGACTCTGAGATGGAGCTCAGATCAATGGTTCTCGTTCTTGGTGATCTAACAGTCCTGATATTTTCGTGATCTCGCATCTCGCTGATCCTTAGATGGAGATTCTCATCACTCCAAGTTGCGATAGGAGAGACTCCGAGATGGAGCTTTATGGTGCTCTGATCTTTCGCCACGCGTCCTCTTGATCCAACGGTCCACGATTAAATCGCGATTTCGCATATCGCGATTTCAGAATTCCTATGGTGAATGTTCTTTTACATTTCCAACACTTGATCCTCGAAACTATGAAATGGACTGGGATCAACGGTCCAGATTAAACCTTGATCTGACAGCTCAGATTAAGTCGCGATTCCGCATATCACAATTTTAGGATTCTTGTGGTTATTATTCTTTGACATCTCCAACTCTGGATCCACGAAACTCTGAAATGGACTGGAATCAACAGTCCAGATTCAACCTTAATCTGACGGCTGAGATTAAATCGTGATTTCAGATATCTTGATTTCGAGAGGTTAGGGAACATCGTTCCTTTGACTCTCCAGTCAGCGAACTGACGATCTATCCCCAAGTGTCCTGCCTGATGATGGACGGTCCTCCTTCTTTCGGGATTTTGTGAGCCCTCTACTCGTTGCACTTTAAAGAAAGTGGAGGTTCTCCTTGATCCAACAGTGGTCGGACCCTGTGCTCGGATCTAACGCCCAAGAACTATCCTCAATATCTGCGCGCTCCTCTTGTCTACATTGAGATTTGATGGTCATCGGGAATTCGGGATGGGATCCAACGATCACTGATGCTTCTCCTCCAGAGCTTACGCATCCTCCTTACTTGGAAGAATTTCTAAGTGTCAAGGGCCTCGACCTTTGATCCGCCTGACGTTATCTCTCTTGAGCTTTGGCAATGGGTTAACCTCATTCCTGATGCGTACCTACACACTATGTTCGACTCTGTGCTAATTCCTCCTGAGCTTAGTTTGTTCCTATTCTTCCATCGATGCACACTCTGATCCTACCATCAATGACAAGCGCATGCTGCCTATAAAGCATGCCAACCATCCTCTGCAGCTTCTTCCCAAATTGATTTTGATGCCCGTCTGTTACATTATTCCTATACTCATGCCATCTTCACTGTTGTACTTGCCATCAATGACAAGCATACACTACCTGTTAAACATTTTCCAACAGTTTGACCACCTACTTCATAACTGTATGCTAGATTCTGGAGCATCCCACAATGTGATTCCAAAAGCCATTATGGATAAGTTAGGTCTTGAAATCACTAGGCCATATGGAGACTTATATTCATTTGATTCAAGAAAGGTCAAATGCATAGGTATGATTAAAGACCTGGTGGTCAATTTGGCACAAATACCTGCAAAAAGCATTCTTATGGACGCAGTGGTCGATGACATCCCTCCGAAGTATGGTATGTTGTTATCTAGATCATGGGGTGCCAAGCTTGGAGGATCTCTCCATCTTGACATGACATATGCTACGATTCCAGTTTTTGGAGGACAATACACACGTCTTTACAGGGAGACTAGGTTGGTATTCACGGTGGGTGATCCACATAACCCAAATAACCACCCTATATATATTGCCAATCAAGATTTATGGAATTGTATCTTATCGATTGATGATGATTTTGAGGTAGGTATAAACAAAAGTTGTACAGAAGAAAACATAGAAAAATAAAGAATTAAAAAAAATGTATATAGTACTAGTATATGGAAAATGTTTTTTGACGGTGCTTCATCTTACATTGGAGCTGGAGTTGGGGCACTCCTTGTGGCTCCTGATGATCAATTTGTAATCCCCTTTTCATATAGGCTACAGTGGAATGTAGACTGCACAAATAATGTATGTGAGTATGAAGCCTTAGTGCTAGGTTTAGAAGCCACTAGGAGAATGAAAATAAAAAACCTCGAAGTATTTGGTGACGCCGATCTAATCACAAAACAGGTAAACCAACAGTACCAGGCTAAACATCCTAGGTTGAGGTCCTACAGGAATTACGTCTGGGATCTGATTGACAATTTCTTCTCCTTTGTTAGGGTTCATTTCATTCCAAGAACTGAAAACCAACAGGCTGATGCGTTAGCCAAAGAAGCCTCAACGTTCACACCTCCCATTGCGTTTAAACTAAAGTATCACATACAAATGAGGCACTGGCCTTCTATATCGAATAACATACAACATTGGCAAGTCTTTGAGGATGATGAACAACTTCACAAATTTTTAGAATCAATAGATGAGTTTTCTGAAACGCATACTGATCAAGAAAATCAAAATGATCCTATTTGGATCATGCAGGAAGAGGAGGATCCTCAAGAGTTCCACGATAAAATCGTGAATCACCGAATGCTCGTTCTTAAAAATAACCAGATCCCCAAGTGCCTGATTCCCTTGGAAATATTATTCAATCAAGATGATATCCCTTCAAAGTCCACTCTACAGCCTCAGCCTGAAGAGGTTGAGGATTGTGACATAGGTACTGAAAGAAAACCCTTAGATGGTGAAACTATCCAAATATCTGTCTACAGAAACCAAAAATAAATACGTGGAGTTGCTTAGAAAGTACAAAGATGTTTTCGCTTGGTCATATGAAGAGCTGAGAACCTACGACACCTCTGTGATCGAACATAAGATACCCCTGAAGCATGGTGTCAAACCCTTTAGACAAAAACTCAGACAAATCAATCCTATTTTATTGCCCGTGATCGAGAGGGAAGTCAAGAAACTCCTGGATGAAAAAATAATTGTACCTTTGAGATACTCTGATTGGGTAGCAAACCTGGTCCCGTTTAGGAAGAAAAATGGGGAAATTAGACTGTGTGTCGATTTCAGAAATCTAAATAAGTCATCCCTCAAAGATAATTACCCCTACCTAAAATGGATCATGTTCTAGAAAAAGTAGTTGGGGAAAATAGGATGTCAATGATCGACGACTTTTTTGGGTACAATCAAATCGTCGTCTGTGAACACGATAAAGAAAAGACAACCTTTACCATCCCTTGGGGTACATTTATGTATGACAAGATGCCTTTTGGTTTAATGAATGCAGGTGCTACTTTCCAACGGGCTATGGATATTGCTTTCATTGGCGAAAGAGATAAATTTGTGGTTATCTATCTTGATGATCTAACCATTTTTTCTAAATCTGATGAAGATCATCTGATACATCTCAAGTAGACGTTTGAAAAATGCCGCAAATTTGGTTTGTCTTTAAACCCCAAAAAGTCTCACTTTGCTATGCAAGAAGGTAAAATTTTGGGCCATATTGTGTCTCGAGATGGAATTAGAATTGACCATAAAAGAGTTGAAGCTATTGACACAATAAATATTCCTAGGAATGTAAAAGAGATTCAATCATTCTTAGGAAATTTTTTTTGAGGAGATTTATTCCAAACTTCATTGAAATCGTGAAATTGATCACAGATATGCTAAAGAAAAACAACGAAGTGAAATGGACAGCGAAAGCTAAAGCATCATTCACACGCATCAAAAAGGTTATAAGCGAGGCACCCGTACTAGCAAGCCTTGATTATCTAAAGGACTTTCTTATTTTCTCATTTGCCTCTGAACACACACTCGCCGCGGTTCTCCTTCAAAAAAAAGAAGAAGGTTTCGAGCAACCGATAGCCTTTTTTAGCAAAAGTCTTAGAGACGTCGAACTTAGATATAATATAATGGAAAAACAAACATATGCTATGGTGAAGGCATTAAAGGATTTCAGAACCTATGTGTTGCATTCTAAGGTGATTGCGTATGTACCCATTAGCTCCGTAAAAGATATTTTGGTTCAGTCAGACAGTGATGGCAAAAGAGGACGGTGGCTTGCCAAAATTCAAGAATTCGATTTGGAGATTAAACCAATGAAACTAGTGAAGGGGAAAGGTTTAGATAAACTCTTAGCTGAATCAAATTTTAGAGCTTTCGGGATAAATGGCTTACAGAGAAGTGAAGAGTGTGTGGACATTAACGAACTTGATGAACAAATAGCTGAAATCGGAATTGTAGAGAAGTTTTCTTTATCAGATTGGTACAAAGGCATAGTGTCCTATCTATTGACCTTGAAGTGCCCAAGTGACTTGACCTCAACTAAATCCAGAACGCTGAAGCTACATGCGGTCAAATACTATATATCTGAAAGACAATTGTATTGGAAGGACCCTCTTGGCTTCCTGTTGGTTTGTTTGGTCGAATCAGAAACAAAAAAGGTCATAAGCCAATTTCACGAAGGAGTATGTGGAGGGCACCAAGCCTGGAGGGAAATGACTTATAAGATCCCGAGGGCAGGGTATTATTGGCCCAAAATTTCTCGTATGTCAACGCCAAGGTCCGAGCTTGCAACCCTTGCCAATTTTTCGCAGGTAAGCATAAGCTCCCAGCGATGCCGTTGGTTCTAGTCAAAATGGAAGCTCCTTTTCAACAATGGGGATTAGATTTCATAGGCGAAATTAATCCTCATTCTAGCGCTCAGCATAGATGGATCCTGACTGCAACAGATTACTTCACCAAATGGGTGGAGGCTATCCCAACTAGAAAGGCTACAGATTCGGTGGTAATAGATTTTTTAGAAGAGAATATTTTATCTAGATTTAGTTTCCCCCGAAAGATAGTCACAGATAACGCTCAGGCCTTTAAATCTATGGCTATGGTCAGTTTCTACCAAAAATACAATATTGTGCTTGGTCATTCCACTGCATACTACCCCCAGGGAAATGGGTTGGCCGAGTCTTCAAACAAAAGCTTAATCAATATAATTAAGAAAGTGCTGAGCGAAAACAAGAAATCCTGGCATGTGCATTTGAAATACGCTCTGTGGGCAAATCAGATAGGCATGGAAAAGTCTATCAACACTTCTCCTTTCTAAATGGTATACGAGACCGATGTAGTGTTACCTATAAACCTAGCGCTTCCTGTAATGAAACTTTGGCAAGATGAGAAGGAAGAACCAAATCATGTCACAAGAAGGATAAATCAGCTGATTGAAGTCCAACAACACAGGGCTGAAGTGGATGAAAGGTTGCAGAAATACCAGGACGACATGAAAGCACTATGCGATCGTAAGGCCAAAGACAAAGATTTTCTCCTGGGAGATTTGGTTTTAAAATGGGATGCGAGGAAGGAAGACTCGACGAAACATGGTAAATTTGACCACATCTGGTACAGACTGTTCAAGGTTGCATCTCCTGAAGGAAAAAATTCATTTCTGTTAGAAAATTTGGACGGTAAAATCCTGAACGCCCCTGTCAACGGGCGTTATTTAAAAGAAAAGTCTATTTTTTCAAACAAAGGTTTTTTATAAAAAAGTGTGGTGATTGTATTGTAAGTGTGATAGGTCACTAAAAGAATGATTTCAAAATCTAGACCCTAAGAGTTTCACCTAGAATAAGATAAGAGGTAATTAAAATAAACAAAAAGAGAAAAGAATCTCTGAGAAAGAATTCCAAGAGTTGGGTTTAAATTCATGAATCATGTTTTCTGTTTTCCAAGTCTTTTCTGCATCGCCCCTTTCTACCCTAGGTTTTGCCTTCATAAAAGACCAAATATCTTTATGGGTTTCCCATAGAGGGAGAAGAGATTACGTCTTAGCTTTGGAAGCTGGAAAACAGTTCTTAAAAGGTAGACCAGTCCTCATAACTCCTCACTCTCTGACTAAACATGTTATGCTTAGGCTGATCCTCACTTTCCTAGGTTTCTTAACAGTTTTATAAGGGTTTAGGCTTGCTCGAAGGAAGACCCCTGGAATTAATTATCCCCTTTTTCCCTGTGGACTAAGGTTCTTTGAAAGTTAAAAAGGTTTGGTCCAAGGTAATCAAAGCAAGTTGACAGACCTATACTGCAAATTTTATACAGATACCCTCCCTGGTATACTTACTACCACTGATTACCCCCACTTCATGTTCATAAAGTAAAATATAAGACATATAACTTCATCGGAGTACTGAACAGGATCGCTGGTAGTGAAGCAATATCTGAGGTTAAATGCATAATTATGATTCAAAGCGGTAAAAAAATAAAAATAAAAGTAAAGTAAAGTTAAAAAAAGGAACAGATAACTTCATCGGGGTACTGAACAGGCTCGCTGGCAGTGAAGCAATATCTGAGGTTAAATGCATAATTATGATTCAAAGTGGTGAAAGGAAATTCAATAAAAAGGGACAGATAACTTCACCGGGGTACTGAACAGGCTCGCTGGCAGTGAAGAAATATCTGAGGTATCTGTAAGGCTGTCATACATAATTTTCACTCTATCCTGGTTACCAACCTTTTCGAAACCGGATCTGCATCCCAAGTCCAGACAGGGCTCCCCAATTAAAAAACATGAAATTTACTTCATTTGATGCAAGCCAAAAGCCCGCAAGATCTGTTGGGTTTCCTAGGATTGTTTTGATAATCTTAAAGAAGACTTAAATTTAGTAGCGAGAAGGAGAAGATCATGAATGTGACTGCAGCTGAGTTTACATCATTGAGAGTTTTGAAAAGATTTTCAAAAGTAAACAAGAAATCTCTTTTTCCCTCTGTATCCCCTTCCTAGGCAAGTTCTATAGAAAGAAGCCATTGACTCCATTTACCCAATAAAGGCACTAATTCTACTCGTTCTCCTCATCCCACAAGGAGATGAGGTCCCCAATTGGAGCCTATGTTGAAACATATATTAATTTTTTTATCTTCAAAACTAAAACCTTCCTTTTTCGGGTTTCGGCTTTTCATGAAGCATAACCCTCACTATCATTTCCAAAAGGCCGGTACCAAAATCCCGACAAACTTTATTCTTTAAATAATTAAAGGCAAAAAAAACCAAAAGTGTTATAAAAGTCCTGACGCACTCACTGTAAAATTATTTTTTAAATTACGAAAAGTTTAAACCCTAAAGGAGTTAAGATTAACCTTTACAAAAAGTTTTTCGGAATTCGGGGTTCACTGAGAACATATGTTTTAATGGATTTCTAATCGCATAATCCCGATCCTCGATGTCCCAAAATATGGAAGTTATTAATTATTAAAGACTACGTTAATCGTATCGCAATTTCGAAAATCGGGATTCATCGATGACATACCTCTTGTCAACATGATCCCTGAAATCCTGAAACTTGAAGTCCCGACTTATAATATGTGTTTAAATTGAATTGATCATGTTTCGGAAGTTAGTCCTTAATCCTGATTAATTAATTCACTAATATCGAAATTTAAGGCTTAAGTTAATCATTTCACAATTTCAGAAATCGAGATTCAACAATGACATACCTTTTGTCAACATGATCCCCGAAACCCCGAAATAATCAAAGTGGGTTTAATACTGATTAATTAATTTACTAAAATGAAATTAAGTCCTAATTTAAACATGCCGCGATTTCGCAATTTCGAAAATCGAGATTTAGTGATAACATACCTCTCGTCAGTATGATCCCCAAAATCCCGAAACGCGAAATCTCGACTCTTAATCTATTTTTAGTCTAAATTAACTCTGTTTGGGAAGCATAATTAACGAAAATCAAATTTTTAGGTTTGTTCACGTTTCGGTTTCTGATCGAATGAAATTTTCTGAATTTTGAATTCAAAAGCGCCAAAATACGACCACTTTAATAAAGGATAACTAATGATATGTGACACTAATGCGTATCTTAGTAAATATCCACTGCATTCAATGTATTGAAATATTGCCAGGTGCGTCAGTACCTGCATCATTAAATGAATTAAAAGAGAGTTTGAAGGTCTATGTTTCGCAAAATATTATGTTTCATACTATCAAGAGTAAGACGCATCCAACCAAGCTCATACACTCCTTTTTTGTGACAAGTTTTCCATCTAACTTAAAGTCATGGAACCAAAGAAGAGTGAAGATACACAGGAAGGAGATATCATATCCAACATTACGCCACACGCTATCGACTCAATTAAATATTGGACACAAATCTTTGAATTCCTGGAATACAAAATCAAGAATTCTCCTACTGATTCCAAGAATCACTTCCAGGATGTAGCAGAATCAGAGCTTCATAAGATCACGGTGCGCCCTCGGCTTATGGCGTACAACGACATGATCAAATGGGCCTTGGAAAAGATTGATATTCTGACGAGGAGCATTTTAAATGATCAAGGGGTCGTTGTATGCTCATTTAGTCTAGAACATATACAAGTAATGTATAAGCTCTCATAAAATCCTAAGTAGACTTTTAATGCCGAGTATTTAGCTGAATTTCAAAGGAAAGAGTGTACTGAGGTAGACCGAACTTATCCTAATTTAATTAGAGAATGGTGGAGATGTCCATCAAATTTTAGGGCCGATACCCATGGGGTTTATGCTACGACATATTTGAACGAATACATGGTCTATGTAGCTATTATGATGTGTAGAATTTTCGGGAAAAAGGATACCTGCCATTTTCCTGCAGAATGGGTGCCTTTTTAAAAGAAGCTTCAGAAGGATACACTTTCAACTGTAGTAAGATTTTGTCTGATAACCTAGCTCAAGAAGTTTCAAATTACAGAGTTGAAAAATCTAAAGGTCAACCCGTGGCATTTTATATGTCGACGTACATTATGGACGTAGTTTGCTTTGTGACTCCTTTTCCCTTGATGAATTTTAGTTGGAACATAACTTGTCCCAAACCCATTCACGAATATCACTCTGTGCTATGGGAATAAAATGCTAAAAATGTGTTTTATGAAATTTTCCATTTCATAATTATTCCAATGCATAAAATGTTTCATGGCTGTGAACTCCCTCACATTTCTGAGTCAGTCTCAGGAAATCTCAAAGAAATAGCCAATTGGTTTGTTTATGAAAACTTCTCTTATATTAGGGTTTATGGATGCTCAATCCCCCCTCACGCACTTCCGAAATTCCTCCCGGACAGACTGGTATTGAGGGAGGTAGCACATCAAATAGTGAAAGGTGGTATTGGAATAGAGCTAAAAGAATCTCAAAAGAAATTCTGGCCAATCTTCCCTGTGTATGTAGGGAAATTTTCATTACTAAACCTCGACCATTCTAAAGTAGAGGCTGAAGCATTAGAAGAATTAAAACTGGTAGATATTGAGCATAGAAAGCATGACCCTTATCAATTAGTAAACAGACATTTGATGCACTGTAATTTGAAAGATTATGAGCACAAAAAATCTGTTTATGATGATCTATTCAAGGAAGTCAAAAATTATGAGGAAGTTAGAACAGGGTAGGAGCATTATCACCCGACTTGTAGACTAGTTTTATATCCTTCCAAAGTCACAGGCAAAGTTATTTGCCAAAAATTTTGCAAGGTGAATCCATGATTCCTCCTCCAGAGCAGGAAGGGCCTCCCCCAGGCTTTGAAACAGATGTACAGGAAAAATCTAATACAAAGGAAAAATTGGAGAGTGAAATGCCTTCACAGGAAACAGGAGTCCCTTAGACATAAAAATCGAAGATAGGGAAAGGAAAGGAGTTGGAAATACCATCAGAAATCCCTGATATTTTTCCCAAAAAAGTGGGAGGAACAACATCGACAGAACTTGGAAGTCCCATTACTTCTTTGAATCCATTGCAGTCTACTTATGGAAACCCCCACGAGGGCTCTATACGTTAGTGATCTTGAGCCTATTTCTAGGGATGAGATTCCTTCATCCGATTATTTTTTCAGTAAAAGGAGGAAGTCTATCCTGAAACAGGAGATGCATCCAAGAGGAGATATGATGATTAAAAAGCACAAAATCATTATAGATGGACAAAAACTTAAAGACAGATAATTCGCTACAGAAATAGCGGGCACAATGGGAACTTTAGCATTGGTGAATTTATACTCTGTGGGTAGTTTGACCACTATGTTGGAGCAGAAAGATCAGATGATAGCTCAGCTACAGAATAAATTAAAGGAGACTGAAATAAATATCAGTTGGGGGATAAAAAAAGGTCTAGAACAAGCTAGATTAAATGATATTCAAGAGATTCAAAAAATGAAAGCAATCTTAGAGGAAGAAAATCATAAAATACAGGTCAATCAAGCACAGGTGATAAAGCAAGAGGAAATAAATAAACAATTACAAGATAAGATTGATTTCATTTCAAATCAAGTGGTAGAGCTTGAAATATTTCAGGCCCAGGTATTGGAAATACATATGAAGATAGAAAAATAACAACAGGGAGTGTTTTTTAATCTGAAATTTGTCCAGAATTACTTTTAGGAAACAAATAAATCCTTGGAGAATATTCTCCAGAAGGAAAGAGAAGTGAAAGCAGCCAGAACAACTTTCCAAAAAGTTGTGTCTCTTTCAACAAAAGAGGATTTCGGGGAAGTTAAAAAATTATCTGTTTCAGAGTAGATGAAAGGTGATGTAATACTCAAGGTATGGGAGGCAGACCTCACAAAAAACAAGAGAATGACCAGAGAAGTTAATGACAACTGTCAAGGAATTTTTGACCTTTTAGATAAAACTTCATTGAACATTGTAAAAAACTATTGTTCAGGGTTGTTAGGGGAAATTAACATTGTTAAACATCAGTTAAGAATCAAAGAATATCTGGAAGAAATTTAGAAAGAGATCCCACAAATAAATGTAATCAATATCACTCAAATTAATAAATGGATAGTAATGCCTAACTTAAAACTACAAACTATCAAGTTTACAAGAAAGATAATCGAAGATCGTCTGCTAGAACAACAGAGAAAGTTTTTCTTTTTTGAAGCAAAGGATATTCCAGAAGCTCCCAGAGTTTTATTACAGTTTCTGGGAAAATGTATTCTTTGTCTTAAAGAAGAAGGAGTAGGTTCATCAACGCAGACATAAAATATTGTTTTGAAGATTTTCATCATTGGAATAATGAAGTAGTTAGAATAGAAATGTAAATGGTTTGACATTGTTCATTCATGTAACCGTTAGTCTGAGGAAGTTAGATAATCACCAATGGGAAAAATGTTTGGTGATCATGTATAAATATATTTTCACAAGACTGAGAAAGGGCTTTTGGTTTTTTGGGAGCCGATTGCATTAGAAGTTTTCCGATTTATAATAATATAGATGATGCAGATGAGATTCTGAATTCTATCACCTTGAAGCTATGTGTTCCTTCACTTTGTTTTCAATATCTTTCGATATCTTTTATTACACGTCTTTCTAATGAATGATCTACTATAGTTTAATTCAAAATTCTACTGTAGTTTGAATTTATTTAATTATCTAATCATTTACAGTTTTTCCCCTGTGATTGCTATCAACAGTTTCAAGATCTGTAATTCTGTTGAATGGTTATATCTTATAATTCATTAGAAATTTTGTTTTCCATCCCTTCTTCTGTTATGATATGAGATTCTTTCAAGATTAAAGCCTCATATTCTCCAACAGTGTTTCTTTGTGTTTAGTTTAATATTCTCAAATTTCTTCGAGTATAGGAAATGGCCTTTACTGTTATCATGTTATTATTTTGAGTTCCAAAATTCCTTTTCTATTTCATCCCATAAAACTGAAGAAACAAAATTTCTAAAACTTTTTATAATTTAATAAAATTTTAATCCTCATGACTATCCCAAGTAATAGACAACCTAACATAGAACCCGACCTATAGGATCAAACTAGCATTTCTTTGAACTTATTTAATACTATCCTACAAACAACAACTACTCAAGTCGAATTAGAACGTTCATGGGCAGTTATTGAGGGAGAAATCAACATCCAAGAACAATGGGAAGCTAGACAGAGACAGTTGAGAAACCAACTCTGATTTACCCTTCGTAATTGATTCTTACTCCTTAATTCTCTTTATTTTTTGGATGCCTTGATGGTATACTTTAAATCCTTAAAGTATAAACTCAGGAACAAAAACAACCTCAAATGGAACACTAGTTACCTGAATGGACCTAGATTATATAACTCCATATCAAAAAAGTTCGACTTTGTGACCTTCTAGAACTAGTTTGTCTACTAGATCACATTGATATTATTTGGGATATAGAATTATAAATCCACAAAAATATCATTGAAGTCGGTCGACCTATTGTAGTGGAAGAATTCAGAAGAAATCTAGGGTCTCATTACTCTATATTTTTGTAATGTCCCCTTCCTCTTGATGAAGAGGTTTGGAGAGAATCATTAGTCTAGCTATCCCCACTAGACTATAGTCTCATGAATCATGGGGACAAAGTCAACCAGAAGTCACTTCCTAAGCACAACGTTATATTACTGAGTTGACTTTGTGTGAAAAAGGGTAACTCAATGAAAGAAGATAAAAGGTGGAGTAAAGCTAGGAGTTAACGCCAGGGGTTAACTAACTCAACAAAAGAATATACTGGAGGTATAAAAGAAAGGAAGGGCGCACTTCTAAGGAATTCTAGATTTTTATCATATTTTTCATTTGGGCTCTTGAGCACAAGTAGTTTGAGGGTTTTGTGAATAAAACCCTAGAGATCAAATCGGTGGTGAAATATCCCACCTTTCTTGATCCAGGCTTGGTCCTGAAGGTGCAACAATCCTCCCACACCATTCTACAGTGTTACAGGGGCCAGATCTATTGGCAAAGGCATACTAGTGCACAACCTAGGGGCATTTACAGTAGGAGGGCGCACCACCTTATGAAGATCAATTCGATATGAAGTAAGGAGGATTTTTTTTGGAAAAGGAACATTTGGGTTTTCTTCGTATGGTCCAGGCAATCATTACTAGTCTATTCAAGAGGGGGTTTTCCCAACATATTATTTCCTAGAGCTTTGCACGAGTTGGAGAAGAGAGGGGCACATTGCAGAAGGATGTTTTCATCATTTGGTGGCCCAGATATTTATATATCATCTTGAGACTTCACCAGTGGGATTATATTGGTTCGATCTATCATTCTAGTGAAATTTCTAGCAGTTGGAGGACTTTAGAGGTGAGGCCAAAATATTGGAGATTCAGTCAACCAAGGCGGGACAAACCAGTTGAGGGTTTGTTGATTTGGAGAGCGAGAAATTCACCTTTCAGTCTGATACTTTTCTAGGGGGTTTCTAGTAGCCTGATCTACATTCTGGGGAAGTTTTGAGGCATTTGGAGCATAGGAATAGGGGGGGCGAAACCTAGGGTGTCCACAGCTACCAGTACAATGCACAACTCGACTAGTTTGGAGGGTTTGGCACTGCATTGGACCAGGGTTCCATCTCATCAGTCTTCTCTTGCAGCTATTGGTATTTGGAGTCTTGTGTATTCTCTTCAGAGGGCCTTGAAATGATATTTTCATTTTTATTGGCTATTATTGTAGCATCTGTCATCCCATTTTGGATATTATTGGGGTTTCCTTCCAGATTTGTAAATCTCTTGTGACAGGATCTATCTATTATCTAAATAAAGGTCTGATTTGACATTATTGGATCTTATTTGGTGTTCCTTATTGTATCTTGTCTTTGTTTATGGTATATGCTTCAGATATGTTACTTCATTGCTATAATCATTACAATATAAACCCTAATGTGCAACTCCATGAGTAAACCTGCAAACACATAACCAAACACAAAAAAACAGTGGGAAATTAGTGTTCCAAGAAAAAAAAATTGCTTGGGAACATTACAGTGGTATCAGAGTGTTGATCCTCCCAGCCAGTGGGGATTAGCACATGCAAAAGTTCAGTTGTATTTACATGGGAAGAAGTAGGAAGCAAACATGTGAAACATAGGCAGAGATGGAGGGTTTAGGTGAGGACAGTGAGCCACAAGTTATAAAAGTTTTTTCAAAGTAGTTACAACACTCCATAAATCAGACAGAAAGTGCACTTGTGTGCACCATCTATAGGAGAATCGGTAAGCAATGCACAGGAGAAATTTTGAAATAAGGGAGACCCTGGGAATAGTAAATGCCATTCATGGGAGGATTTTCTAACTCCTATTACGGATGACTCATGTAGGAAAGGGAGCATACATTTATGCAAACAAGGAAGCCAATGGGTCTCATGGGGGAACTATACCTCATAAGGAGCATAACCCTCACTATCACACTCATGGAAAAAGTTATGGAGATGGAGCTCCCCAAAGGCCAACACATAGTAGGGCCACCCCTAGACCCTACCTATCCACATTCTTGGATAACCAACCACAATGCAACTATGAGGATGAAATTGAGGAAAACTTTGAGCAGTATGCTAGGGAATATCACGCATTGAGTGTAGGGTTCCAGAGGCAAGTCACGTTGGATCAATATTGTCGAATCAAGTTCAGGGGTAAGCCTAAAAAATATCAAAGGCCTAACTATGAATTAGAGCACAGGGCAGCAAAGATGGAAATTCCCTACTTTGATGGATCTTCTAAAGTGGTTGCGCAAGCATGGGTGCATAAACTTGATACCTACCTACAACTTAACCCTATGAGAGAGATGGATTCCATCAAGTTTTCCACCATGTAATTGGAGGGAAAGGCTCATTATTGGTGGTACCATGGGTTAACCACACAGGGTCACAATCATATCACATCTTATACAGATTTTACATAGAGGCTCATTGACAGGTTTGACCAGGGGGATCCAATGCTACCTTTTAGGGAACGCACCCATATTAGACATACATGATCACCAAAAGTATACATAGAAGAGATTCAGAGGATAACAGTTATGGTACAGGATGTTTCTCAAGAAATACTTATGATTCTCTTCACATAGGGGTTGATGGAGCCCTTAAGGGGTTGGGTCAAGGATTTTAAGCCTGCCAACTTGCATGATATGATATGGAATACTAGGGACTTGGGATTAGAAACAAAGATGAGATTGACCCCTAGACCTCCTATAAACCAAGGGGGTAGAGACCAAAGACCTCCTATGAACCAAGGAGGGAGAGACCAAAGGGGGTTTGACTGGGGAAGAGGTAGAATGGATGAGCCAACTAGGAGGGAATTGAGAAGGAAGTAGTTGTGCTTCACCTGCAAAGAGCCTTGGGATTCAACACACAAATGCATGGGCAAGGGAAAGGCTCAATACATTGAGGTGATATTGGATGATTATGAGGAGGAAGATTTCAGCCATCTACATAACATAGAGGCAGATCCCACAGGACATGCAGAAGAGGAGGATGCAAGTCACGATCTTGTAGCAGATGAGAAGGTGATACTAGCATCCATCAGCGGAGTACCTAAATTCAACACTTTCAGGATGAGAAGGGTGATACAAGGGCATAAGGTCTCAATTCTCATTGATGGGGGTGCCTCAAACAACTTCATTGATTAAACCCTACTACAAAGGAGACACATACCTACAATTGAGTTTGAGGGATTTCGTGTTGGAGGTAGCAGGGGGGCGCACTATGCCTTGTGACATATACATTTCAAGAATGAAGCTTACATTGGGTAGGCATGATTTGACACATGATTTATATTTTATGGACCTTCCAGACACCAACATCATCCTTGGAGTACAATGGATTATTACGTTGGGGCCAATCACTACAAATTACAAGACCATGGAAATGTCTTTTACAGAGGAAAATGGGAAAAGGTGGTTCTCAAGGGCATGACAGGAAACACACCGAGAGTGGTGAAAACAAAGCGCATGGAGTCCATCATCAAGAGGGATGACATTTCTTATGAAACAAAGTGTATAATATCTATTAGGGTGGATAAGAAAGGGGAAACTCGCTAATCACCGAATATCCAGAGAATCATTGACAGGAACAACAAGGTCTTTGAGCCCATACCACCAGGAGCACAACCAGATGGGTTGTTTGAGCACATCATAGAATTAGAGGAGGGCGTGAACCTGTCATCACCACTCCCTACAGGCACCTCAAGAAGTATAAAGACGATATTGAGAAGGCCATTAAAGAACTATTATACATGGGCCACATTAGGCCAAGTTCCAGTCCCTTTGCATCTTCAGTGGTATTGGTGAAAAAGAAGGATGGGACCATGCACATGTGTATTGACTACATGGATTTAAATAAGAATACAAAAAAAAATAGATTTCCCATCTCAAGGATTGATGAGCTATTGGATGAGCTCCATGTGGCTGTGTATTTCACAAAGATCGACTTGTGCTCTGGATATCATCAAATAAATATTAGGGAGCAAGATGTCTCCAAGACTGCTTTCCGATGTCACTATGGACACTATGAGTTCTTGGTAATTCCTTTTGGGATGAATAATGCACCAGCCATCTTCCAATATTTCATGAATCATGTATTCAACAAGGAACTGAGAAACTTCCTCTTGGTCTTCTTTGATGATTTTTTTATCTATAACAAAACCTAAGAGGAGCACCTTCAACATGTAGAGAAGATTTTGGCTATCATGGAAGAGAAATCCTTATATGATAAGGAATCCAAATGTGAGTTTGGAATGAAAAAGGTCCTTTATTTAGGACACATCATTGGAGTGAAGGGGGTACAATTACACTAAGAGAATATACAAGATATACTTGACTAGCCCACACCTAAGACACTCACAGAATTGAAGGGGTTTTTGGGCATCTGTTTCTATTATAGGAGGTTTATCTAGGGATTCTCTCAACTTTGTGCACCTTTGATCGATTTGACCAGGAAAGGGGAATTCAAGTGGAGTACAGAAGCACAATTGACCATTGAAAAAATAAAGAAGGTGATGAGTATGTGTCCAGTATTGTCCCTACCAGATTTCACACAACCTTTCATAGTAGAGTGTGATGCATCAGGGGAAGGCATTGGAGCAGTGCTTATGCCAAATATGCACCCTACTGTTTATGAAAGCTGAAATTTGAGAGGTCCTGAACTCCTCTACACCATGTTAAGCCCTAAATAGTGGCTCATTACCCCTTAATTGGGGCATATTACATTAGTGATGTTATTTTATTTATGCTGGGTTTAGTCCATTAGTTGTAATTATACCTCCTAGTCTCATATACATACCAAGGAGACATTTTCATTTGGAATCATCTTTTATTTGGACCTTTATGTGGGCATAAGGAGGTTTCCCCCTCGAAGAAGCTCATTACCTAAATTTATCTCTTTTTCAAGGCATTGAGTACTTATTCTGAGGTTTTTCTATGCTATATTGATATTTGGTTCCTAACATATGGTATCAGAGCTCAAGGTCTTGGGGTTTCGCTGCTACATATGGGACACCTTGGAATTTTAGCTATAAATGTTTTTATACAATGATTCAGAAGGAACGTCTTGGAGGATATTTAGTAGATGGATCAAGGTACGTTGGGTTAAAATTTTATCTCCTGAGGCCTTATACTTTCAAAGTTAAATCCTTTGTACGATAGGGTTTGGGAATCATCCTGAATTGAGTCATTATGGAATGTTCGCTATAAAATTGTTTCTATAATGTTTCAGACCCTAAACTCTATAGAATATTCACTAACATTAGTAAGGTATATGTGGTAACAATTTCAGCTTCTAGGTCATCTTAAATTTTTATATACACCTTATGGAAGATAACGTATCTGACTAGTCTCAAGCAGGTGTTCCAGGTAAAACAATCATAACTTCTTCCTAGAGTAACCAAATTGAGTGAGACTAGTTGAATTGGACAGTGGACATCCCGTAGTAGTTCTAGTACAAGTTTCATAATTTTATATCAATTATTTTGTGCGGGGCACTCTATACAAGTGAGATCTCCTAGAAAAGCCAAAAATCAGCAAGTTGTGGGGAAGTTACCGTAAATTACACTTGGCACATCCAATTTTTATCATACCTGTGGAATTGCAGAGAAGAAATATCAGAGACCTACAAAAAAATAAAAATTTCATACTCAGAAGGGCTGAAATTTTGGAGATACAATAAAAGGAAGATTGTCTAGCAGAACCACCTCAAAATCAAGGTTTAAAGTGATACTTGGCCAACATGCCACCAAAAGAGGGAACTTCTACACCACATAATCCTCCAGTCAATCCTACTTGGACTCTTGATGAAGGTGAAGAAATGCGTAGGGACATAAATGATTTACAAAAGAAGACAGTAACAAAAGATGAACTACAAGAGATGATGGATTCAACAGAAGCTAAGTTTGAGGCAATAAATACTATGATGGATGGTTTAAAAGGGGAGGTCATGGAAGGATTGAAAAATTTCTTAATAGAGAGGGCACTTGAAAGTGAAAATGTATCCCATGAAATTCATGATGAGGACACAAGGAAAGTGAATCAATATTGGAGAAACTCCAACTTTGGGTTGAAGACCAACCATGTTCCTAAGATCGATATGAGGAAGTTTGATGGAAATGACCCAATCACATGGATACTTCATATGGAGCAATTATTTGATCTACATAATGTGCCACATACACAAAAGGTACAAATTTCTTCTTTATATTTATAACCCAATCAATTTGTATGGTATCGATGGCTTTGTTCTTTCAAATCACTCATCACTTGGACAATTTTCATGGAATAAATGATAGCACACTATGAGGATACAAGGAGAAATACCTTATTTATCCAATTGATAAATCTCAAGCAAAAGGGTTCAGTTACAGAGCACATTGAGAACTTCCAAAGATTGAATATAAAGGTAACAGATATTCCATATGAGCACTTGATTGATGTATTCATAGGAACTTTAAGGGATAACATTCAACATGAGGTTCACCTATGGGAACCCAAATCATTGGAGAATGCATTTAGGGTGGCAAGAAATGTTGAAATTAAAAATATGGCTATGGATAGTAGAAGGACCAATCCTAACATCTATAGAGAGAATAATGCTCCTTCTTCTAAAACACCTCAACAGTTGGAGGAAATAAAAGAAAAAGGTTTATGCTTTAATTGTGACAACAAGTACAGTAAGGGACATAAGTGTGGTGAGAAGAAATTATTCTACATAGATTGTGAAGAGGAAGAAGAAGAAGAATAAGAACAAGAACCATCTCAAGATGAAAGCATAGAAGCAATTTCGTCTGAAGAGTTGACTCCCATGATATTGTGTAATGCATTGGCTAGAATTATCACTCCTCAAACCCTCAAGATCGAAGGATATATCAAAAAGAAAAAGGTAATAGTCCTAATTGATTCTGGCAGTACTCATAATTTCATTCATTATAAATTAGCCAAAGATCTCAATTGCTTTGTATATCCAGCGCCAGAGTTTCAAGTAATGATTGCAGATGGAGTAACTATCAATTGCTCAGGAAAGTGCAATAAGATCAATATTACTATGGGGGAATATGTAATGAATAGTCCAATGATTTCTATACCCATGGGTTGTACTGATGTTGTACTAGGAATCCAATGGTTACAATCATTAGGAACAATGGCTTTTAATTTTCAAGAACTTTTCATGAAATTTTCATTGGAAGGAAAAGAAATTGAGTTAAGAGGTATCACAAGGAAACCTGGTAAGGTGATAATCTC
>ML779419.1:91121-108775 GCA_009831015.1 Picea engelmannii
ATAGTGAACAAATGTCTGGAAGGCTACCTTCGTTGCTTTGTCTCTGATAAATAAACACAATGGTTCAAATGGTTACCCTTGGCAGAATGGTGGTATAACACTTCCTTTCATACTACAACAAAAATGACACCATTTATGGAACTCTATGGATACCACCCTCCTTCCATGACTTCTTCTCTAAAAGAAAAATCTAAGGTTCAAGAAGTGAAAGATCACATCGAGCATCAACAACAAGTTCTCCAAATATTAAAGGACAACCTAACCATGGCATAAAATCACATGAAACAACGAGCATATCAACAACATAGTGAAAGAAGTTTTGAAGTAGGGGATTGGGTGTTTTTAAGACTACAACCATACAAACAAATGTCCCTCAAGCAAGACAAGAAGGATAATAAATTTCACCAAAGTACTATGGCCCTTATAAGGTGTTGCAAAAGATTGGTACTATGGCATACAAATTGGAGTTGTCTGCATCTTCACGAGTACACCCAGTTTTCCATGTTTCATGCTTAAAGAAGGTTATAGGTGACAAGATCCTAGTTCAAACTATATTTCCAGAACTTGACAAGGAAGGAAAAATCATATTGGAGCCTGAATCCATCACTGACACAAGAATTTCCAGCTGAGGAATAGATCCATTTCACAGTATCTCATTAAATGGAGGAAACTACCGATTGAAGATTCCACTTGGGAAGATGAGTATTTTATACATAAGCACCCAGAGTTACTCAAGCATTGCAGACAACACTTGTCTCAAGGGGAGGAGCATGTTAAGCCCTAAATAGTGGCTCATTACCCTTTAATTAGGGCATATTACATTAGTAATGTTGTTTTATTTATGTCAGCTTTAGTCCATTAGTTGTAATTATACCTCCTAGTCTCCTATATATACCAAGGAGACATTTTCATTTGGAATCATATTGTATTTGGACATTTATGTGGGCATAAGGAGGTTTCCCCCTCAAAGAGGCTTATTATCTAACTTTCTCTCTTTTTCAAGGCATTGAGTACTTATTCTGAGGTTTTTCTATGCTATATTGATATTTTGTTCCTATAACACCATATATGACAAAGAGATGCTAGCCATCATGTATGCATTGGCTAAGTTCAGGAAATATTTGGTTGGGTAAAAATTCGTCGTGAGGACAAATCACAACAGCCTCAAGTACTTCCTATATTAGAAGGACTTAAATGAGAGGCAACGGAAATGGGTGATAAAAATACAGGCTTTTGAATTTGACATTAAGTTTTTCAAAGGGAAGAATAATGTGGTGGTGGATTCCTTATCCAGAAGACCATTATTTTATGCCATGACCAACATCTCAATGGACTGGAAGGCCCACCGTTTGGTGGACTACTCAAAAAAATATTTTCATGCGAATTGATGGATGGACAGGTACAAGATGACAAATTTAGAATCATGGATGACATCATATACTACAAGGGACAAATTTTCTTGGTCCTTGAATCAACCTTTAAGGCCAAAGTTCTACAAGCATGCCATGATTCACTAGTAGCAAGGCATCAAGGGTTCATCAAGACATACAGACAAAAACAAGAGAGATTCGCTTAGAAGGACTTGAAAGAAGATGTGATGCGCCACATCAAGGAGTGCACCACTTGTTAGGTAAACAAAGATGAACACACTCACCCATCAGGATTACTATAACTACTTTCCATCCTGGAGCACAAATGGGAAAGCATATTTATGGATTCCATCATAGGGTTTCCCAAGGCTCAGGGAAAACATGACATTTTCATGGTAGTAGATAGATTGACTAAGTTTGTGCACTTTTTTGCCATTTCCACAGACTACAATGCAACATAGGTTGTAGATATGTTCTTCTGGGAGATCTTCAGGTTACATGGTTTACTCAAAACCATTATGAGTGACAAGGACAATAGGTCTATGAGCACATTTTGGCAGGAAATATTCAAGTTGGTAGGTATGGCCTTAACACCTAGTATCAACTATCATCCTCAAACAGATGGACAAACAAATATAGTCAACAAATGGGTTGAAGGCTACCTCAGGAATTATGTGTCAGGGAAAGAAAAGGCATGGGTTAAATGGCTTCATTTGGGGGAGTATTTCTACAACACCACCCATCATATGTCCATTGGTATGCCACCATTCAGAGCCTTATATAGCTATGACCCACTCTCATTTGTGGAGATTGTCTTTGGAGAAAACATGGCTCCTATGGTTCAAGATTGGATTTAGAAGAGTCAAGACATACTTTGGGAAATTAAGGACCAACTGCAAAGGGCACACAATCAACAAAAGGTACAAGAAGACAAGCACAGGGTGGAGTGCACATTTGAGGTCGGTGACTTGGTTTATTTGAGGCTTCAACCATACAGGCATGCATCCATTAAAATAAGTGGCCCAGAGAAGCTCCAACATCACTTTTTTGGTCCATACCGGGTCAATAGGAAGGTAGGGGTCGTGGTATATGAGCTTGATCTACCACAGGGAAACAAAATACACAATGTTTTCCATGTGTCTTGCTTGAATAGAGCCATTAGTAAACACATCATTCCTATTGAGGAATTTCCACCTTTGGATGAAGAAGGACAGTTGACACTGGTACCAGAGGAGATATTAGAATTCTGGGAGAATAAGTTGAGGAAAAGAAGCATCAAACAATATTTGGTCAAGTGGAAGAACCTACCCATAGAGGATGCTACTTGGGAAGGGGAACAGATGATTCAGGAGAAAGGTCCAGAATTTGTTGTGGGCAAGCAATTCCTAGCAGGCGAGATTGTAATGTCCCCCACCTCTTGATGAAGAGGTTTGGTGAGACTTAGTAGTCTAGCTATTCCCACTAGACTATAGTCTCATGCATCATGGGGACAAAGTCAATCATAAGTCACCTCCTAGGCACAACATTATATTACTGAGTTTACTTTGTGTGAAAAAGGGTAACTCAACGAAAGAAAAGAAAAGGTGGAGTAAAGCTAGGAGTTAACCCTAGGGGTTAAATAACTCAACAAAAGAATACATTGGAGGTATAAATAAAGGAAGGGTGCACTTCTAAGGAATTTTGGATTATTATCATATTTTGAATTTGGGCTCTTGAGAACAAGCAGTTTTGAGGGTTTTGTGACTAAAACCCTAGAGATCAACTCGGTGGTGAAAGATCCCACCTTTCTTGATCCAATATTGGTCCCATAGGTGCCAAAATCCTCCCAGACCATTCTACAATGTTACAGGGGTTAGAACGATTGGCAGAGGCATACTAGTGTGCAAACTAGGGGGGATTCGAGTAGGAGGGCGCACCACCTTGTAAATATCAGTTCAATCTCAAGTAAGCAGGAATATTTTGGGAAAATGAACATCTGGGTTTTCATAGTATGGTCTAGGGAATCATTTCTAGTCTATTTAGGAGTGCTCTTTCCCAGTATATTATTTCCTAGAGCTTGGAACGAGTTGGAAAAGAGAGGGGCACACTGCAGAAGGATTTTTTCATCATTTGGTGGCCCAAATATTTATAGATCATATTGATAATTCAAAAATTGGATTGTGTTGGATCGATCTATCATTCCGATGATTTTTGTAGCAATTGGAGGCCTCTAGAGGTGAGGCCAAAATATTGGATATTCAGTCAACTAGGGGGGCACAAACCAGTTGAGGGTTTTCTCATTTGGAGAGACAAAACTTTGCCTTTCAGTCTAGTACTTTTCCAGGGGGGTTCTATTATCCCTATCTACATTCCAGAGAAGTTTTGAGGCATTTGGAGCACAGGAAGAGGGGGCTCGAAACCTAGGGTTTCTACAACTATCAGGATAGTGTGCAACTTAGCCAGTTTGGAGGGTTTGGCACTACATTGGACCAAGGTTCTATCTCATCAGTACTCTCTTGCAGCAAGCCTTTGGAGGATTTTGTCTTCTCTTCAGAGGGCCTTGAAAGTATATTATCATTTGTATTGGCTATTATTGTAGCAACTGTCATCCCATTTTGGATATTATTGGGGTTTCCTTCCAGATCTGCAGATCTCTTGTTACATGATCTATCTACTATCTAAATAAAGGTCAGATATGACATTGTTGGTTCTTATTTGGTGTTCTTGATTGTATATTGTCTTTGTTTATGTCATATGCTTCATATATGTTACTTAATTTCTAGAATCATTACGATATAAACCCTAATGCACAACTCCATGAGTAAACCTGCAAACTCATAACCAAATACAAACAAACAGTGAGAAGTTAGTCTTCCAAGAAAAAAATATTGGTTGGGAAAATTACAATTTTGAAGTGATATAGGCCTCTTAATATAGTTGCGCACCCAATGCTTGGTCATATTCCAACGTTTTACAATAATACAATCCCTCTACTGCATAAAATTAATGAAATTGAATTATGTCTTAAGGATAATGCTCTGAGGGGTGGTGGGACAGGGGTAATCCAAGTGACCTAGATGTACTACTTGTAGATATTTTTCTCGAATATCTTGGTTCAAGTATTGTTTTGATGATAAAATATGACTAAGAGTGTACAAATAGTACCTAAAAGGGGGATTTCTATCAGTAGCAATGAGGACTAACTGGAGAAACATGGAGACCTCCAAAAACCAATGTGTCTTCCTAGGGGGGCTATAGAAGTAATATCCTCTAAAAATAAAAGAGTTAGGTAGGTGTATTAGGGATGTTGGATAATGTATTGAATTAAATTTCACATGAAAATAATTAGATGGAGACACTCAAATAAAAGTATCCACCCTTAATATGATTCCTCCAGATTATGGTGCTAGCTTACCATTTTTGGGTTTATTTATTTATTTAATTTATGTGTTTTTTGGTAGCAAGGTTTATGTGGGGGGTTTGAATACATAAATAAAATTTTATAATTTAAATTAATGTAATTTAAATATAATCTCAAATAGTGGAATCAATGAAGCTACTCAAAAATTGAATTACATGTTTCTATTCCTCTACGCTCTTGGATCTACTTAATTACAAAACCCAATGAACATATAATTTGCATTCATCAATCCACTGTGCATTAGGAAAAAACAAAATTAAATATAAGACTAAATGAAGATACATTCATAATAAAATACTACATATCTACCATGAAGGAAAGAAACAAATTATTTACACAATTATTCACCACAAATATGTGTGATTGTATTATGTTTTCCCTCTGGGAGATTGAAAATCATATTACATGATCTTCCTCGCAAGTCCCTCTTTCCAAAAAATCTCGATAAAATGAATCCCTCATACATGAGGGGAAAATAAAAGTTACACTAATGTGACCACCAACATTCATCCTCAACTCTTCAACATCTCATAGTTGTTCGCATTCTCCTCTAGCTTGGAATAAGCTAAGTGCAATTCAAATAATTAAAAACTCTAATAAGATTATGAACTTAATTTAATGCATGGTCTCGGAGTAAAAAATAGTCATCATGATAATTACTAACACTAGGCATGAGATAAGATATGCATTTTGTAGGGTCCAGATATATTTTTTTATCTCTCAATTAGATCTTTGTATCGACCATTGAATGCCATATGGGTAGGGAACCAATGTTGCAATGGTAATGGAAAATGTAAGTAGGGATTCTAGATAATGTGATTTGTCTTAATTTCATTATTATATTTTCCATTCATAGAAATATAAATTCCTCGTGTAAATGGAGTTGCTTGCTAGTACATCATGGATATTTGTTCATATGAACTATGGAAAAGAATGATGGTTGCAAGAATCAAGCCCTCAAACCTTACTGTTATCTCTAATTTTATATTTTGTTTCCATTGTACTAGAGCTATGGAATGAATATCCTCTTTGGGATTTTAAGTTATCCTCTTAATAGTTGTCATGTTTCCGTCACTTACAATCAAACTCAGCAAATACACCGTTATACCATATGAGTAAAAATCTAATAAATTAGTAAGTGGCTTGCATGTCTTTGAAGTCAAGTTCAAATGTAAAACATATCACTGAAAAATTTAGTCTCTAAGCATGCGATAGGGACCTTGATCATACATGAGTACTCATAAAGGAGCAGTCTAATCTTGGTTTCGAGAATAATTTATTGGAGTAGTCTAATCTTGGAGAAAACCTCCCCAGTCTTAACGGAGCAACAATGAAATCAACATTGACTTCATTGTTTCTATGTTGGATTTAGGGACGATTGCTCAAAGTTGATCCAAATCCTAATTTATTCTCTACTGAACAGGGCCAACCATGTGAATATGGAAGCTCTTATGCCCCCTCCCCCCCCCCCACATCATTCTCAATTCCCCAGTACCTAATCTATCAATAAGAAACATATAGTAGTCATTCTTTAACACATGTTCATAAAGAAACATATAACAATTATTCACTAACAAATAACATTCATTCATTTATTATAGACAAAAAATGCTTCATCTCAATAATTTTTATCATCAAAAATATGTTTTTAGAATATGGTACATGATGTTTTGTATTATATAGCTAGTATAATCATTTTTTTTTCGGTTTCTTTATTTTTGACATGAATTGAGAAAGGATTGCATCATATCCTTCTTCCCCTTCAATTGTTTTGGCCTCTGCATACCTTATTGACGACCTGGTCGTGTACTCATGACGTCAAGGATGATGAAAGGAGGGGCATGTATCATCAACTACAATAAGAAAGAAACGTGAAATTGATATATGAAGTTATTATTATTACAAGTATTTCATTAATAAAAATGCATTAGAGTTATCTTTACCTGCTTGACTAGCGGAGGGAAGCATAAGAGTTTTGGATGCGGCCATATGTTCGTCTTCTTGTAAAGCCTCATCATTTACATGCTCTGGAGTTGAAACATGTAAGGTTATAATTAGTACACCATTTGTAATTAAATAATTTTAAGTGTAATCCATACTACAATTGTTTTATAGCACATGAAGGACCTCGAATACAAAACTTCACACCACTTTCATTGGGTTGCACTCCATTGTCAATAGACTATGTTCCGCTAGTGGGGACACTTGTTTCTATGTTGGTTTACTTCTTAAAACAGACAAACACAATACTTTATGGACAAAAAAATAATCAATAGATTGTACAACTAATAAACTATAAATAAACTTTGTTGATTTTATTTACCTGGGTGTCGATTTGAGTGTTGGAAGGTTGTGTTTCCCCCAAGCTTTTTCTGCGTTCAACCATGACTTTAAATCTGTCCTTGAAAGTAATATTGAGGTCTTCCTGTGTTATATATTCTTTGCACTCCATGCCCTGCAATTTTTCATAAGAACATGAATTGCGCTTCTTATGTAAAACTAAATTAAATTTCTTAAAAATATACTATTTGGATCCAATTTATTTTTTTATACTTACAATTCGTACAACAAATTTTGAGTAACCACTTGGGCCAAGTATGTGTTTTCCATGCTTTTATATCCTTGCCTTGGCGGCTTTGGATGTGTCTGGGATCCTTTATTGAAAAGTTTCAAATACATAATTTGATGTCGCAATGACGATAAAGAATCATAATTACATTATTAGTAGTGTCTCATACCTTCTTGAGCCAGGTGGTTTCTTTCCTTCTTTTCTGAGCATCTTCTTCTTTGCATTGTCATGTAGGGCCTTCCAATCCCTCTCAGTAATCATTGGAGGATGCTCATACCTGGGGTTCTTTTGTAGATTAACCCTATATTGGTCTCGTAGATATTTTAAATGTGCTCCTTATTTTGAGGAGACTCCATATTTATTGAAGGTACCCTCACCAAACCAGACAACCAACTTCTTAATGAACTCATCTTTTAACTTCGAACTTTGGGAATTCCACCTTGTGCGTATGGTGGGCCCAAATATATCCAAGGATAGGTCATCCATGTGTCTATAAAATGTATCATTTCCTGCAAAACAATATTATCATTAGTTTAAAATAAAAATTGCACATTATACATACATTTCAAAAAGATTAATGTATTTAACAATTAAAGAAAATCTTAAATACTTGGAACCTTCTCCATTTCATAGGGATGATCTCATTGTCTACCAAAAATGTAATCGGTAGTGTTCCCATACTAGTGACATGGGAACATCCAGGAAAGCATTCTTCAAAATAAGCAATGCCATGTTCTATGTCTAGAGCATCTCATGTAGATTGTGACATGTGTTGGTCAGGGTCAGGTACTGTCGTACCGACATCGGCTCTGGGGTGTGTACCAGTCTGAGAGACTCACATACTATCAAAATCGACACTGAACCTGGGGGGTGTACCTGTATGATGTTATTCCAATGTAGTAATGGAGTTGGCACCAACACTGACCTTCGTAGGCACATACTAGGGATCAAAACTCCGAAAAAACTCTTGTAAAAATAAAGCGTTTTTAATGAAGGACTAGTTGTAAGAGTATATAAATTGAAATAAAAAACAAACAAAAAATGGGATAATTAAAGATCTTGCTTACCCCATAGTGCTAAATTATTTCCATTAAGGCATTAATTCTTTCTTTTATCTCATTTGTCTGCAGCTGAATCTGAATCAAAGAATGGAGTTCCTTGTTTTCTTTTATCACAATCTTCCTTATTGTTTTCTTTGGGTTTGTGGAGGAAAACATTTCTTCCTCACTAATTACGGCTTCAAGAGGATCTGTGGACTTCTTTGAGGTTGTTTCCTTCCCCCTGTCACCCTCAAACAAGCGTATATTAGAATTAGAAGAAACATGATAAATTAAAATGTACGAGGAATAAAGTTAGTTCATGAATACGCATAGGAAAAAAACATGGCATGCTAAAAACATCAAATTAAAGAGTGGATAAAGAGAATAATGAAAATCATATATTATAAGAGTCATTGCTTACAGTTTGGGTAAAATAGTATACGTATCGCCCCCCATAATAGCAACATAAATATCTATTCAATTCAAATTGTAATCAATCAATAATTCTTCCACTGGAACTATTAATTTTATTGCACATACGAATACATGATTTCCTTCACGCCCCTCAAATATGTAATTGGGTTTCTTATTTGTGGCCGTGGGTGATGTACTATTAATAAACCCTGCAATATTCCTCGTTACTTTTGGCCTTCCATCAATATACATAGTTTCTTCTTTATTTTGATCCTTATCTTTTAGTTGTATATAATTTGCAGCCACACCATATCTTCACATACTTTTTGTATATTGGACTATTCATATCCAATACTTGTAGATGTAACAAGGTTTGACATACTCCATAAATTCAGTTAATCCTCCATAACAGACCTTTATGCCATCTATGGAAAATACCCCCAAACCATGTAATGACGATGGAGCAATGCGGTATATCCTTTCGTTGACACAAAAATCAACGTTTATTTCAAGAAGATCCTTTGGTACCCATTGTTTCACTATATGTTTGTACCTCAAGGGAAACTTAATGTCGTCTATGCTCTCATTGTCATAATAACATGACCCCCCTTTAGCAAGAAACAATTCCATGCGTCTATCGAATTTTCTTTTGATATTCTCACCTCTAGTTTATCTTTGCTTGTTAGAGCTAGTAGATGTCTCACTTTCCTCTATTCTACTTGAACTCCCTCACTCGATGAAGATAGATATGATAAATACATGTTTTCTTGTACATCCTATAACACCATCAAATGAGAGAAACAATTAGCAAGTATCATAAGGGATGTGATGAAAATCTTGAGAAAACCACAAGAACCTAATATTACAAGTGAATTTTTTTGTTACAATAAAATTTTCAATGCACTCATTTCTTTGCAAAGTTAAACAAGTGATAGATTCCAATATTGTAGCTCATGGGATTATTGAAGAGTACCAAGAAAGGCTTGTTGGATTCTCTAAAAAAGAGGGCATCAACCTTGATGAGATTCGTGTTCTAGTTACTATAGGATTCTTTTAGAAAGAGGGATCAATTTACCTTGTTGAAGGTTTTTCTTCAGGTATCAAAGGATCTATCACACATGCAGGGAGACCCACACTCTCAAAGGATAATATTCTATATAAGCGGTGTTGATTAAAAATTATTGGAGGGGAACAACGATACCATATTTTTTTTTGGATTGTATCTTTAGATCAAAAGCTACAAAAGATAAAAAAGGTCAATCTGTGGAAATAATGAAAGAGATGATCATGATCATGGACTTCTAAATTTTTATGTAGAGTCTTATTTATTTAATTATCTTAGGATTGTAAAAGTTTAAGTTTCTTCCATTGTTGTGGTTAATATGTATTTCCATCCTACGTCCTATAAACTTGAATTTGTGAGTGAATTCGAATGAAACCTTGGAAACTTAGGTGCAAGGATACCCTTATAAAGGCCTGATAATAACAAGACCCCACTTATACCCATTAAACAAATTTGTCTTCCATTATACTGAATGGGAAAGAAGACGAGCCTAAGAATTTTTATGGAAAATATATGGGATTTTCCAGCTCTACGATGAATGAAGATTCAAATAATAGATTGATCAGAGTGTTGTTTGATACTATAAAGAGAAATGCTAATGCCCCAAATGATAGTCACCTTGGCATAGACGTGAACATGATAGAATCCATCACCATTTATTCTATGATTCATCACAATATGTCCTCAAGAACTAATCAAACATTGCAATCATGTGGGTTTAGTATAGTAGGGGGAGGTACACTATTTTCTTTATCTTATATATGATATTGAAGTCCTAGGCTTATGGTAGGTTATCCACTTCTATTGCAACTTTGTTAAAGTACAATAGATGTCAATAAGTGCTTCAAGTTAAGGTGATGAATTTTAATTAAGAACTTATCTAATAAGATAAATTGATGTCACTAAGCCATTGTGTTAAATATGGTTAAAATTTATTTGATGTAAGTATACATGCACCTTTTTTCTATAATTTAACTTTAAAATTTCAAAGGCAATGAGACTATCATCCCAAAATAGTACTTCATTGAATCCAAACTCAAACAAATCACAACCTTATTTATTTGGTTAGTCAAGAAGAAAGAAATATATGAGAAGTTGTGGATAAATATATTATATAATCCTACTAATCCTAGAAAACCTCAAAACTATTGAGGGTAATAGGAATTGGTCACTCTTGAATGTATTCAATGTTAGAAGGATAAATATGAACACCCTTTCCATGTATAATATGGCTAAATTACTCCATGGAAGTATTGGAAAAGAGAGGGGCGCACTGCAGAAGGAGTTTTTCATCATTTGGTGGCCCAAATATTTATAGATCATCTTGAGAATTCACCAATGGGATTGTGTTGGATCGATCTATCATTCCAATGATTTTTGTAGCAGTTGGATTCCTCTAGAGGTGAGGCTAAAATATTGGATATTCAGTCAACTAGGGTGGAACAAACCAGTTGAGGGTTTTCTCATTTGGAGAGACAAAACTTCACCTTTCAATCTGGTACTTTGCCAGGGGGGTTCTAGTATCTCGATCTACATTCCGGGGAAGTTTTGAGGCATTTGGAGCATAGGAAGAGGGGGCCCGAAACCTAGGGTTTCTACAGCTATCAGGACAGTGTGCAACTCAACCAGTTTGGAGGGTTTGGCACTACATTGGACCAAGGTTCCATCGCATTAGTATTCTCTTACAACAAGCCTTTGGAGGCTTTTGTCTTCTATTCAGAGGGCCTTGAAAGGATATTATTATTTGTATTGGCTATTATTGTAGCAGTTGTCATCCCATTTTGGATATTATTGGGGTTTCCTTCCAGATATGCAGATCTCTTGTTACAAGATCTATCTACTATCTAAATAAAGGTCAGATATGACATTATTGGTTCTTATTTGGTGTTCCTGATTGTATCTTGTCTTTGTTTATGGTATATGCTTCAGATATGTTACTTAATTTCTAGAATCATTATGATGTAAATCCTTATCCACAACTCCATGAGTAAACCTGCAAACACATAACCAAATACAAACAAACAGTGAGAAGTTAGTGTTCCAAGAAAAAAATATTGCTTGGGAAAATTACAATTTTGAAGTGATATAGGCCTCTTCATATAGTTGTGCACCCAATGCTTGGTCATATTCCAACGTTTTACAATAATACAATCCCTCAACTGCTTAAAATTAATGAAATTGAATTATGTCTTAAGGATAATGCTCTGAGGGGTGGTGGGATAGGGGTAATCCAAGTGACCTAGATGTACTACTTGTAGATATTTTTCTCAAATATCTTGGTTCAAGTATTGTTTTGATGATAAAATATGACTTAGAGTGTACAAATAGTACCTAAAAGGGGGATTTCTATCAATAACAATGAGGACTAACTAGAGAAACATGGAAACCTCCAAAAACCAATGTGTCTTCCTATGGGGGTTATAGAAGTAATATCCTCTAAAAATAAAAGAGTTAGGTAGGTGTATTATGGATGTTGGATAATGTATTGAATTAAATTTCACATGAAAATAATTAGATGGATACACTCAAATAAAAGTATCTATCCTTAATATGATTCCTCCAGATTATTGTGCTAGCTTACTGTTTTTGGGTTTTTTTATTTATTTAATTTATGTGTTTTTTGGTAGAAAGGTTTATGTGTGGGGTTTGAATACACAAATAAAATTTTATAGTTTAAATTAATGTAATTTAAATATAATCTCAAATAGTGGAATCAATGAAGCTACTCAAAAATTGAATTACACGTTTCTATTCCTCTACGCTATTGGATCTACTTATTTACAAAAGACAATGAACCTAGAATTTGCATTCATCAATCCACTGCTCATTAGGAAAAAACAAAATAAAATATAAGACTAAATGAAGATACATTCATAAGAAAATACTACATATCTACCATGAAGGAAAGAAACAAATTATTTACACAATTATTCACCACAAATATGTGTGATTGCATTATGTTTTCCCTATGGGAGATTGAAAATCATATTACATGATCCTCCTCCCAAGTCCCTCTTTCCCAAAAATCCCCTTAAAATGAATCCCTCATACATGAGGGGAAAATAAGAGTTACACTAATGTGACCACCCACATTCATTCTCAACTCTTCCAGGGATGATTTTAAGGATGGAAATTTATTTTAAAATTTAGAAACCTTGGCGAATCTTACTAATCCTTCATATGCCAACTATAAATGTTTGGCAATATTTTTGTAAAAATATTCAAATTTCTAAGGATTTTTTATAGTTTGTATAAAATTTTGGCGATTTTTAAGGTAAAATAATTTTATCCTATAAAATGTGGGTGAATTATTTTTAGAATGGTGAATCTTTTCTTGGGAAAACATGGAAAATTAGCCCATGAGAGAAATTTAGCCCCTAAAATCATCTATGAACTCTTCAATGTCTCATAGTTGTTTGCATTCTCCTCTAGCTTGGAATAAGCTAAGTGCAATTCAAATAATTAAAAAATCTAATAAGATTATGAACTTAATTTAATGCATTATCTCGGAGTAAAAAATAGTCATCATGATAATGACTAACACTAGTCATGAAATAATATATGCATTTTGTAGGGTCCAAATATATATTTTTATCTCTCAATTAGATCTTTGTATCGACCATTAAATGTCATCTAGGTAGGGAACCAATGTTGCAATGGTAATGGCAAATGTAAGTTGGGATTCTAGATAATGTGATTTGTCTTGATTTCATTGTTATATTTTTCATTCATCGAAATATAAATTCCTGGTGGAAATGGAGTTGCTTTCTAGTACATCATGGATATTTGTTCATATGAACTATGGCAGAGAATGATGGTTGCAAGAATCAAGCCCTCAAACCTTATTGTTATCTCTAATTTTATATTTTGTTTCCATTGTACTGGAGCTATGGAACGAATATCCTCTTTGGCATTTTAAGTTGTCCTCTTAATAGTTGTCATGTTTCTATCACTTACAATCAAACTCACCAAATACACCATTATACCATATGAGTAAAAATCTAATAAACTAGTAAGTGGATTGCATGTCTTTGAAGTCAAGTTCAAATGTAAATCATATCATTGAAAAATTTGGTCTTTGAGCATGCCATAGGGACCTTTCTCATACATGAGTACTCATAAAGGAGCAGTCTAATATTTATTTTGAGAATAATTTATTGGAGCAGTCTAATATTGGAGAAAACCTCCCTGGTTTTAACAGAGCAACAACGAAGTCAACATTGACTTCGTTGTTGCTTTGTTGTATTTAGGGAGGATTTATCAAAGTTTATCCAAATCCTAATTTATTCTCTACTAAACAGGGCCAACCACGTGAATATGGAAGCTCTTATGGCCCCTCCCCCCCCCCCACATAACTCTCAATTCCCCAGTACCCAATCTATCTATAAGAAACATATAGTAGTCATTCTTTAACATATGTGCATAAAGAAACATATAACAATTATTCATTAACATATAACATTCATTCATTTATTATATACAAAAAATGTTTCATCTCAATAATTTTTATCATCAAAAATATGTTTTTAGAATATGGTACATGATGTTTTGTATTATATAGCTAGTACAATCAATTTTTTTTCGGTTTCTTTATTTTTGATATGAATTGAGAAAGGATTGCATCATATCCTTCTTCCCCTTCAATTGTTTTGGCCTCTTCATACCTTATTGACAACCTGGTCGTGTACTCATGACGTCGAGGCTAATGAAAGGAGGGGCACGTATTATCAACTGCAATAAGAAAGAAATGTGAAATTGATATATGAAGTTATTATTATTACAAGTATTTCATTAATAAAAATGCATTAGAGTTATCTTTACCTGCTTGAGTAGCAGAGGGAAGCAGAAGAGTTTTGGATGCGGCCATATGTTCATCTTCTTGTAAAGCCTCATCATTTACATGCTCTGGAGTTGAAACATGTAAGGTTATAGTTAATACACCATTTGTAATTAAATAGTTTTAAGTGTAATCCATACTACAATTGTTTTATAGCACATGAAGTACCTCGAATACAAAACTTCACACCACTTTCATTTCGTTGCACTCCATTGTCAGTAGATTGTGTTCCGCTAGTAGGGAAACTTGTTTCTATGTTGGTTTCCTTCTTAAAACAGACAAAAACAATACTTTATGGACACAAAAATAATCAATAGATTGTACAACTAATAAACTATAAATAATCTTTGTTGATTTTATTTACTTGGGTGTTGGTTTGAGTGTCGGAAGGTTGTGTTTCCCCCAAGATTTTTCTGCATTCAACCATGACTTTAAATCCTTCCTTGAAAGTAATATTGAGGTCTTCCTGTGTTGGATGTTCTTTGCACTCCATGCCCTGCAATTTTTCATAAGAACATGAATTGCGCTTCTTATGTACAACTAAATTAATTTTTTTAACAATATACTATTTGGATCCAATTCATTTTTTTATACTTACAATTCGTACAACAAATTTTGAGTAACCACTTGGGCCAAGTATGTGCTTCCCATGCTTTTATATCCTAGCCTTGGTGGCTTTGGATGTATCTGGGATCCTGTATTGAAAAGTTTCAAATACATAATTAGATGTCGCAATGACGATAAAGAATGATAATTACAATATTAGTAGTGTCTTATACCTTCTTGAGTCGGGTGGTTTCTTTCCTTATTTAATGAGCATCTTCTCCTTTGCATCGTCCTATAGGGACTTCCACTCCCTTTCAAGAATCATTGGAGGACACCCATACCTGGGGTTCTTTTGTAGATGAACCCTATATTGGTCCCGCAGATATTTTAAATGCGCTCCTTCTTTTGAGGAGACTCCATATTTATTGAAGGTACCCTCACCAAACAAGACAACCAACTTCTTAATGAACTCATCGTTTAACTTTGAACTTTGGGAATTACACCTTCTGCGCATGGTGACCCCAATTATATCCAAGGATAGGTCATCCATGTGTCTATAAAATGTATCATTTCCTACGAAACAATATTATCATTAGTTTAAAATAAAAATTGCACATTATACATAAATTTCAAAAATATTAATGTACATAAAAATTAAAGAAAATCTTAAATACTTGGAACCTTCTCCATTTTCATAGGGATGATCTCATTGTCTACCAAAAATGCAATCGGTAGTCTTCCCATACTAGTGACATGGGAACATCTAGGAAAGTATTCTTCAAAATGTGTAATGCCATGTTCTATGTCCAGAGAATCTCATGTAGATTGTGGCATGTGTTGGTCAGGGTCAGGTACTGTAGTACCGACATTGGCCCTGGGGGGTGTACCAGTTTGAGAGACTCACATAGTATCGACATCGACACTGAACCTGGGGGGGTGTACCCGTATGATGTTATTCCAGTGTAGAAATGGCATTGGCACCAACAATGACCTCCGTAGGCACATACTGGGGATTAAAACTCTGAAAAAACTCTTGTAAAAATAAAGTGTTTTTAATGAAGGACTAGTTGTAAGAGTATATAAATTGAAATAAAAAATAAACAAAAAATGGGATAATTAAAGATATTGCTTATCCCATAGTGCTAAATTATTTCCATTAAGGCATTAATTCTTTCTTTTATCTCATTTGTCTGCAGCTGAATCTGAATCAAAGAATGGAGTTCCTTGTTTTCTTTTATCACAATCTTCCTTATTGTTTTCTTTGGGTTCTTGGAGGAAAACATTTCTTCCTCACTAATTACGGCTTCAAGTGGATCTGTGGACTTCTTTGAGGTTGTTTCCTTCCCCCTGTCACCCTCGGACAAACGTATATTATAATTAGAAAAAACATGATAAATTAAAATGTATGAGGAATAAAGTTAGTTCATGAATACGCATTGGACAAAAACATGGCATGCTAAAAACATCAAATTAAATAGTGGATAAAGAGAATAATGAAAATCATATAATATAAGAGTCACTTCTTACAGTTTGGGTAAAATAGTATACGTATCGCCCCCCATAATAGCAACATATGTATCTAGTCAATTCAAATTGTAATCAATCAACAATTCTTCCCCTGCAACTATTAATTTTATTGCACATACGAATACATGATTTCCTTCACGCCCCTCAAATATGTAATTGGGTTTCTTATTTGTGGCCATGGGTCATGTACTGTTAATAAACCCTGCAATATTCCTCGCTACTTTTGGCCTTCCGTCAATATACATAGTTTCTCCTTTATTTTGATCCTTGTCTTTTAGTTGTATATAATTTGTAGCCACACCATATCTTCACATACTTTTTGTATATTGGACTAGCCGTATCCAATATTTGTAGATGTAAAAAGGTCTGACATAATCCATAAATTCAATTAATCTTCTATAACAGACCTTTATGCCATCTATGGAAAATATCCCCAAACCATGTAATGGCAATGGAGCAATGCGGTATATCCTTTCGTTGACACAAAAATCAACGTTTATTTCAAGAAGATGCTTTGGTACCTATTGTTTCACTATATGTTTGTACCTCAAGGGAACCTCAATGTTTTCTATGCTCTCATCATCATAATAACATGACCCCCCTTTAGCAAGAAAAATGCAAGATACCAGATATATAAAATATGCAGAACAGAAATGAAATGCTAGAAATGACAGAATAACAATAAAATATCCAGCATAATCTTCACAATACACAGAAACGATATACGAAATAGCAACAGAAATATCACTTTGAATCAGATAGCAATGTTCACAGGCCTCTTCGAGGGGGCAACCTCTAGTCGAGCAGCACTCTGTTACAATAATATCCAAGCTAGGGTTCTCATACCCTCGACTCCTATTTATACTAAAAAGAAGCATCTAGAGGAAG
>ML779419.1:113605-126373 GCA_009831015.1 Picea engelmannii
TACACAGAAACGATATACGAAATAGCAACAGAAATAGCACTTTGAATCAGATAGCAATGTTCACAGGCCTCTTCGAGGGGGCAACCTCCAGTCGAGCAGTGCTCTGTTACAATAATATCCAAGCTAGGGTTCTCATACCCTCGGCTCCTATTTATACTAAAAAGAAGCATCTAGAGGAAGATCCTTCTAGAAGCGGAGGCTTCTATTAGGTCTTCTTACATCCGCCTTATTCTATTTTATTGAAAGGTCTTATTAATATTGACCTTTATTACATCCGAATACATTGATCTACCTATGTGCGGGTTAGGACCTTAACAAAAAAATTCCATGCGTCTATGGAATTTTCTTTTGATATTCTCACCTCTAGTTTATCTCTGCTTGTTAGAGCTAGTAGATGTCTCACTTTCCTCTATTCTACTTGAACTTCCCTCACTCGATGAAGATAGATATGATAAATACATGTTTTCTTGTACATCCTATAACACCATCAAATGAGAGAAATAATCAACAAGTATCATAAGGGATGTGATGAAAATCTTGAGGAAACAACAAGAACATAATATTACAAGTGAATTTTTTTGTTACAATAAAATTTTCAATGCACTCATTTCTTTGCAAACCTAAACAAGTGATAGATTCCAAGATTGTAGCTCATGGGATTATTCAAGAGTACCAGGAAAGGCTTGTTGGATTCTCTCAGAAAGAGGGAATCAACCTTTGATGAGAATCATGTTCTAGTTACTATAGGATTCTTTTAGAAAGAGGGATCAATTTACCTTGTTGAAGGTTTTTCTTTAGGTATCAAAGGATCTATCACACATGCAGGGAGACCCACACTCTCAAAGGATAATATTCTATATAAGCGGTGTTGATTAAAAATTATTGGAGGGGAACAATGATAACATATTTTTTTTTGGATTGTATCTTTAGATCAAAAGCTACAAAATATAAAAAAGGTCAATCTGTGGAAATAATGAAAGATATGATCATGATCACAAACTTCTACATTTTTATGTAGATTCTTATTTATTTAATTATCTTAGGATTGTAAAAGTTTACGTTTCTTCCATTGTTGTGGTTAATATGTATTTCCATCCTACGTCCTATAAACTTGAATTTGTGAGTGAATTTGAATGAAACCTTGGAAACTTAGGTGCAAGGATACCCTTATAAAGGCCTGATAATAACAAGACCCCACTTATACCCATTAAACAAATTTGTCTTCCATTATACTGAATGGGAAAGAAGATGAGCCTAAGAATAGTTATGGAAAATATATGGGATTTTCTAGCTCTACGATGAATGAAGATTCAAATAATAGATTGATCAGAGTGGAGTTTGATACTATAAAGAGAAATGCTAATGCCCCAAATGATAATCACCTTGGCATAGACATGAAAATGATAGAATCCATCACCATTTATTCTATGATTCATCACAATATTATCCTCAAGAACTAATCAAACATTGCTATCATGCGGGTTTAGTATAGTAGGGGGAGGTACAATATTTTCTTTATCTTATATATGATATTGAAGTCCTAGGCTTATGGTAGGTTATACACTTCTATTTCAACTTTGTTAAAGTACAATAGATGTCAATAAGTGCTTCATGTTAAGGTGATGAATTTTAATTAAGAACTTATCTCATAAGATAAATTGATGCCACTAAGCCATTGTGTTAAATATGGTTAAAATTTATTTGATGTAAGTATACGTCCACCTTTTTCTATAATTTAACTTTAAACTTTCAAAGAAAATGAGACTATAATCCCAAAATAGTACTTCATTGAATCCAAACTCAAAAAAATCACAACCTTATTTATTAGGTTAGTCAAGAAGAAAGAAATATATGAGAAGTTGTGGATAAATCTATTATATAATCTTACTAATCCTATAAAACCTCAAAACTATTGAGGGTAATAGGAATTGATCACTCTTGAATGTATTGAATATATTGGATGTTAGAAGGATAAATATGAACACCCTTTCCATGTATAATATGGCTAAATTACTCCATGGAAGTATTGGAAAATTCACACTCGATTTCTTTGAATAAAGATTGTTTTGGGTTAAAGTATCTAATATAAGATCAAAATTCTAAATTCTTTGGGAATGCTCTTACATATATGATTATATCATAAATAATATCAAAACAAAATTCAATAGCTTCTGTAAGCGTCAATTTAGATTAGTTATCCTCTTTTGAAAGAACCCTACTATTCTCAATATATAAATGACGTTTAGTATCGTGGAAGTTCTCAATGAGGGAAAATGTGTGGAAAAGATCAAGCTTAATATTGGCTTCATGCTCCTTGATAGTTAATTGAAATGATCGATCAATCTCCCTAATATATGATTTCCTGTAGGAGTATGGATCTCGTAGACACCTATGTATTTATATGGATCAATAGTGTCATTTATCGATTTCAATTTCATTCCCCCAATGGTGTTAGGAGTTTTGAATTAGTGATAGTTTTCTTTGTTTCAACAATTCTATCATTAACACCTTAGATAAAAGGAAGGACCAATATTGAGGTTACTTGATCATATACATTTAGAGTTCTCATTCTAGTATTTTGAATAGTTTCCCTTAATTTCACTACCTTATACCCATTCTTATTTAAAACATGAAGGAAGTGCTATCTTTCTTTATTAAGGTGATTCATATAAAATATTGTAAGGGTTCTAATGGCCAAAGTGGTTAAGACACCTATATTTTGAGCTAGTTGATGATGGGAGTATACATGGAGATATTATTCAATGTAAGTTTATTTTCTAAACACTTGGTGGGATAGAGACCCATATTTCTTCCTTCTTACCCTCATGTTGAGAAATAGGACATTTTTAATCTCCTCAATCTAAGGCCAGTTTCAGGACACCTACAAGACTTCCAATATACCCAAGGGTACATGGAAGTGAATTTGGTATATAGGTGTTGTCTAATGTGATACTACTCAAAGGGATACCAATAGGGGTTACAGGGATTTACAACTAGGTGAAACATCTTGTATCAATTAGGGATATTATACCACTGTTATGAGTGAACCCATAATTTTTTATCATAATTGAAATATGAGAAAATATGAAATCTAAAATATGCAATTAGATATGAAAATATGAAAACTAAAGCAACCCAAAATATGAAATTAACATGACAATAACTGCAACAAAATATTCAACAATTATAAGAGTACTAACATCAAAAAATTATCAATAGTAACAACAACAAAATTTCAAAGGTTGCAGCCAAAACTTCACATAGGCTTTGAATAAGAGAATTAAATCTTAGTAGGAAATAGTTTGTAGTGAAGATCATATAACAAAAAAAAAGTATGTTGACCAGAAACTCTCCAGCGAAGGTATAGATGGTACTAACTTGGGCCAAATCCAGGGCAATATCAATGCTTCTCTTGGTCCAAATACTATCACCCAAACTATCTACAATAAAACACTTCACCAAGGATACTACACAAATTCTTGTTATCACACAAACTTGCACCCCACGTGCAAATCCCTCACAAGGTACTAAGGTTGAGGGTAACTCGGAAGTGTTGCCACTGTCACCTAAGCAACTACTTCCCTCTTTTTATTGTGGGGAAAATCCAACACAAGGGAGGAAATTAGGGTTCCCAATGCAAAACAAGTCAAGTATAAGGTCACCTATGTTACTACCTAGTTATAACCAACTTAGAAATATGACAGAGTTAAGGATCAAGTTGATTAATTAAGGTAATTTCCATATTTGAGTTATGAGTATGTTTAGGGGAATTTTGGGGGGTTTAAGAGATGATTATTAAGTGTATTTATTCCCAAAACATTGCAACTTTGCCGCTATAAAACTTGTCCATAGATGCATGAAATCGTGACAAATAAGTAAATTACAGTTGTAAGTTTCAACCCTTAAAATAGATATGAAATTGTGTTCTTCTTAGGCTAAAAGGAGGAGTAAACCCAAAAATAAATGCAACTAGATAACTTGAAAATTAAAGGTACATAACAACCACTAAAATCACATAAATTTACCATGTTTAATGCAGAAATTTAGGGGTAGTAAGATAGATTTTACAAAAGAGTGATTTCCAGCATAAAACAATGAAAAATCCACTTAGATGTCTAGGGTTCTAGGCCTAAAAATTGAAATCCAAGCTACAAAATTTCAGATCTACTTAAAACAAAAAGGGAAATTTTGAATTTTGAATTTACTTTGATTATAACATGAATAGACTAGTGCCTAGTTTATTGATTAGGCATATGGGGTCAACTAATTCCCCTCTTGAGAAGTTGTAGGTGAAACTAGAATGGTGGTTAGGTTTGACCACTTCGAACCCTATCAACTCATCCTAGTGGCCTAGAAAATTTCAATATGATCAAGGGGAAGATCCTCCACTAGAAATACTCTAATAGTTTTGAGAAGGGGCCTATCAAGAAAGGAGAGGAGGGTGCACCACCAACACTAGAGAAGCAACACCAACTTAACACATTTAAAAATAAGTTACCACAAGGATTGAAAGAGAGATCACTTACTCATCAAATAACACACAAGACCATTGATCCATTGAACATCCATCCATTTGCAAAGAATCCACATAGATAAAATCTCCAAGAAAGCACTCTAATTAACCATCCATAACATGAGCAAAAAAGTAGACAAAAGGTTTTGTCCACAAGCTTCTAGCCAAATTCACAATGAGAGGTGTTTCTTTTATATAGACAAGAGATCTAACAACCTTTTCAATAGAAAAATAATATCCTCCTATATATAGATTAGAAAAATATAAAGAACCATTATTTCATCAACTAACTATGGAGATATGGTCAACAATATAATATAATAAGAGGTGGTTATGCCACATATACAATGATGTCTGCAAGTGAGAGAGGAAGGAGTCAAAAGTTCCTCAAAAACCTCCTCAAGCCAAGCTAGCAACCTCAAAAATCAAAGTAACTAACTCAACCATCAAGGCATCCTCTTCAAAATGGTGAAGGAAGCCATGTGTGTGGAACGTGTGGGATCTCTAGAGTGTGTAGTTCCATAAAAGGCTCGATGATGTGTACTATCTCGTCCTCCATGAAGTGTGCAAATGACTCATATCAAGGATAAAATCCCTATCACAGACCCCTATGTAGTCAAAATTCCCAAGCTAGGTTGTTTGATCTAGGTGGATATTGGTGGCCACCCACCTATTCCAACTGGCTCCTCATGTCTGTTTTTTGTTCAACACGTTCTTCTGTACTACTTTGTAATTGTGGGCTCTACACTTATGGGGGTTTTCTAAATCCCCACACATCCTCCAGGTGGATACGGGTGGCCTCTCGCCTAATCCAACTAGCTTATTTTGTATGTTTTCATGTCATCACATCTTGTTTTACTTTCAGGGCCATTTTGGGGCCCTAAACGTTGTTTTTTTGGCTCGCCATAGTCAAATTGTAGACAAAGTTAGAGTTTAACAGAGGAATGTGTAGTTCTCTGAAATAAATTTCCAATGGGTTATCACGCACCTAAAATGGAGGTCGCATGCAAAAGTTACAACCCTTGGAAGTTGAAGTACCAAATTACACCAACTTACCCATAGGGCCCACATGACTTTTCACGTTTCACCTTCTAGGGTTAGGTTTTTGGATGTCTAGGGTTTTGGCATTCACGAGTAATATAAAAAAGTCCTTTGGAGCCTCATTGTAATCCATTCTTCTCAGATGGATGTGTGTAGTAGCCACATCTCTTCTCAAAGATAGCTACCACCATTTGAGCAAGTGTTTCAGTTATGCAATTTTACAGTTTTAGCCTATTTCATTATTTAATAGAAGATATTGTTCACTGGATATTTGTGTTATTCTTCATATCTCTATGTATATTGTATTCAGTCTATTAATCAATTCATTCCTCTCCTAAATCTGGATCAGTGGTATTAGAGTGGCCTGCTCTTCATTTATTTTTCTTCGTGCATGTCCTTGACAAGATCTGGGTACAAGAAGTTGGGACTCAAACCAATCGAGCCATTACAATATCAATTGCACCGAGCCTGAAAACAACCCATGGGGGATGAAAATAAATATGATGGAGCAAGATATCCTATTAATATGTTTCTCTAGGAAGCCCTCACACGACAAAGGAATGAAATGATAGACAACTTCGGGAAAATCCTTCGACGACTGCCCATAGGAGAAGCATCTTCATCAAGAATCCATGCAACCCCCTTCAAGGTACAAGTAAATTTTGATATTCCATTATTTGAAGGACTGATAGATGTGGATTCTATAGATAAATAGTTGAATCTGCGCGAAGGATATTTTTGGTCCACAATTTTTCGATAGGTAAAAGATCACTTTTTCACTCCTCAAGGTCATTCCCCATGTTAAAGACTAGTGGGATACTTACTCTGAGCAAAGGGTCGTGCAGGAATCTACAATGTTTTTGTTGGCCCCTACATGAGATTCCTTCTGGGATTCCATTAAAGAAAAATACTACCCTGTTGGAAGCTACGAGGACTAGTACACCAAATGGACCACCCTACGTCAAGAAAGGGACCAGACAATACAATACTTCACCAATATTTTCCATACCCTATGCACGAAATTGGGCATCAAATACTCTGAGCATCATTTCGTTCTCAAATACCACAATTTCTTGCATAGATACATTCAAACATAAATGCATTTCTTGGACATCGCCTCATTGGGCATGACTTATAGATACGCTGTGAAGATCGAGCCGAAATTTAAGCAGAAAAGGTGAGATTTTGGATTTGCAAACCCCTCATAACCAAAGCATGGAAAAGGCAGCCCCAATTCACACAACAAGGGACCAATTTGATATGGTCACCTGTAGGAAAACCAGTCCTAGCCACAACACAAGAAGGAAAATGAGAATACAAAGAAGGAAACGGGAAAATGGTGTGAGTACCATAAAAGTCCTTGGCACAACACCGAAGAATGCAACTCCAAGAAGTCCCTCGTGGCCGAGTTGAAGGCTTCCGAGTCAGAGGTCGATTGTGATTGCAAGTTAAATCCTGAAGGATGGAAGTATATTATCGATGTTGAACCTAGTTCCATTGTCACTACCACCAAATTATGGCTAAGTGAACCAGAAGAACCAAAGGAAGGATAATTCCTCTTTCACTCACAGATGTGGGTCAAGGGGGCTCCGCTTCATTTCATTGTCGATAGAAGTAGCCAGAAGAACCTGATTTCAGAAGAGGTCATCAAGGAGATAGACCTTCCAAAGACACAACACCTGCATCCCTACACCATCGGTTGGCTTTGCCAAGGAAGATATCTTCGTGTCAACCAACTATGTCATCTTTCCTACGACATCAAGCCTTTCAAAGATGAGGTACAATGTGATATTTCTCCCCTTGAAGTTTTTGATGTTCTTTTAGGACAACCATATTTGTGGAAGCATCATGTTGTGTATGATTCTAGACCCCACAGTTTTATTATTACTTTGGATAGACAATTGTATAGGATCCCAGAGGTAGCACTGCCTACTACTATTTCTTTAATCTCTGCTAAGAAATGCAGTAAGGTCATTTCACAGACCGATAAGTTCATCTTCTTTTTGATCCATGCTCATAGTAAGAAGAAGGTCGCTGCCACATCCATGGCCCCTACACAACGCCTTTCTTTGTAGAAGAAGAAAGTGGACATGATCGTGGAATAATACAGAGACATCTTCTCATCACCTACAGGGGTACCGACACACTTCCAAGTCAAGCATCCAATTGATCTGACCCTCGGTGCACCTTTACCTAATGGGTCAGTCTATTGGCACTCACTGATGGAGAATGAGAAATTCAGGCATCATATCCGAGATATTCTTGAAAATGGGCACATCGGACCCATATTATCCCCTTGCGAAAGACTGATTGTACTAGTGCAGAAGAAGGATGAGACTTGGCGACTCTGCATTGATTACATAGCCTTAAAAAACATCATAGTTAGGAACCTCTACCCCTTTCCCAGGATTGATAACCTTCTTGACCAAATCAAGGGGTCAACGTTCTTCAGAAATATTGACCCGAAGTCTGGCTACCACCAGGTTCCCATCGAACCAACTGATGTATGGAAGACAACCTTCAAGTCTAAAGAAGGTCTCTACGAATGGCTAGTCATGCCCTTTGGCTTAAAAAATGCACCAACCACTTACATGAGGTTGATGGATGATGTATTGAGACACTTCACCAACTCATTTGTGGTAGTATATTTGTATGCCATCCTCATCTTCATCATAACATGGGAGGAGCACATGTGGCAAATTCGTCAGGTTTTGAGCACTCTGTGGCAGCACAAGCTTTATGCCAACTTGGAAAAATGGTCCTTTGGAATGAACAGGGTCCAATAATTGGGCTACATTGTTGATGAGAATGGGGTACATGTTGATCCATCTAACATCCAAGTCATCCATGACTGGCCATCCCTGACCACACTAACTGCGATTCAGAGATTTTTGGGACTAGCCAACTTCTACCGATGGTTCGTGTTGGGATTCTCCCATATTGCATGGGCCCTCATCCAGGTGACCAAGGGAAGTGGTAGGGCCAATTTCGTGTGGGGGAAGGAGCATCAACGGGCATTCAATGATCTGAAGCATCGCTTGTGCTTAGCTCCATTACTCTCCTTGCCCGATCTACAACAACCATTCAAGATTGACACTGATACATCTGACTATGTTGGCGACGTAGTTCTCACTCAACATGAGCATCTGGTGGCATACCATAGCGAGAAACTCTTTGATATTGTCCGGAAATACCCCACCTATGACAAGGAAATGTATTCCATTGTAAAATATTGTTGTCAATGGAAACATTACACGATCATACACACTGATCACAAGCCTCTGCAGTTCATACAGACACAAGGGAAATTGAAGAACGACTGCCATCAGAAGTGGTCCACTTACCTGTAGAAATTCCATCTCAACATAAAGTATAATACATGTCTCTCCAATCATGTCATTGACTTCCTCAGTCGACCTCCTGTGGCTGCACTCACCACTCTGCTCCATTCCTCTAGACATGAAGCATCGAAGTGGCCCCAACTTTATCAACAAGATCTGGACTTCAACACCACCTATCAACGCTTGGGTACATGTGCAACATTCACTGATTTTCACATTCAATACAGGCTCTTATGCCACCCGGACCATCTCTGTGTTCCTACAAGTGAGCATGCAAAGATGATTTGGGAAGCCCACTATAGATGGGTGGCAGGGCATTTTGACGTGGAGAAAATTGTGGTCGTTCTTCAGAAACATTTTTATTGGCCAAAAATTCAATACGACATCAACAAGTATATTAGATCTTGCACTTCCTATGCCATTTTCAAGCCAGCCATCAAGAAGCAAAGCTTATATACCCCTCCTCCTATTCCCGAGAAGCCTTGGGAATCCATCTCAATAGATTACATGTCTGGCTTGTCGTCCACCAAGCAAGGAAGTGATTGTGTTTTTGTGGTCTTTGATTAGTTTTCGAAGATGGCCATCCTCATAGCCTGTAAGAAGAATTTCACAGTGGCAGATACTGCTAAGATCTTCCTCGAATGAATGTGGGTTCACTTTGGGATACCACAGATGTAGTGTCCCCAAGGCCGAGCCCTTTGTAAATATGGTTTATGAAATGAATTGTAAATATGTGTTATAGGCTAGTGAGCCAAGTTTGTATAAGCTAGTGGGCTTATGTGATTGTTAGGCCAGAGAGCCTAAGGGTTGTAGGCCAAGGGCCTAATTTTGTACCTGTATGTATGCAACACATTAATAAAATATAAACATCACCACTTGCAGGCTGACACGATGAATGAGTGATAGGGGACTAAGCATCCATAGAGAGGGCAAGGGATTAGGGGCTAGAAGGTGGGAAAATGGACTAAGTGTTAAGCCTAGGGGTCTTAAGACTTGGGAATAATAATTTAATATTATTCCAAAAGACATGTGAATAATATGTTTTTACCCTAAGTTCTTTTGGAATGACATGTAACTTCCAAATGGTGGGAGGAGTGCACACTAATGGAAGCATGCAGCTTCATGGGTGACACGTATCAACCCAAGCCCATGAAAATAAAGGGTTAAGATGAACTGTGGTGGGGGTTCCTCTTCCATTCGACCCCCAATTGCCTGAGGTGAACAAGTCTAACCTTTGCAGAGAAACCCTCGTGCATCTTCTGAACCAAAAGGCGTGTATCTGTGTTCATTCTGGGATAACTGGTACATCCTCTGTCTGAACAGTTCAAACCGTGTTGACCCCTGCATGGATTTTTTGTCACACATCCCTGATAACTAGAGCGTGAGTCTATCCTGTGTTTCCTGATTGAGAAATAAGAAGTGACCTGCCATTGTTGAGCCTATTGGAAAGCCGTGTTTGTTTTCCCCATTGGTTGTGGTGGCCACGCAGTGATGGACTCCATAGGGCTTGTTGGCTAGTTGTACAACACTCTCTCCAGGTGAGAGAGGTGATTGAGGTTGGAAGAATAGGTTGTTGGCCTATGAGCGATTCTCTCTAGGTGAGAGAGTGCGCAGAGGAAGGAGAGAACTCCTAGAAGGAACCCTGTAGCTACCACAGAGAATCGAGACTTTCGATCCGATCTGTTGTTGTAACACAAGGCAAGGGAGGTTAGCAGTCGAAGGGCTATCTAGGTGATAGAGAAGGTGTATACTCCTAGGGTGGAACAGTCATGTGTGGAAGGAGAGTCTGTGGGCAGTGAGTATGAGTGGTTCCTAGGAGAGAATTCATTCCTTGTGATTGTGTTTTTTCCCTGTAACCTCAGCCTAGCCTAGGATTCCTTGCCTTGGGGTGGAGCTTAGTCCCAGCTTGGGGTTGACCCACTACTGAGCTGATGAGAAGTGTGGTCTAAGGCTGGGAGGTTCGTGGAAGGCCTACATGTGGTTGGTGGAATCACCAAGGTTTTCAAAGATAAGTATCATATGATGCTTTATTCATGATTATGCATCTATGTGTAATTATAACTATCATGTATTCTGCTGTGCATATCAATTTAATGTTAATGCTATTGATTGTTTATTATAGCAATAAATAATATGTTTACTCTCAGCTTAAATGTATTTCCTTTCTTAAATGCATGTGGATTATATAATTCCTGTATGAGCTATGTAAAAGGTGTGTTACAGATTGGTAACAGAAAAAGAGGCGCTACAATTTGGTATCAGAGAAAGTAAGGCTTGGCACCGAAAAGTGGTGCTACAATTTGGTATCAGAGCCCACGATTTCGACACTGAGCCTAGATGGGCCAGTTGAGTTGTAGTGTACCCATTCACTACCCGGATTTTACCAAACCTCTTGGTTACCATTCTGTACATGGAATCTACAGAACTCATACTGGGTTTTACCAACCAAATGCATTTAACAAAATTAAACACACTTAATTCACAGAGTAAAATATATAAGTTACTGTTACCATTAACAAACCATAGCATGCAACAGTAATTCATTTACACAGTGGAAAACATGATACATGAACAACACAGTCATGCCAAATGTGTTAAACATAACTCAGAATACTTATCTTTTATCAGCTGGAGAAATCACCAACCAAGAGCAGGCCTTCCACGAACCTCCCAGCCTTAGACCACACTGTTCATCAACTCAATAGTAGGTCACCCCCGAGCTGGGACCGAGCTCCACCCCAAGGCAAGAATCCTAGGCTAGGCTGAGGTTACGGGAAGATAACACATTCACATTCACCAGGAAGAAGCTCTCCTAGGAATCTCCCACGCTCATTGCACACAGACCCTCATTCCCCACATGCCTGCTCCACCCCAGGGGAGTGCACCTTCTCTGTCACCTAGACAGTCCTTCGGCTGCTAGTCCCCCTTACCTTGGGTTACAGGAACAGACTGGACCGGAAGTCTCTGGGCTCTATGGCAGCTACAGGGATTTCTCCCAGGAGTTCTCTTCTCCCTCTGCACACTCTCTCACCTGGAGGAGTCGCTCACAGGCCAACAAGCCTCACGCAGTCTAGTACTGCGTGGTCACAACAATCCACAGGAGACACTGACAAATGCTTCCAAGAACTAGCTCGGCAATCACAGGATGATCTCACGATGACGTTTTCGGAGCGGGCTTCACGCACAGGCTAGCTCAGTTTTCCCTAAACCACCAGGGGTTCTTCCACTCGAGCCCAACAAAGGGAATTCTGGTTCAGGGAATGCGCTCTCGGGGTTGTCTGGAATGGCGCAACTCACAGCTCTGGACAGGGTCAACACGGTTTTCCTCCGGCAAAACCGCTTAACGGGTTCCAAGATGAATCAGGATATTCGGCAGAGGTTGTATTGGTTCCGCGCTCAGAGGTTCGGTTCAGAATGGAGGAGCATCCCCACCCACGGTTCAGTTCAAGGTTTATATTTGCATGCACCAGGGATGACACTTGTCACCCTGGGAACTGCATGCATACCACATCGTGCATCCCCTTTGCACGTTCCCTCCTTTGCCAAGAACTTCGGATAAACAAAAATGCACATGTCTCTTTATGAAATAATATAAAAATATTATTTCCCGGGCTTAAGCCCCCTGGCTTGGCACTCAACCCTTTTCCCACCTTTTAGCCCCTAGTTCCTTGCCCATTATGTGGACGCTCAGTCCCCCATCACTCATTCATCGTGGTCGGTCTGCTCTTGTGGTATTTATATTTTATTAATTGACCTGCATACTTACAAGTACATCAACAGGCTCCTGGCCTTCAACACTTAGGCTCCCTGGCCTAACAAAACACATAAGCCTACAGCTTATACAAAACTTGGCTCACCAGCCTATAGAACATA
>ML779419.1:130141-164989 GCA_009831015.1 Picea engelmannii
TTGATGAATGGAACATACTTCAGTAGTTCCAGAAAACTTCGTTCATACTCATCAATGGTCATACTGCCTAACTTGAGTTCGAAGAACTCCTTCATCTTTCTGTCATAATATCTTTTAGTCAAGTATTTCTTCTCGAAATACCTATTAAACTCCTTCCACGTGACCTCATTCTCTCTGATGTGCTGCACTTGCACAAACTGATCCCACCACATGGACGCTTTTCCTTTCAGCTGGTACATTGCAATTCTTCCCTCTGCATGAGCGGAATAATTCTGCAGCTGGAAATATTTCTTCATGCCAAGAAACCATGTCTCAACATATTCCTCCTTATTATGCTCCCCATCAAATGTTGGAGTTTAATTTTATTCATTTCTCCTTTCAATTCCTCCCTTCTTGATTTTTGTTGTTTTATGGTAGGTGATGGGCTTGAACTGTTGTGTGTCTTACTGCCAGAATGTTTTTGGGAGCGACTGTGATGTCGGCTACCACTCCTCGACCTGCTTCTTCTCTCATGAGTTCTGCGACTCTCCATCGTACTTGAGTCTCTTCCTTTCTCAAGTTTCTTCTCTATTCTTTCCAGACTCTGCATGAATCTTAAGTTTAATTTCCCTTGCCGATCTCTGACTTTCATGAGCTTTCAGCTATCAGCTCGGCGTTCCTTGGCCTCTCTTTGTAACCCTTCAATGATTTTCATCATATGTCCTTCCTTATCCATCTCTTTTCCATGCTCATTAGAGTGCGATCCTTCGACTCCCTGGTTAACATCCTTTCCTTCTTGTTCATCTTCCATTTCATGGATAATTGGCATTCTTCCCCACTCCATACTTGGTGTTGATTATCTGGAGTTTTGGCCTTTGTTGAACTCTGCACATGTACTGTGCAATCCAATTCAAAATTGTCAGGCCATTAAACTTCATGAATAACCCACAACATTCATAACTAATACGAGCAAGAATGAAAGGCACTTTTACTTCACAAGTTTTCTATGCTCTGTCTGGCTCTGTGTTTTTCGGGTGTCTGAAACTTCAATTTCAGTTATTTTGGGACTTCCAGTTTCAGAGTTTCGCAACTCCTAATGTCGAGGTTTACTATCCTCTCGGATTCCCGATCTCCGATAAGCCCTTTTTACGGGCTAGCCCTCCTGAGCCTAGCCCTTGACTCATATGACCATGCGCCATGACCGTGGTCATTTCCTTCTCGTGACTACCCCTATCGGAGTTTCGACATTTGCGCCGTCAATAGGCGCATGTCCTCGCAACCCCCGATTCTACGATCTCCGATATGCCTTAGTCCTCCAAGCTCAGCCCTGGCCTATGTGACCACTGACTTGTGACCCTGGCCTTATCCCTTATCGGGGTTCGGGGTTTCGCAAATATGAGTGCGCCAAAACGCTTGACAGCGGAAATCTTGATTTCCCGATTTTCGATGGACTCCGTCCATGCTAGCCCTCCGGGCTAGAGCCTCACCATACAACCACACTATATAACCTTAATCAAACCACTCATCGGGGTTTCGACGATTTCAATATCATGCTCATACTCTCACGGGATCTCCGATGGGTCCCAGTCGTTGACTTGTCAATAGTCCTTTCTTCTGTTTCTATAAATCTACCACCTGTCCTCCTGACAGTTCGTGTGGCCCCACGCACCTAAGCCTTATCGGGAAATCGCGTATCGCGATTTCCCCATGCACGAAACCTTTGCCTTCGGAATCTCCGATTTCCCGATTTCCAAATTCTCAAATCTCGATTTCCGATGAATGACCTTTCTATCGGGACTTTCTCGATGAACCTCAATCACCGGTGGATTTACTCCTTGTCGGGACTTTCCCCGATGGTGCAGATCTCTGCCACATGTCCACTAATATAAACGGTCTGGATCTTGTCGCGAATTCTTGGATCGTGATTTCGTGTGACAAGATTTCTACGTGCTCGAAAGTTCCGATTCTCCAAGTTCCGACTCTCTCCAGGATTATGACACGTGTCCTCCTTGGAATTCTATGGCTATGATTCCTCCTCAGATTTTCGAGAATCACAGGGTCTTGATTCTCTTGAGTTCTAATATCCTGACGCTTCTTCGGGACTTCTCCTCTACCCATGAGGACTTAAGTTCCGCGCAACTTCTGTCAACTCGGACGGTTGACGGTTAATCCCACAGGGATCTTACGACCCATGATCCTCCCGAGTTAAACTCCTGTGCAGTATCCAAGGCTTTAAACCTTGTGCACGTTCTCCAGATCTGACGGTTACAAGGGTTCGTCTTCCCTTCCGAACAAATCTGACGGTTCTAAGACCATTGGTGTAGAGACCCGTCTCCCTGTGGTCATAAACCATACCAGCTGCGGTTTCACAGCACCGCTAAACCTCCTGAGCTTACAGGCGGTTAAGTAACTCCTATACACTCCTGGTCATACCAGGGTCAGAAATTGGTCCTCCACACACAGTGTCTCCTCTCACCCTTGGTCCAAAGACCCTTCAACTGGCCCATCTAGGCTCAGTGTCGAAACCTTTGCTCTGATACCAATTTGTAGTGTACCCATTCACTACCCGGATTTTACCAAACCTCTTCGTTACCGTTCTGTACATGGAATCTACAGAACTCATACTGGGTTTTACCAACCAAATGCATTTAACACAATTAAACACACTTAATTCGCAGAGTAAAATATATAAGTTATTGTTACCATTAACAAACCATAGCATGCAAAAATAATTCATTTACACAGCGGAAAACATGATACATGAACAACACAGTCATGCCAAATGTGTTAAACATAACTCAGAATACTTATCTTTTATCAGCTGGATAAATCACCAACCAAGAGCAGGCCTTCCACGAACCTCCCAGCCTTAGACCACACTGTTCATCAGCTCAATAGTAGGTCACCCCCGAGCTAGGACCGAGCTCCACCCCAAGGCAAGAATCCTAGGCTAGGCTGAGGTTACGGGAAGATAACACATTCACATTCACCAGGAAGAAGCTCTCCTAGGAATCTCCCATGCTCACTGCACACAGACCCTCATTCCCCACATGCCTGCTCCACCCCAAGGGAGTGCACCTTCTCTGTCACCTAGATAGTCCTTCGGCTGCCAGTCCCCCTTACCTTGGGCTACAAAAACAGACCAGACCGGAAGTCTATGGGCTCTATGGAAGCTACAGGGATTTCTCCCAGGAGTTCTCTTCTCCCTCTGCGCACTCTCTCACCTGGAGGAGTCGCTCACAGGCCAACAAGACTCACGCAGTCCAGTACTGCGTGGTCACAACAATCCACAGTAGACACCGACAAATGATTCCAACAACTGGCTCGGCAATCACAGGATGATCTCACGGTGACGTTTTCGGAGCGGGCTTCACGTACAGGCTAGCTCAGTTTTCCCCGAACCACCAGGGTTTCTTCCACTCGAGCCCAACACAGGGAATTCTGGTTTAAGGAATGCGCTCTCGGGGTTGTCTGGAACGACGCAACTCACAGCTCTGGACAGGGTCAACACGGTTTTCCTCCAGCAAAACCGCTTAACGGGTTCCGAGATGAATCAGGATATCCGACAGAGGTTGTACTGGTTCCGCGCTCAGAGGTTCGGTTCAGAATGGAGGAGCGTCCCCACCCACAGTTCAGTTCAAGGTTTATATTTGCATGCACCAGGGATGACACTTGTCACCCTGGGAACTGCATGCATACCACAGCGTGCATCCCCTTTTCACGTTCCCTCCTTTGCCATGAACTTCGGATAAACAGAAATGCACATGTCTCTTTATGAAATAATATAAAAATATTATTTCCCGGGCTTAAGCCCCCTGGCTTGGCACTCAGCCCTTTTCCCACTTTTTAGCCCCTAGTTCCTTGCCCATTCTGTGGACGCTCAATCCCCCATCACTCATTCATCGTGGTCGGTCTGATCTGGCGGTATTTATATTTTATTAATTGACCTGCATACTTACAAGTACATCAACATGCTCCTAGCCTTCAACACTTAGGCTCCCTGGCCTAACAAACAACATAAGCTACAACTTATACAAAAATTGGCTCACCAGCCTATAGAACATATTTACAATTCTTTGCATATAACATGATCTATAACGGGGCTTGGCCTTGGGGACACTACATGAGTGGTCTTTGGACCGAGTGTGTGAGGAGAATTTGTGTCCGGAGGACCAATTCCATACCCTGGAATGATCCAGAGTGTTAGGTAGTTACTTGACCATGCCTACAAGCTCAGGAGGTATAGCGGTGTTGTGAAACCGTAGTTGGTGTGGTCTATGGCCACAGGGAGAGAGGAATCCACACCAGAAGTGCTGGAGCCTTAGGATCTGTTTGGGAGGGAAGGAGAACCCTCGTGATTGTTGGATCTGGAAAGTGTGCACAGGATTTAAAAACCCTTTGGAGTTGCACAGGAACATGGAAATTGTGATTCGTGAAATCCCAAAATTTGTCATGATTGTCCATCAGGGGAACCATGTGGCTGTCGGACGGCGTTTCGGCACTCGGGAAACCAAAAAGGAAGACCCTTCTATTCACAAGTCACGATTTAGCGAAACACGGATTCCCGAAACAATCTACACCGTAGATCGTAGGAGAGGACTTGACCATCAGATCAAGTGGAAGAGTAAACCGTAATTCATAATTTCGGAAAATGAAAGTTCGAGATGTGGGATGCACAAACTCACGATGCCCGAAACCTTGAAACCTCGAAAAGATTTGCATCATAGATCTAAGGAAGGAGTCTAACCATTGGATTTTTCTTGGAATGGACGTGGGCGCATGAATGTGTACCACGTGCCAGTGAGTGAAGAAGACAGGCGAGAGTGGTGGGACCCGATGACATCACTGAAGGTGACGTGAACCCTCATGAACGTACCGTGCACCACTGTGGTGAAGGGCGATAGCTGTGCTGTGGGCCTAGAGGATAAAGTAAATCGGAATTCGGAAGTCGGGGGTTGGAAAGAAAAGCGAGTCTGGAAGTCTCAAGAACCGAAACCCCGAAACCCGAAGTCCCAAAGTCCCGAAGTCTTCGAAGACAAAAGAACCATAGCAGATTTTATGGGTGACAGCTGTGTTGTGGGCCCAGAGAGCAAGGAAATCGAAATTTCAGAATTCGAGAATTGAGGTGACAAAGAGTGGGAGTCATTGCATCGTGAACTCTCGGGGACCGGAAACCCGAAGTCCCGAAAATTGCAGAGCCGAACAGAGCTCAGAAAACTTTGTGAAGTCAAAACATTTTTCTTGTTCACGTTGGCTTATGAACGTTGTAAGTTTTCTTGAAGTTTTAAGGGCCTGAAAAACTTTAGATTGATTTCACATTGTGTGTGCAGAGTTCAACGAGTGTCAGGACAGCCAAGAATAGACGCCGAGTAAGGAAATGGAAGAGGTACGGAGTACCTCCATTTCAGAGGATGAAAGAGAAGGAAAGGATGTCAACTTGGGAGTCGAAGGAACAAACTCTAATGGGCATGGAAAAGAGATATATAAAGAAGGATGAATGATGAAACTCATTGAAAAATTGCATAAATATGCCCAAGCTCATTGAGATGATAGCTGAAAACTCATGAAAATCAGGGATCGACAGGGTGAATTCAACTTAAAAATGTTGAAGAGCCTGGAAATAATAGAAAAGAAATTGGAAAAAGAGAGTGACACAAGAAGATCAAGAAGTGTCAGGACCCCTGAGAGGAGAAGAATATCGAGGAGTAGTAGCAGACATCATCATCGCTCCCCAAAGCATTCTGGTAAGGAAGCACATAGTAGTTCAAGCCCATCTCCTACCAGAAAACACTGAAAATCTGGGAAGGATGAATTGAAAGGGGAGATGAACAATATCAAGCCTCCAACGTTTGATGGAGAACATAAGAAGGAGGAATATGCCGAGATATGGTTTCTTGGCATGAAGAAATATTTCCAAATGCTAAACTACTCCGCTCATGTAGAAGGAAGAATTGCGATGTACCAGCTAAAAGGAAAAGCATCCATGTGGTGGGATTAGTTTTTGCAAGTGCAACACATCAGAGAGAAAGATATCACTTGGAAGGAGTTTAAGAGGTATTTCGAGAAGAAATACCTGACCAAAAGATATTATGACAGAAAGATGAAGGAGTTCTTTGAACTCAAGCTAGGCAACATGACCATTGATGAGTACAAACGAAGTTTCTTGGAACTGCTAAAGTATGTTCCATTCATCAAAGATGAGACTATCAAGACTCAGAGGTATCTGATTGGACTGGCACCTTCCATTGGTGATAATATTCAGTATGATGATCCTAATACTATGGAAGAAACAATAAGAAGGGTGAAATGATTGTATGAATAGCAAAGAGAAAAGACTACCTTTCAGAAGGCTTGGGATTCCCAAAAGATATTTAAGAAGGAACAGAGGTAGAAGGGAAACAAGACTCCCTTCTTCAGAAATAGTCCTCAGGGACAACCATCCTTTAGAGAGCCTAGGAAGGCTTAAGTGGGTGAGAAAATGCCAAGACCTCCACCTATAGAGTGTTGGGGTTGTAAAGGAAACCATAGGTACAAAGACTGCCCCCACAGAAAAGATAAAGAAAAAATTGTCCATATTGTTCAGCAAGCTGAAACATTAGAGGATATGGGCAGCAGAATGCCAAGGATCTACGCAACCCTGGACAAAAAGCAAGCAGAATTTCAATCGTACATGATTGAAGTGGAAGGTATGATTAACAACCGACCACTCATTGTTTTAAATGATTCAAGGGCTAGCCATAGTTATGTAGATCCTAGGGTGGTGGAAAGTTTGTGTTTAACAAGAAGAAAACATGAAAAGTCTTGGCTAGTGTAGTTAGCCACAGGAACCAAAAGGAAGGTCACTGAATTGGTTAAGTCCTATTTAGTGGACGTGAAAGGATTGAGCACTAAGGCTGAATTGAATATTCTGCCTTTAGGTTCTTACAACTGCTTAATTGGGATGGACTGGTTGGACCAGCACCATGCCCTTCTGGACTACCATAACAAGAGGTTTACATTCCTGGATGAAGAGGGAAATCAGGTAACAATCCAAGGAATTCCCAGAGCTATCGCTGTCAGAGAAATCTCATCCATGTAGTTGAAGAAGTGCTACAGGAAGGGTTGTCAATTATTTGAAGCTCGTGTGGAAGAAGCATCCAGAGATGCAGTCTCAAAGATTGGATACCATGAGGTACTCACAGAGTTCAAAGACGTATTTCAAGAGATACCTGGACTACCTATGAAGAGGGACATCGATTTTTCTATAAATTTGATGCCTAGAGCAACTCCAGTGTCGAAAGCTCCTTATAGAATGAGTACGCCAAAGCTGAAAGAGATGCAATTGTAGCTCGAAGAGCTACTAAAGAAGGGGTACATTCTCCCCAGTGTGTCACCTTGGGGAGCCCCGGTCCTATTCATGAAGAAGAAAGATGGGACGTTGAGACTGTGTGTTAATTTTCGACAGTTGAATAAGGTAACTGTCAAGAACCAGTATCCTCTGCCAAGGATCGATGATCTTTTTGATCAGTTGAAGGAGGCAAAAATATTTTCAAAATAGATCTCAGATATGGATATCACCAAGTGAGAATAAATGATGAGAACATCAGTAATATCGCCTTTAGAACAAGGTACTGTCATTATGAGTTCACGGTGGTGTTGTTTGGATTGTCAAACACACCTGTTGTTTTCATGTGCTTAATGAATGGTGTATTCAGGGACTATTTAGACAAGTTTGTCATAGTATTCTTGGATGACATCTTATTCCATGTCATAGGAAGAGCATGAGCAACACCTAAGAATGGTGCTGCAAGTGTTGAGAGAACACTAGTTGTATGCCAAGCTAAGAAAGTGCTCATTTTATCAAAGGCATATACATTACTTGGGACATATTATTTTAGAAGAGGGGATCATTGTGGATCCTGAAAAGGTAGAGGCCATCCGAGAATGGTCAGTGCCAAGGAATGTGGCAGAAGTTAGATCTTTTATGGGTCTGGCAGGCTACTACAGAAGGTTTATAGCCAGATTCTCAAAGATATCTCACCCTATCATTTCCTTGCAAAGGAAGGAGAAGAAGTTTCAGTGGACTGAAGAGTGTGAGAGCAATTTTTAGCGATTGAAGCAGTTGTTAACCAACACTCCAATCCTAAAAATTGCAGATCCAAATATGAATTTCATGGTGTGCACAGATGCGTGTAAGGAGGGACTGGGAGGAGTTCTCATCCAAGAGGGATTTGTAATCTGTTATGAATCCCAAAAACTGAAAGAGCATGAAAGGAATTATGCCACTCATGATTTAGAACTGGCAGCAATCGTCCACTCATTGAGGAAATGGAGACATTACCTCATGAGAAGGAGATTCGAATTAAGAACAGACCACAACGGTCTGAAGTATTTATTTGATCAACCGACTTTAAACGCCAGGCAAACCATATGGATGGAGTTTCTGTGTGAATATGACTTTGATATCAAGCATATCAAAGGGAAAGAAAATAAGGTGGCTGATGCCCTCAGCAGAAAAGTACACGAATTACATGCTACAACCATTAGCATGTAAAAGACTGAGATTAAGGATAGAATTTTGGAAGCTACAAATGTTGATTTGCAGTACAGAGGTCTGGTAGCAAAGCTACAACAGCGTGAGAGACCACAGATCCAGGGAAGTTTCACCTTGGGAATTCATGGCTTAATTCTATATAAAAACATAGTGTATGTACCCAATGTCCGAGAATTGAAGCTAGCAATTCTAAAAGAAATTCATAACGTGGCTTATGCTAGACATCCTGGATATCAGAAGACTATGGAAACAGTCAAAAGCCATTATTTTTGGCTGGGTATGAAGAAAGAAATCACTGAATACATTTCCAGATGTATGGAGTGCCAGAAAGTTAAGGCTGAGCATAGGCACCCGACAGGGTTGCTGCAGCCTTTACCCATTCCTAAGTGGAAATGGAAAGTGGTGATAATGGATTTTATCATAGGATTTCTCAGAACAAGAAAGCAATCTGATTCAATCATGGTGGTGGTGGACAAGCTTACAAAAGCTAACCATTTTATTCCACTGAAAACCACTCACAAGGCAACAGATGTTCCTGATATCTTCCTAAAAGAAGTGGCATGCTTGCATGGAATTCCTAAGACGATTGTGTCTAATAGGGACCTGAAATTCACCTTGAATTTCTGGAAAGGATTGTTCAAAGGATTTAGAACGAATCTAAACTTTAGTACAATGTATCATCCTGAGTCTGACGAGTAGACAGAGAGGGTGAACATAATAGAAGACATGCTGAGAATGTATGTGATGGATAAACCATCAAGATGGGAAGACTACCTGTATTTGCTAGAATTCGCCTACAATAATGGGTATCACGCATCATTGAAGATGAGTCCATTTGAAGCACTTTATGGAAGAAAGTGCAACACTCCAGTGAGCTGGGATAATCCAGCTGACAGAGCAATAGTTGGGCCTGAGCTACTCAAAGAGATGGAAGACCAAATGATAGGAATTAAATAGAATTTGAAAGCTACCTAGGACATGATGAAGAGTTATGTTGATAAGAACAGAACCCACAGAGAGTACAAAGTGGGTGATCATGTTTTCCTGAAAGTAAAAACTAACAGGAGTTCCCTGAAGCTGGGAAGTTGCGCCAAGTTGGAAACAAGATTTTGTGGGCCATTTGAGATCCTTGAAAGGATTGGGCCAGTTGCATACATGCTTGCATTACCTTCATCTATGACTGTACATAATGTGTTTCATGTTTCACTGCTTAAGAGATATATACCTGATGCTAATCATGTTGTCGATTGGAATGTGATTCAGGTGGAACCAAAAGGTGTCCTACAAGTGCATCCTGTGCGCATATTGGATAGGAAAAGAAAACAACTCTAGAATCAAGCCATAGAGATTGTAAAGGTCCAGTGGACCTGGTACGGTCTTGAGGATGTGACATGGTATCATGAAGATGTTATGCGGGTAGAGTACCTGCATCTTTTTGAAAATTTTGAAAATCTTGCAGAGACAGTCTAAGGTTGCACTGAGGACAGTGCAGAAAAATAAGGGAGGGGGGATTGTAGTGTCCCCAAGTCCGAGCCCTTTGTAAATATGGTTTATGAAATGAATTGTAAATATGTGTTATAGGCTGGTGAGCCAAGTATGTATAAGACAGTGGGCTTATGTGATTCTTAGGCAAGAGAGCCTAAGGGTTGTAGGCCAAGGCCCTGATTTTGTACCTGTATGTATGCAACACATTAATAAAATATAAACACCACCGCGTGCAGGCCAACATGATGAATGAGTGATGGGGGACTAAGAATCCACAAAGAGGGCAAGGTATTAGGGGCTGGAAGGTGGGAAAACGGACTAAGTGTTAAGCCTAGGGGGCTTAAGCCTTGGGAATAATAATTTAATATTATTCCAAAAGATATGTGAATAATATGTTTTTACCCAAAGTTCTTTTGGAATGGCATGTAACATCCAAATGGTGGGGGGAGCACACGTTGATGGAAGCATGCAGCTTCACGGTTGAAAAGTGTCAACCCAAGCCCATGAAAATAAAGGGCTGAGATGAGCTGTGGTGGGGGTTCCTCCTCCATTCAACCCTCGACTACTTGAGGTGAACTGGTCTAACCTCTACAGAGAAACCCTCGTGCATCTTCTAAACCAAAAGGCATGTATATGTGTTCGTTCTAGGATAACTAGTACATCCTCTGTCTGAACAGTTCGAACCATGTTGACCCCTGCATGGATTGTTTGTCACGCGTCCCTGAGAACTAGAGCGTGATTCTATCCTGTGTTGCTAGATTGAGAAATAAGAAGTGACCTGCCATTGTTGAACCTGTTGGAAATCTTTGTCTATTTTACTTGTTGGTTGTGGTGGCCATGCAGTGTTGGACTACGTAGGGCTTGTTGGCCAGTTGTACAACACTCTCTCCAGGTGAGAGAGGTGATTGAGGTTGGAAGAACAGGTTTTTGTCCTGTGAGTAATTCTCTCTAGGTGAGAGAGTGCGCAGAGGAAGGAGAGAACTCCTGGAAGGAACCCTATAGCTTCCATAGAGATCAAAGACTTTCGGTCTGGTCTGCTCCTGTAACCCAAGGCAAGTGAGGTTAGCAGCAGAAGGACTGTCTAGGTGACAGAGAAGGTGTATACTCCTGGGGTGGAATAGGCATGTGGGGAAGGAGATTCTGTGGGCAGTGAGTATGAGTGGTTCCTGGGAGAGAATTCATTCCTTGTGATTGTGTGTTTTCCCTGTAACCTCAACCTAGCCTAGGATTCCTTGCCTTGGGGTGGTGCTTAGTCCCAGCTCAGAGGTGACCCACTGTTGAGATGATGAGCAGTGTGGTCTAAGGCTGGGAGGTTCGTGGAAGGCCTGCATGTGCTTGGTGGAATCGCCAAGGTTTTCAAAGATAAGTATCAGATGATGCTTTATTCATGATTCTGCATCTCTGTGTAATTATAATTATCATGTATTCTCCTGTGCATATCAATTTAATGTTAATGCTATTGATTGTTTATTATAGCAGTAAATAATATGTTTACTCTGAGATTAAATGTATTTCTTTGCTTAAATGCATGTGGATTATATAATGCCTGTATGAGCTATGTAAAAGGTGTGTTACAGATTGGTAATAGAAAAAGAGGCACTACAATTTTGTATCAGAGCAAGTAAGCCTTGGCACTGAAAAGTGGTGCTACAACAGACCATCATCTTCGAACGAGAGAAAATCTACTTCTTTCCACCCAAAACCGATGGCCAAACAGAGGTTGCCAATCAGATGATTGTGCACATCCTTCGTATGTACAATTCTAAGCATCCACGTACATGGTACGAGAGTCTTCCATATGTCCAACATAGTTACAACAGGGATCTCCATAGTTCCATCGGCCATATCCCATTTCAAGTGGGTCTAGGATTCCAACCCTTGGGACCGATTGATGTTGCACTTCCTCTTTCCACTGCAAAGACAAAATCCTCCCCTAATTAGTATGCGATCGACAAATCCACCAGATTCATTGAGAAGATTCAGCACATCTTCCAACAGGTCCAAAAGATTTTATAGAAATCCGATTCTAAGTACAAGAAATGCCATGATCAACACATAGTACCACACCTATTTTAGGTTGGTGACAAAGTCTGGTTACATTTGTAGAAGGAGTGTTTCACCGGGCCCCATCGAAAGATTCACCCACTTCATTATGGGCCTTACACTATCACCAAGGTTGTGGGTAGCAATGATTTTGAGCTCAACACTCCACCCTTCCTTGGTGTACATACAATATTCAATGTGGACCTCCTTCAGCCATATTTTCCCCCATTATTGGACACCTTTGAGATCGTAGAACAACTGACACCAATAGAGCTCAATCCTCATTGCATGGAACCAACATCCACTGATCAGATAGTGGGCACACAGGTCAAGGGCACTCGCCAACAACAGATCCAACTTTATCGGGTTGTCAAGGCAGGGCAACTCCTACACTAAGGAAAATGGCTCACTTGGGGCCAAATCCAATAGAAGTTTCCTCACTTGATTGGGGAACTCAACGAAATGGATACCATTGCTTACTAACGGGGGAGGCTTGATCCAAGTGGATATTGGTGGCCACCCACCTATTCCAACTAACTCCTTGTGTCTGTTTTTTGTTCAACACGTTCTTCTGTACTACTTTGTAATTGTGGGTTCTAAACTTCTGGGGTTTTCTGAAGTCCCAAACATCCTCCAGGTGGATATGGGTGGCCTCTTGCCTAATCCAACTGGCTAATTTTATTTTTTTTCATGTCAACAGATCTTGTTGTACTTCCAGGGTTGTTTTGGGGCCCTCAACATTTTTTTTGGGCTCTCCATAGTCAAACTATAGTCAGAGTCATATTTTGACAAAAACATGTGTAGTTCTTTGAAATACCTTTCCAATGGGCTATCACGCGCCTAAAACAGAGGTCGTATGCAAAAGTTATGACCCTTGGAAGTTGAGGTACCAAATTACACCAACTTACCCATAAAGCCCACATGAATTTTGGCATTTCACATTCTAAGGTTAGGTTTTTGGGTGTCTAGAATTTTGGCATTCATGAATAATATCAAAAATTCCTCTGGAGCCTCATTGTAATCCATTATTCTCATATGGATGCGCATAGCAGCCACATCTCTTCTCAGAGATAGCTACCACCATTCGAGCAAGTGTTTCAGTTCTGTAGTTTTACAGTTTTAGCTCATTTCATTATTTAATAGAAGATATTGTTCACTGGATATTTGTTTTATTCTTCATATCTCCATGTTTATTGTATTCAGTATGTTAATCAGTTCGTTCTACTCTGAATTCTGGATCATTGTCACAATTCCCAATGCAATACACAACACCCTAGGTAAGGCTCACAACACCCAAGGAAATCATAGATCCCAAGGCATGTGTCATAGATCCCAAAGTAAATATGGATGCCAATTCAAGTACATAGGTCCCAATGCAAGTAAATGGATCTTGAGGCATGTCACAAATCCCAAAGCAAAAGCATTTTAGTCAAATAAGTGTCTATTACATATATATATGTATCATTAGTTGATTTCTCATAAGTTTCATCTTTCAAATGGATTAATGATTCATTTAACTTATACCCCCTTCCTAAATTGACTAAGGCAAGGACAACCTTAACATTTATTACATGTGAAACCCCAAGACAAGATGCATTTTATAGAACACTAAGTTAGGTGTGGGTGATGAAGTGGATGTGATGTTAAGGGAGAGAAACTTAATGAATTGATTCACATAGACACAATAAGGTTTTTTAATATATTCATCCACATGAGTGCCTTTAAATATGAGGGAGCGCTTTAGCATTGAGTTACCATTTCCTCAACAATGTTTCTTACTACTCTGTTTCGTGCCTTTTTCTTTATTTATTAGTTCCTTTTATTTAGATATGCATTGCTAAGAATGGGACTTAGGGAATTGGCCTCATAATGAGGTGGCATGGCTCAGGCATGTTATTTGGATTTTAAGTTTTGGTTGCATCATCCTCAATCTTATAGCTCTTTTAAAGATGAGACTTTTCTCATGGGACTATTAAGAATGAACCTTGATGTATGATGTATGATAAACCAATCATAAGTGGGAAGATAAAAGGGAATGAAAATGGTTAAGTGGTAGGTAAGTGACTTGCAACATCTATTAAGGTTGCTAGTAGTACATTTTATTTAGAAGGCAGAATGATTATCTATTGGAAAAATATAAACCCACCCAAGTAAAAACTAATAGGAGACACAAGTTTAGAGTGTTATGAGCCATTCTCAAATTACATCAATGATCATCACGTTCATGACTAATATACAGAATGATATAATCAAATGTGAAAAAAAAATAAGATATAGCAATGCATGGTACAGTCTCCATCAAAATATCATCAATGAGAGTCAGTGAGAAAATGTAGGGAGAATATCTGACCAAATGTCCATGGAAAACCATATATCTCATTTATAGAATTGTTGATTGTGATGAAAATCACAAGTGGAAAAATCCTCTAGTTATCCCTACATGTTAGGGGGTAACAATGCCGAAGAGCCCTTTTATAGCAAGTTTTCCCAATGTTTTCAGAAAAGAGGAGGTACACTCCTTGATGAGTGACACTTCTGAGTGGGATTTACTAAACATTGAATATAGGTGAAGTTAAAAATGATTTCATGAAGGAGATAGATATGAATGTGAGAATGCATAAAAAAAATCATTAATTTGAGCATGCATAACAATAGTCATTAATGTGAGCATGCATTAGTAATCGTTTATGTTGATAAAATGAGAAATATGCCCCCAAGTATCATTATCAATAACATAGTGGATTATTTTTAAACATAATAACACCTTGGAAACATGGAAAAAAGTGGAAATAAACAAATACTTGTTTTTTTTTCGGTAGATATAATAGTCCCAGGACACTTCAAAGACACCCCATGGGCAAAGTAAATATTCCCCCGAGTTTTCTATTAGGGTCCACCTTTTCTTACTTCCCCAAAAGTTCATTTTCCACTTTTGTTTTGGAGGGGTGAGACGTTCTTGATTTTGAGGAATTTTTCTCAGGGACATCCCTTGGTAGGATAGGGGATGTTCCCAATAGGTTTTGTTTTTCCATTTTTAATTTGAGGGGATGCTTTTGATTGTTTTAATTTTACATACACATGATACATATATATGCACTCATATTCATATCTGCAAAAAAAAAATTATTGAATGGAAAATTCAAGAGTGTAGACAGTGCATATCAGAAGAAGAGATTGGCCCTAAAAACATAGAGAGTCTAGATCTAATAAATCAACAACATGAATATAGTGGACGAAGAACGTAAGTTTGGAACAACAATTATTATCATCTCATTCACACAATAGAAATTTACAATACTTTCATCAAGGGACTACAATGGCTTCTTAGAGGCCTTGGGAACTCTCTTGGTAAAATCACTCTACTCAAGCTCACTACAAGCTGAACTAGTGTGCTCTTCCTTACTAAGTTGACTTGACAAGAGAGGGAGGAGCAGTTAGAAAATTAATGTCTAGTAGTATCCTTCATGAAAGAAATCATCTGCCACGTGTAACAAGGAATCTCTCCTCAAGGGATGCACCCTACTTAGCATGTGTAAATCCTGTCATAAATGAATATAATATTGATATGAAAAGGGATTACACTGGATATGAACGGAGTGTCTCTAATATCACTTGATCCTCAAATAGTATTAAGTAAGCCACCACTTTCTTATTCCAAGATTATTTTATTGATAGTGCTTATAGCATAGAAATGATCTATCTTACTTAACCAAACACTTTAACTGATGATCATAACTTGCATAATCCATCTTACACAAGAAAATGTGAAATTACATGAAAGTAATAATAAGCTCAAATGCTTAAAGTACAATAAAAAGGAATTTACAATACAAGAGTTGAAGACGCCCTTTCAAATATGTTTCTCTAATGAAAAAAATGACATCATCCTTGCATTCCTCTCAAAAAACTGATAAAAATGAGTATAAAGTCGGCTATATTTGATTACAATGCCCCAGAATCCACACAAAATAATACAATGCCCTTTTTACAAGTTTGTTAAAATGCAGAAACAAAGTGCATTATTGAATTCCATGTGGAATTTCGTGTAGAATTGATATAAAACACTTGAAATTATGTCAAGATGACCCTCGGCTTTCTTTACAGTGTAGCCTTGTACCTTTCGTACTCTTGGCATGATTTACGATGTAGCCTTGTACCCTTCGTACTCTTGGCATGCTTTACGGTGTAGCCTTGTACCCTTCGTACTCTTGGCATGCTTTACGAGACTAAATCTGCATAGAAAATGTGTGTTACAAATGGTTATAAGCTCAATTAAAACTTATAAACTTTTATTTTGTAGAATTGTGGCTTACAAATGAGAAATAAGATCATCACCATCAGGACCTATTCGAAAAAATGAATCCGGTGACTATAAGCACCTTATATCTCCCAAAAGACTACAAACTGGAATAATAAAATAAAAAGTGTTGAGTGTTTTAGCACATATGAATGTGGGCTACAATGGTGAAGCCACTCCTTTATATAGGGGAGGTTGGGGGGTTGAATCCCACTCAACTTCCTAAATTCATGTGGAGAGTTAAATTGATTTTTTATATGGCTTTTAACCATATAATGAATTTGGCATATATGTTGGATAATATTTAATTTTTGGTTATAACCATCTCACCCATTAATTAATATGAAAACCATATTGCAAAAAACCCCACATGAATCTTGGAGGAGGTTGGCATGTGAACCTAGGGCCACATTGGGGGTGCCACATGGCACCCTTTGATTGGTCCATGTGGCAGCCACCCATTGGCCACTGCAACATCATCAATGTCGAGTCATGTGCCACATGTCAACCATAGAATCTGCAACATCATCAACCTGTGCCACATCATCCTATACAATCATCTCCCACTTTTCATCTTCTGTGCATGCCACATGTTCTTTCTGCAATCTTCCACGTGTCACCTCCACACACTTCCACATGTCCTTTGAGTTTGAATTTTGACCAAGTTTGACCCAAACTTTGACCAGCCATAACTTTTGCATACAAACTCTGTTTGAGGTGTCGTTTGTGTCGTTGGAAAGCTTATGGCGATTTCTACGCATTGATTGAATTTTCACGAGCATTTGCGAGGATCAAATTTCGAGCATTTATGATCCTTTATGGAACCTTGTGAGCATTATGGATCCTCCTGGACCATTCCTCCCCACTGGGAGAATTTTGTACCTCCAAAAGGTTTACATTAAATGGAGATGCCTCCCCACTTGACTTGTGTCTCTTCCCCATGTCTAGACCACTTGGATCATTATAATTTGCATAATAACAAGGATGCAGTATGAAATAATGTTGCTAACATAATAAATCATTCTCGAACTTCCACATCTATTTGTATTCATATTTTCCACTATTGGCCATGCACAACATATCGACAGTAGTAGTGAACATAGAGATTTTATTGACAATGAATTAAAAACATACCTCCTCTCCCTGACAAAATCCCTATCACCTACATGTAATGGACCTTCATGTGGCAACTTTGGAAAATTTTGAAACACTTCATGACTAGGAGATAACTTGACTATTTCATTATCATATCATTCACTTGCTTTTGTGGACATCATAGACACATTCTTGCTTGCTCACAACACCTACAATTGTTATTTGTTTCTCGTCACCTAATTCAAATCCCAAATCTTGTTGGATTGTGACAACAACCTTTTTCTTTCCTTTGCCTCCATACTTTTTAGGCCTTAATTCAGGGTGTTGCTTCCAACAATGATCTTCATCATGTATGCTTTTCTTGCAATGAGTAGATGTGAGACTTACCTCTTCCTTCTTTAATGTAGCTACATGTTTCTCTTTTCCCTTGTTCTTACTTCCCTTTTGCTGAACAAACACCTTGGAGGAACCATCTTTAGCATCCTTCCCCCTGGATTCAAGATGTACAACTTGAACACATACTTCATCAAAGTCAATGGGATTTAAAAAAAGAAGAGTATTACAAATGTAACTATGCAAATCACCAATGTATTTCAAAAGGTTTTATGTAGAATATAATGAAATATTTAAAGCCAATGATTTCTTCCTAAACTCCTCAGTAAAATCCTGCACACTCTATCCTTTCCCTTGCCTCAAATATTTCCATTCCATAATTTAATTTTGTTGATATGAAAAAGGATATTTTTTTTCCTTAATGCAACCTTGAATTCTGACCAAGAAGGGAGAATCTTACCACTCTTTTGGATACCTTCCTAAAGTTTAACTCCCCACCAAATCAACGTTGTTCCTTCAAGGCGAAGAAAGGCCAATTGAATCTTTATCTCGTCTTCATCAATATGTTGAACATGATAGTAAACTTCCATTTGTCGAATCCAATTTTCTAGCTTCTTTATATTAGGCTCACCATTATACCTCTCACTATAAAGCTCTTCCACCATTGCCTTCATATGATTAAAGGCATTGAAGAAACCATCTTCAGATTCAAAAGGATCTATTTTCCTTGGTGAATCCATCTCTTCTCTTCGAGTGAATCTCCTTGAACTAATCTATGGATTATAAATATCAAGTTTTCCTTCTCCACGCTTGTGTTTATCCCTTGTAATCATTCACTTGACAAACCTGCTTTGATACCACTTGATCTGAAAATGGATTAGAAATCATACACCACTGGATCTGAACCGAGTGTCTCTAATATCACTTGATCCTCAATTAGTACTAAGTATGCCACTAGTTTCTTATTCCAATATTATTTTATTGACAGTGCTTATGCATGGAAATGATTTATCTTACTTAACCAAACACTTTAACCGATGATCATAACTTTCATAATCCATCTTACATAAGCAAATGTGGAATTATATGAAAGTAATAATAAGACCAAATGCTTAAAGTACACTAAAAATCAATTTACAATACAAGAGTTGAGGATGCCCTTTCAAATATGTTTCTCTAATGCATAAAAGGACATCACCCTTGCACTCTTCTAGAAAAACAGATAAAAATGAGTATAAAGTCATCTATATTTTTCTTACAGTGCACCAGAATCCACTTAACATGCAAAATATTACAATGAATTTTTTACAAGATTAATCAAATGTAGAAACATAGTGCACCATTGAATTCCTTGTGGAATTTCATGCAGAATTGATATAAAACACTTGAAATTTTGTCAAGGTGACCCTCAACATGCTTTACGATGTAGCCTTGTACCCTTCGTACTTTGGCACACTTTACGAGACTAAATCTGCACAGAAAACGTGTGTTAAAAATTCTTATAATCTCAATTAAAACTCGTAAACTCTCATTTTTTAGAATTCTAGCTTACAAATGAGAAATAAGATCATCACCATCATGATCACTTTGAAAAAACGAATCCGATGACTATAAACACCATATATCTCCCAAAAGACTACAAACTGACATAATAAAAACAAAGTGTTGAGTGTTTTAGCACATATGAATGCGTGGTACAATGGTGAAGGCACTCCTTTATATAAGGGAGGTTGGGGGGTTGAATCCCACCGAACTCCCTAAATTCATGTGGAGAGTTAAATTGATTTGTTATATGGTTTTTAACCCTATACTAAATTTGGCATATTTTTTGGATAATATTTAATTTTTTGTTATAACCATCTCACCCATTAATTAATATAAAAACCATATTGCAACAAAACCCACATCAATCTTGGAGGAGGTTGGCACATGAACCTAGGGTCACATTGGTGGTGCCATGTGACACCCTTTGATTGGTCCATGTGGCAGCCACCCATTGGCCACTACCACATCATCAATTCCTAGTCATGTGTCACATGTCAACCATAGAATCTTCCACATCATCAACATGTGCCACATCATCCTGCACAGTCAACTACCACTTGTCATATTTTGTGCATGAAACATGTTCTTTTTGCATGCTTCCATGTGTCACCTCCATAGGCTACCATGTGTCCTTTGACTTTGAATTTTGATCAAGTTTGACCTGAACTTTGACCAACCATAAATTTCGCATACGAACTACGTTTGAGGTGTTGTTTGCACCGTTGGAAAGATTAGGATGAGATATAATCACTGATGTATTTTTCAAGAGCATTTGTGATGATCGAATTTCGAGCATTTATAATCCCTTATGGACCCCTATGAGCATTCTGGATCCTCCTGGACCAAATCTGTAAGAGGAATGTGTCATAAATGTCATAGAATATGTCATAACCTTACACTGACCAAATAAAAGATGGAAAGTGTCATAAGTGTAAAAGTCTCAAGGAATCTTTCATAGGGGTGTAAGGAAATCTATCCCATGTGGCACACCCATGCTATGATGAATCCCTTTCAATACTCATGTACCCTATTCCTAAAAGAACAACTTGGATAAAAAACTAACATTGATTTTGGGGTCTTCCGCTCATGGATATTCCCCAGCAAGATAGGGGAGTTCCTAGCAGTTGGGGATGGTTTTATACCCACCCTGGGTATAGGAAACATGTCGAAGTCCTGGGGACACTCCCCCAACAACACATGTTATCATGGTTCCCATATCAAAAGTTACAAATCATTGAACTCTAAATTTCGTTCCCTTGTTTGACAGAGTCAGTTATTCTATCTGTTGTGCAAATCCGATCATATATATTTATTTTCATGAGTTTGTGGATATTGCATTTTTTTCTATTGTGGGATTGAGTGTATACTCTATCCATTTAATTGTGTATTCTAAAATGTTTTCACATTCTCTTTGTCTCCAACATCTCTTATGATTTATGAAGTTGTATTCATTGTAGGATGATATCTTATACATAAATTTTATTTTTCATTTTTAGCACAAGAAATATATCAGTTAACTAGGACCAAGCACCATCCTGATCCCATCATGTGTCATAAGCAACCAGGTATTTCCATTGGTTGTCTTTGTGAAAAATGCGATGGTAAATGTGTGATTTGTGATTCCTATGTGAGGCCATGTACTCTTGTTCGAGTCTGTTATGAATGCAATTATGGATCCTACCAAGGAAGGTGTGTGATTTGCGGTGGTTCAGGTATTTCAGATGCATATTACTACAAGGAGTGCACACAATAGGCAAAATATAGGGATGGATGTCCCAAAATTTTCAACCTTGGAAGTGCAAAAACAGAACTATTTTATGAGCGGAAGAAATATGGTTTTAACAAGAGATAGAGATGGAGTTATATCACCTCAATAATGTATTGACCATTGTAGTAAGTCATTTATAGACTTAGTTGTTATCTTAGGATTCTAGGTTAGTCATTTTTGGATATGTATAAGTGTTTATAATCATAATTGTACAACAAGCAATCAGATTATATATATATTTGAAACTCCGACTCAAATTGACTTGCAGTATTTTAGCACTTGTGCTTGACATATTTTAATCTTTTAACTATTCCTTAATTTTTCACTGAAAGGAGAACTGACCTTGCTCAGGGTAGTATGGCCTTTGCTACTGTCGAACATATTACAAATTTATGCCTTGATTTAATATTTATATTGTCATATATTTAAAAGTAAGGGTCAAACTTATATATGTGACATCTTGGTTGCTCAACACTTAGCTTGCTTTAGGTCTGATTTCCTTATATTTTATGGAGTGGTTATGTTGTCATGAGTAAATAATTTTGTCTTGGTATAGACATCTTGAGAATTCATTTGTTTTCTCCTTTTTGAGCAGTTATAAAGTGATCCCTTTGCCAATTGTCTTTGGGAGTAGTTTACTAATCATCATTCACTTTGCCAATGTATTTGCAAAATTGATCATAACTTTCATAAAGAACCATATTATGTGTATTGATTAACTCAACTTCATCTTATTTTATTACAATTTAAATTTTGGCTTCAAATAGTATATAAATCTAATGTGATGGTCACAAACAAACTCAAATACCTTATCAATGAAGAAAACTTCAGGGAAAGAATGAGGCTATATCAAGAGATATGCAAGTGGTGAGTAAGAATCTAGATGTTGTGTCATAGAATATTGTCATCAATGGATACCTCAAACATGATATAATGCAAAATGTTTCTAGGATATTATCCATAATAATGGATTCATACATCAGTCTTTTCATTATCCTTCATAATACATTTATTATAGGTTATTTGAACCTTCCAGTGTTTGAGGAAGTTATGAATGGTGTCTCTTCGAGGAGACTAAGAATGGTGGAGTATCAATAGAGATATAACACCCAAAACCTAATAAAACTCACATTGTATCAAAGTGCATGGAGGCTACCTCAAATGAGAAAGGTGTTAGGGAAAAAATTCAATGAATTTCCTCCATGTGAAATTAGAGAAAGAGGGTAACCATTTAGACTTCTAGAAAAAACATATCGATTTTCCCCTATTTTTGGTGATCCCCTGAGAATCTCTGTCTCTTCTAAGGGTGGTTGGGTCTCCTCTTTTTCTTGTCGCGATGTGGGAAGCTAGGGCCTCCTTGCCTCGGCCTTGCACGTTGTGGGTATGACCTCCTCTGTTCCCAGTTAGTCTCTTTGTTGTGGGTAGGGCCTCCTCTGTTCGTGGTTGGGCTGAATTTATTGTGGGTAGGGTGCACCTCTTCGTCTCTCCCTTCTCTTTCAGTCGGGATCTTCTGATCTCCACGCAGGTAGGATCTTTTGGTCTCCACGTGAGCGCACATGTTTGTGAATAGTGTATTGTCCAAGTTTTAGTTTTATTTGTTACTTGAATTAATATATATTATATATATTCTAATTATATATCATTTATATATTATATAATTAATATATATTATATATAATTATAATATTATTTATATATTATATATAAATTATATATAATTATAATATATAATATATATATTATAATTATAATTATATATAATATATATTAATTATATATTATATGTTTAATATATATTATATAATAATATAATTAAAATACGATATAATTAATATATATTATGTAGTGGGCGTAACCGTTAAGAACATGTGTTTACTCCCTAGAAGTCACAAGTTTACGACGATATGACAATGACGATAATCATGACAATGACGATGACGTTGATGATGACGATGATGATGACAATGATGGCGATGATGATGACAATGATGATATCAATATTGATGACAACGGAAGATTATGATGATGTTGACAATGATAATGAAGGTGACGATGACAAGGATGATCATGAAGAGAATGATGATAATAGTGACAATGACAATGATAATGAAATTAATGATGATGATGAGTACACTAATAATGACTATGATCACACTAATGATTACAATGATGACGATAATGATGATGATAATGACAATGGAAGAAAATTATGATGACAATGACAATGAAAATGATGATGACAATGAAAATGACAATGATGATGATGGAAATGACGATGACAATATTGATCATGATGATGATGGAAATTGTAACATCCCCAGCCACCCACAGGTCGAGGTGTGCTACCTTCAAGCCCACCCTTAGAATTTATACTCTTACCGGTACCTTCTTTATTTAAGAAGGACACATAAGATAAAAGGTTTAACGACATGCACAACAATATCCAACAAGAATGCATAATATAAGATTTAGTTAAACGATAATTAAAACACACAATGAAATACATTAATACATAGATAATAATATCACAACAAAGAGCACATATATTTATAAAAAGGCGACACCAACTGGCTGCAGACCAAGGACTTTCCACCCAACCGTAGACACCATTGATCCAAATCTCAACAACAGTGTCACCCCCGAGCTAGGGCTATGAATCCACAAAGATGGTTTCAGAGTGGTACTTGGGTTCCCAAACCATTCATTTCTCAAGCTCTCATAGGTTTCTCAACACCCACAACAATCCAAGTACCCATCTCTCTTCTACCCAACCTGCACCACCCAAGAGAATGGACCTCCACCCTTCTCTGCCATACAGTCCCTCAGATAGTCCTTCTCCTTCCAGGGCTCCAACATAGCTGGTCCATAATCTCAATGTTTGAACTCTCAGGAATCACAATTGTGAGAAAAATAGGGCACATGCCACACATCTTAAACATGTAGGCCTCAAGTCATGGTTGGATTGCACCAGTGACCACTACAACCAACTATCCTGTGGCTAATATTCAACAATTCCTTTCCCTTTACCAAGCCAAGACCCATGTGAGGATGGATAAATGAATGGGTAAGTGAGTGCATGAAAGTGTGTGAGGGAAAGAATGGTACGAATGTAGAAGTGAAGAATTCAACAAGCCAACAACCAAACCCACAATCAAACCAGGGATGGGTTTAAGTATTTTTTGTGGGGAATCAAGAACCTCTTGGACTTCCCCAAGAAGCTCACATAATCGATCCCCTCCCTTAGAAAAAAAGGGTAATTAAAATAGGGAATAAACATTTATCCCCTCAATCCCCCTCTCTTGTGGAATCATATCCCCCTATAACTCTAGTCCTTGTCTATCTAGTAGCCAGTGATGTAGTTATTAATAATAATAATAAAAAACATTACATGTCTTGGTCATACTGGCCCCTTTAATAAGTGTTTGGGAACTCAGGCCTCTCAACATTGTAACAATACATTATTTAAAATGGAGGGTCTGAAACCCAGGGTGTTACATCCCCTCCCCCTTATCTTGGCACTGTCCTCATTGCATATACAAAATAGAGATAAAAATCTCAAATTTATTTAAAACGTTGTGGGTACTCTGCCTGCATGGCACCTTCATGCTCCTAGGTAGCATCTTCAGGACCGTAGCAGGTCCACTAAACTTTTACCAGCTCTATAACTCGATTCTGGAGCATTTTGACCTTTCTATCCAATACCTTCACTGGATAAACCTGAAAGTCTCCCTCCGTCTCTACCTGAATCATATGCCAATCAATAACACGGTGAGGAGTATCATGTACATATTTATTTAGTAAAGATACATGAAATACATTATGCACATTCATGGAAGCAGGCAATGCAAGCATGTATGCAACTGGCCCTATTATGTCCAATATTTCAAATGGACCACATAATCGCACGGCCAACTTTGTACAACTACCCAATTTCAAAGAGATTTTCTTTGGCTTCACTTTCAAAAGTACATGCTCCCCTACTTGAAATTCTCTAGTTGTCCTATTCTTGTCTGCATAAACTTTTTGTCTATCCTGAGCTACCTTTAAATTCTGCTTGATCCTAACAACCTAGTCTTCCATATCCTTGAGCAACTCCGACCCAAGTACCACTCTATATGTTGGGTTGTCCCAGCTTACTAGAGTATCACATTTCCTACCGTACAAGGCTTCAAATGGGCTCATTCTCAATGAATCTTGATACCCATTATCATATGCAAACTCAACCAAGTGTAAGTAATCTTCCCACTTAAATGGCTTATCCATCACATGCATTCTCAACATGTCTTCAATTATTCGATTGACCCTCTATGTTTGCACATCTGTATAGGGATGATATGATGTGCTAAAGTTTATATTTGTGCCAAATACTTTAAACAATCCCCTCTATAAATTGGAGGTAAACTTTGTATCTTTGTCTGAGACAATTGTCCTAGGTATCCCATGCAACCTAGCAATTTCCTTCATGAAAATTTCTGCAATATTAGTCGTTGTATGTGTTGTCTTCACAGGCACAAAACGAAAAACCTTTGCTAATTTTTCAACCACCACCATGATTGAATCATGTTTCTTATTCATTCTGGGTAATCCTGTGATGAAATCTATGGTGATCACTTCCCATTTCTTTTCTGGGATAGGCAATCGTTGCATCAACCCTGTTGGGTGCCTATGCTCAACCTTCACCTTCTGACATTCCATACATCAAGCGATGTAATTAACAACATTATTCTTCATTCCTGGCCAAAAGAACTGGTTTCTTACTGTTGTAATTGTTTTCTAGTAACCGGGATGTACATCATAATGAACATCATGCATCCTTCAGCACCAAATTCCTCAATTATCTCGAATTAGGAACATAGATTCTATTTTTATGCATGAGTAATCCATCTTCCTTTATCTCATACTCCTTTATTTTTTGTTGTACATCTCCTTGCTATAAGTTTTCCTTTACCTGTAGGTAATGCTGATCTGTAACAATACCATCTAAAATTCTTCTCTTCAAGTCTGACTGATGCATACTGACAATAGTAGCATGCATGAGATGCACTCTTATACTAAGTGCATTGGTAACTTTATTCTCCTTTCCCTTGATATTCTTGATATCGAAGTCATATTCACTTAAAAATTCCATCCATCTTGTTTGCCTGGCATTCAAGATCGACTGTTCAAAAACATACTTCAGGCCAATGTGGTTTGTCCTTAATTCGAATTTCTTCCCCATGAGATAATGTCTCCACATCCTCAAAGAATGAACAATGGAAACAAGTTCCAAATCATGGGTGGCATAGTTCCTCTCATGTTCCTTAAGCTTTCTGGACTCATATCCAATGACATGTCCATTTTGCGTGAGGACTCCCCCAAGTCCTTCCTTACATGCATCTGTACATACCACACAACTTTCATTTGGGTCAACAATATTTAACATAGGTGCAATAGTAAGTAATTCCTTCAACAGATTAATAGTCTTTTCACACTTGAGTGTCCATTCAAATTTAGTTCCCTTCTTTTTCAAAGAAGTGATGAGATGAGCAATATTAGAGAACCCTACTATGAACCTTCTGTAGTAGCTAGATAATCCCATAAAATATCTGACGTCTGACACATTTATGGGTGTTGGCCATTCTCCAATGGCTTCGATCTTCTCTGGATCTACTGCTATGCCATGCTCTGAAATAATTTGTCCCGAGTAATGGATCTGCTTTTGATAAAAATAACACTTACTCAACTTGGAATACAATTGATGTTGTCTCAGTACTTGCAATACCATTCTTAAGTGATGTTCATGCTCCTCTTCAGACTTAGAATAGATAAGTGTGTCATCCAGGAATACTATGACAAACTTATCCAAATAATTTATGAATATTCCATTCATTAAGCACATGAAGACAATTGGTGCATTGGTCAGTCCAAATGGCACCACTACAAATTCATAATGCCCATACCTAGTCCTAAATGTTGTCTTATGAATGTCTTCTTCCTTGATTCTTACCTGATGGTATCCTTCCCTCGGGTCAATATTTGAAAATATCTTTGCTCCTCTTAGCTTATCAAAGAGGTCATCAATTCGGGGTAGATACTTGTTATTTATAGTATACTTGTCCAGTTTTCAAAAGTCAATACACAGCCTCAAGGTTCCATCTTTCTTTTTGACAAAAAGTACTAGTTCTCCCCAAGGTGAAACACTTGGACGTATGTACCCTTTCTTCAACAATTCCTCCAATTGCATTTGTAATTATTTTGACTTTGGTGTGCTCATTCTGTAACGTTTTTTTGACACCGGGGCAAATCTTGGAACTAAATCAATTGAGAAATCTATCTCCCTTCTTGGTGGCAATATGGGTATTTCTTGGAATACATCTTCAAATTCCTGTAGTACTGAGAAATATTTGAGGCTTGGTCCCTTTGTATTTTATGGCTCTTCCACATGAGTTGCATACAATTGACATCCTTTCCTAAAACATCTTTTCAGTTGTAAGGATGAAATCTCCCTTATATAGATGGGTCTTGGAACTTCTTTCACAGTGCTCTGTTTTCCATTTCCATAAAGACATGTAAATGTCTTGTTATGGAAATCTAGGACAACATGATGCTTTTCCAACCAATCCATTCTAATCAGAATATCATAAGACCCTAATGGTATGATATTTAGATCAATAATAGTATTCACACCATTAAGACTTATGGAACAACTTCTGACCATATCATGGATTCTTCTTTTGGTTCCAGTGGCTAACTAAACCAAACTTGATTTTCCAAGTTTACTTTTATCCAAATGTAATCTATCCACTATCTTAAGATCAATGTAACAATGACTTGCTCCTAAATCAATCACAATAGCAACAGGCTGATTTTTTATCTTACCTTCCACCTCAATCATATTGGACCGGTACTCTGTTTGTCGATCATTTAAAGTTGCATAGATTCTTCCCATATCTTAGACTGTTGTAGCCTCTTGGATGTTGTGAATAGTATTCACTCTATCCTTTCTATGTGGGAAATCCTTGTACAGGTGATATTCCTTGCATCCCCGACACTGGATCAGTGGTCTTCCCTTTTTCCCCAAGGAATGTTCCTTCTTGGAATCCCCCTTAGCATACTGATCTTGATGATTTCTATTAGGCTCATTCCTATTGAAGGGGGGCTTGAATCCTTTCCTCCTCTAATAAAACTTCTCATTCTTCTTGTCCTTCCAAGATTTATGTAGGGATTCTCTTATCTGACCTTGCTCATATAGGTATTTATCCTTCTTGATGGCCTCAATCAAGGTCTTGGGCTCATCATACTTGATCTTTTCCTTATAAAAGGATGGCAGTCCACTTAGAAATATTTGTATTTTCACTTTCTCATCACCAATGAAACTGGCATATTTTAACAATCCTAAGAACTTCTTCTCATACTCTGCCATAGTCATGCTTCCCAACCTGAGTTTGAAGAACTCCTGCATTTTCTTTTCATAGAAATGTTGTGAGAGGTACTCCTTCTGGAAGTACTTCCTGAACTGCTTCCAAGTGATCCTACTTTCTTTAACATGTTCCACTTGCTTCAGTTGGTCCCACCACATTGCATATTTCCCATGTAAATGGTAGGTGGAAATCCTGGCTTCTAGGTTCAAGGAATAGTTATGCACTTGAAAATATCTCCTAAGCCCAAGAAACCATGCTTTGACATCATCTTCCCTTTCTCTTTCACCATTAAAGGAAGGTGGGTTGAGCTTCCTCAGCTCTCCTTTCAAACTATATACCTCTTATTTACTTCTTTGGTGTTTGATAGGAGACACCTCTAGACTTCTTACAAGATCTTCCAATGCATAAAACTTTCTTTCTGAGTAAGGAGGTGAGTGGTGTCCATGAGCTCTGCTAGAATTTCTAGAATAACCAACTATTCCATGATCATCCCTTCTTTCATGGCACCTACCTTATTCTTCTTGTCTTGAGTTTTATCCCTTCTTTGTTTGTCTATGAAACTGATTTAACTCTACAACACTCGAGAATTTATCTGAATTTTCTCTCTCATTACTCTCTCATTATCTTCTTTGTAGCTCTGCACTTTCATCTTCAGGATTCTTACCATTTCTATTAATGTTTCCTACTCTCATTTTCCCTTGCATCCATTGGTCTCTGTCTCTACATTACCAACTCTGGTATTCTAGCCTTCAGCCTCCTTATCATGACTAGAGGCTCCCTCTCCTTCTTCCATTTCCTCAATACGCATCATGAGCTGATGTGCTTAAGCCCCTTAATTCTACAAAATGTGCAAGCGACCATGTTGTTAGAATTATGCATATGATAAAAAAAGTTGTCAACAATGCTATAGTTCCCTTTTCTTCTTAACACATACCCCCTTCTCTCCTAAGGGATGTGCGACCTCCTGGTCAAGGATCTTCAATCCCGAGCTGAATTGGCTCTCTGAAACCTTGATGGTTTTTTTTTGTATCTAAACACAGGCCCTTCCAGCTTTCTGGCACAGGTTTGATGGCTCCTGCGACCTTCTCCTTCTCCCTTGTGAAAATCTCAGAGTTGGCGCTAGCTCCTTTTCTCTTGGCCCCTCCTTATATGTGACCTTAGGCAGTGACCTCATGCATACATGCGATTGCAGCCATGCTCGAAGTTGGTTTGGAACCAAACTACTTTTCTCCCTGCAATTCACCTCGAGCCACCATGTGTCCTTTTTCCAAAACCATGGTCTCAATTGTGGCCCACCCTCGACTTCGTAAAGCCCGATCACCTCTTTTCCCTACAATGTGAGGTGACCATTGATCTTGTGATCTTAACGGTGCTTCTAAACAGACGACTGAGAACTATCTCTTGGGAACCAAGAGTTCATATTTACCTCTCCTAGATCGAAAATTGTGGTTGTTTCATAATTATAGACTTCAGAATTTCCAAATATCAAACTTTACTTCCCTCGAAATACACGGGATTCTGCCACATGTCATGTGTGCCATGTGTCCACATCATCCCTAGTGACGTCTACAAGCCACATCACTTAAAAAATTATAGGGTCCACATCACCCCCTAGTGATGTCATCGTGCCTCACCACTTCAGCTCTTTGGGATCTCGGGACTTCGGGAATTTCCACACTAACACACTTCCAATTCTCTCGAACTCTAATTTCCCAAACCGACCAAACTATCTCCACGTGTCTCCCTTATCGGACGGTCCATAACAACTTTGGACTTCGGGACTTCGGGAATGTCAGCCTTTAACTCTTTTCGAAAATTCTTTTATCCTAGGCTCACGATATACTGACGCATGTCACCCACAGATCGACAAATATGATTTATTTGGTTCTTCAGACTTCAGAGAACTCAACTCTCAACCTTCACTTTCCCCCGAAGTGCGTGTATTTCTTCCACGTGTCCTCCTGGATCAGACGACTATGATTCACTTTGGATATCCGGGGTCTGAAAATCTCAATTCTCAACTTCTCCTCACTCGTCTTTTCCTAGAGTGATTTCACCTGAAGCACGCGATCGATTGACACATGTCCTCCTACAGATCGACGGTCTCTGGCTAATTCTACTCTTTGGAGGTTCGTCGCTCGAGTATTAACATGTCACATCATTGCATGCCTTTCAATTTTCAGGGGCATGCATAGACAGTTTGGAGTAACCCACTTTTCACCCCACAATTCTCCTGACGCTGACACCTAACCCCTCGGTGAAACCGTGGTTTGGATTGCGGGACCACCTTGAGTAATTATCTCCCGTGCAACTTGGTTCCCACAATTGTTGTTGTTCGTTGATGTCTCTCTCCAATTGGATCTAATGGTTGTGACCTTGACCCTTGCTTCCTTTTCATCGGATGACCCTTGTTCACCTATCCTTCAATCCAATGATCACGGATCTCTCCTTATCCTACAGTGGCGATCGCTCCCAAATTCGAAGGGGATGGTCATGATGCTTCGAACCCCTTATAACGGGTCTATGATGATCTAACTCCTGCATAGATTCTGCAATGTCATTCCTCCCGAGATTTCAACTTCACAGTTAGAGTTTGATCTTAACCAGGAGACTCTTACCAACAGACCTGGCCCATATCAGCCCAGTGTTTGAACCAGAAGCTCTGATACCAATCTGTAACATCCCTAGCCAGCCACGGGTCGGGGTGTGCTAGCTTCAAGCCCACCCTTGGACTTCGTACTCTTATCAGTACCTTCTTTATTTAATAAGGACACATAAGATAAAAGGTTTAACGACATGCACAACAATATCCAACAAGCATGCATAATCTAATATTTAGTTAAATGATAATTAAAATACACTGCGAAATACATTCATACATAGATAATAATATCACAACAAAGAGCACTTATGTTTATAAAAAGGCGACACCAACTGGCTGCAGACCAAGGACTTTCCACCCAAGCGTAGACACTACTGCTCCAAATCTCAACAACAATGTCACCCCTGAGCCAGGGCTATGAATCCATAAGGATGGTTTCAGAGTGTTACTTGGGTTCCAAAAACAGTCATCTCTCAAGCTCTCACATGTTTTCCAGCACCCAGAATAATCCAAGTACCCAACTCTTTTCTACCCAACCTGCACCACCCAAGAGAATGGACCTCCACCCTTCTCTGCCACACAGTCCCTCAGGAAGCCCTTCTCCTTCCAGGGCTCCAACACAGCTGGTCCAGAATCTCAATGATGGAACTCTTAGGACTCGTAGCTATGAGAAAAATAGGGCATATGCCAATGCATCTCAAACATGCAGGCCTCAAGTCATGGTTGGATTGCACCAAAAACCACTACAACCAACTATCTCATGGATAATATTTAGCAGTTCCTTTCCCTTTACCAAGACAAGACGTAGGTGAGGATGGATCAATGAATGGGTAATTGGGTGCATGAAAGTGTGAGGGAAATAATGGTACAAATGTAGAAGTGAAGGAGCGAATGAGCCAATGACCAACCCCATAATCAGACTAGGGATGGGTTTAATTATTTTTCATGGGGAATCAAGAACCGCCTGGCCTTCCCCAAGAATCTCATGTAATTGATCCCCTCCCTTAGACAAAAAGGGTAATTAAAATAGGGAATAAACATTTAGCCCCTCAAGCCCCCTCTCTTATGGAATCATAGCCCCCTATAACTCTAGTCCTTGTCCATCTAGTAGCCAACGATGTAGTTATTAATAATAATGATAAAAATCATTACATGTCTTGGGCATATTGGCCCCTTTAATAATTTTTTGGGAACTCAGGCCTCTCAACATTGTAACAATACATTATTTAAAACGGGGGGTTCAAAACCCGGGGTGTTACAGAAATTATGAAAATGACGATCATAATGATGAAAATGAAAATGATGATGATGATGATGACAATGACGATGATGAGGATGAGGATTACAATGACAATGATGATGAAAATTCCCTTACATCGGGATGAACACCTTGTTGTTGAGTAAGGAAATTTCTTTGAGTTGAAAATGTCTTGAGTTGAAAATAAACACAAATGTGAAGTTTTGGGATGAAAACAATCACATTTTTATAACATGATGGCCGATCACCTTTATTTGAAAACTATGGATGAGATTTTTTATGTGAATTTCAGTCAAATTCCCCACACCAACTATCCTTTAATTGCAAATATAGAATATGCTCTCTTAAATCTATCTTTAAGGGTGTCATTGAGTAAATGTGATTCTTGCAGTTAAGTGCATCAATCACTCTATTTATTATTCCTTTGACATAGGTAACATAATTTCATATTCATTATGAAGCTTCAACCATGATTGTTTCTTCCCATTCAATGCACTTTAAGTATAGATATATTGCAAGCTCTAGTAATCTATTTTAACTTTTAAATTATGGCACACAAGGTAATGTATCCAAATTATTTGAGCATGAACAACTACTACTAACTATGAATCATGTGTTTCATAGTCATAATTATCTAGCCTCATCTTCATCAAAGCATACTAAATTACTCACCCATCCTAGGAAATAATGCCACTCATTCCTTGCATTTGTACAAAACAAAAAATCTAGCTTAATATTAAGTACCTTCATTATTGGAGTTTAAGTCAATAACTTCTATAGCTTAGAAAAATATTGCTCACACTTTTATATCCATTTAAACTTCCATACATTATTTTCCAAAGAAGTAATAGGACTACCAATCTTGGATAAACCCTCCACAAACCTTATATAATATCCTACCAAAACCATATACACCTCAATCATATTCTTAAGTGTTTCCCATTCTAATATGACCTCAATATTCATAGGGTTCACTTCACTGCTATTATTAAAGATAATATTGTCCAAATAATCAATCTCATAATAAAATAAATAACATTTGGAAAAATTAGAATATATATTATGCTTCTTCAAAACTAACCTCAGATGCTCTTCATGCTCCTTTAGGTCTTAGAATAAATAAAAATATTATCAAGGAATACATGGAAAAACTTCTACAAATATTTCAGGTATTCCTTATTCCTCAAACTCACGAGCATAACAACAACAACAACAAACTCATAATTCCCAAAGTGAATCCTAAAAATGGTCTTTGAAATATCCTCATCCTTAACCCTGAATTGATGGTAACTAGATCAAAAATCAATTTTGGAAAACACTATGGTCTATTTCATCTAGTTAAATACGTCAACAACATAAGGATAAGGATATTAATTTATGACTATTTCCTTTTTCAACATCCTCTAATCAATACACAATCTCAATGATCCATCCTTCTTCATAATATCATCCCCAATAGTGAAATGTTGGGTCTATAATCATCCCCAAGAACAAAATATCTCGAAGTTGCACTTACAACTTATGCAATTCAGGTGTGGTCATGTGATAGGATGATTAGGATATGATTTCAATCCCAAAATTAGGATAATAAAATAAATCAACCTCCCACTTAGGAATAATTATAGGTAACTCACTTGGAAAATAATCTAGTAACTTAGATAACATAAGATTATATTGATCCAAGGATGCATGGTTACCTTCATTCGAAACCATCATTACATACATATAACAACCCTTCTAGATACTCCTTTTTAATATCAATTATGAAATAAATATCATGGAAATAGGTCCCTTTATTCCTCGAGGCATCAACAATTACCCCATATCATCCAAAAAATGAAAGATTCTTCTTTATTAATCCAAATTATCCTAATGGGATTCCGACCAATCCATGCCTACAATAAAATCATGGTTACCAAGGGTAGCCAAATGTTGGCCCTTGACCAAGTTTTGGGAGATTCTTGGTCAAGTTTGACCTATTTTGGGACTTTGACAGTCTGTCGAAGACAGAGCGCAAGACAAAGCAAATATTGCAGGATATCGATCTCTTTTTGGGTCCCTTTTTTGGGCTTTGGGATTATGTAATGGGTATGGGATGTAGGCCCATGGGTTTACCCATGTTTAGGCCTATTTTGTAAAGTATAAATAGATGTCCAGGCAATGTAAGGAGGGGAATCTATGTGATGTTAGGCCAATGTGCTAAGTGCTAGTGATCAATCTATGTGATTGAAGGATTGTAAGTGATATTTGTATACTTTGTGAAGCTTGCAGAGCTGAGTGCAAGTGACTGTAGAAGGCTTAGTGGTATAACCTAGCTTAGGGAAGGAGGATCTGGCGAGGTGCACAAATCTCCTGTGCTATGCGGAGTTGTTGGAAGATTGGTTGTTGTCATTGATGTCAACCCTAGTCATGGGTTTTGGACCACAAGATTGATGAAGTTATTTGGACATGAAGGAAAATGCACATGCAGATACAACACCCATGGATGGATAGTATACATCATTTTGTTT
>ML779419.1:169200-186426 GCA_009831015.1 Picea engelmannii
TAGCTACCTTTGGAAGTCATTACTTCCCTTGAACAAAAACTATTGATTATTTCTCATATATTGTGCATGGTGTATTGTGGTGTATTGGTGTAACTCTTATACTATTATTCATTACTCATTGGATATAATTGAATGGTTTAAGTATAAGTTGAAAAAGGTTTTAAATTGTACTAGATACTGATTCACCCCCCTCTCAGTATCAACAGGAGTAGGGTTTTTGAGGCTCCATGCATGTAATTGATTAACAAAAGATAATAGAAGAGAAGAAGAGTTGGTGGACATAGCCCTAGGAGAAGAAGAGTTGCTCTGCTTTGTGTGATGTGTTGGTGTGTTTAGGTGTAACTTGCTATGATATAGATGAATGTTAGATATAGCCGATGTTTCTTTGTGCATATAGAAGAAAATGAATGTTAGATCTGACCTATGTGAGTATGCTTAGTGCTTTAATCTGCTAGATCTAACATGTTCCTTTTATGATAAGTGTTATTAGATGTGGATCTAGTTGAATACTGTGATTCTCTGTAATTAGGGTTTGTCTGCGCTGTTACTAAGAACTGACTTTTGATGAATGTTTACTGCTAAGTGCTTTGTTAAGCGTTAGAATCATAGATCTGTGTCCCAGCTAAGGCTGCATACATCTGAGTCTTGCAACCACCCCTGCTTCTACCTCGGGTGAGACTTCATCTTCTTCGCAGGTGTTGTCAAAAGGGCTGGTAGTTAGGGTTTTGTTGGTGTATTGTTGTAGAGTTGAACCCGGGGTCTTCCCCTATGCCAACAAATGGTTCCATTGTCGGGACCTAAAACTGTGATTTCTGGGAACTAAGAAAGGAGAAGCTTTGTGCAAAGATCCGACCTGAAATTGTGAAAGATCTGTGTGTAGATCTTTCTCTCTAGTGCGTAGTACTCTACTCAGTTTTTGAAGCTCTGTGCTAAAGAAAAGAAGTCTGACCTAAAGAAAAGACGTAAGATCTGAATGCTTTGTTCTCTAATAAAGGTAAGAATATTGAAAAGTTTTAGATCTGGAAGCTTTGTGTTCTATAGAAGTAATATTAGTGGAAATTTTTGTTTCTAAAGTATGGATCTAGGCATGTTTGATAAGATTTATCCTAGATTGAAAAATAGGGAGCTCATAGAAGAAAGAAGATTTGATATGAGTAGATCTGATAAGAATAGTGAAAAATATGTTATACCTATGTATAAAAAGAATGTTTGGACTAACAAATGGATGCAGGATCCTAGAAAGATTTTTTTGCAAGTTAACTACTATGATCCTAGCGTGTAGTACAAGAAAGGTTGGGGATCATTTAAGAGAAAGACAGGATTAACCCTTTTCTACAGTTGTAGAAGACTGGGACATATGGCTAAGGAATGCCCTGGTAGAAAACCTAGTTGCCTCTGTTGCAAAGCTATGGACCATGAAGTTTTGGATTTCCCTAGAATGATTGCTCAGCTTGAAAAGATGAATATGAGACAAGAAGACCATGAGCAAATTCAAGCAACTAAGATTATGACAAAACCCCAAAAATAATAAGAGAAAGTATTTCTACATATGAAAGAAACCTTGAATGATCACCGACATATCAGTTTATTAGAGGTCTTCAAAGAAAAATAATGCATTGAAGCAAGAATAGGAGACTTCGACATTGACTGTGTTATGGATGAGGAAACACAGGTGAATATCATGACAGAAAGAACTTGGGAAGATATAGGAAGGCCTGCTATGATTCCTTCATTAGGAGGAATAGGACTATTCATAGGAAAGATGATAAACCTATGTGGAAAGATTACACAGATATCTATGAGTGCCAATGGGATTTCGATAGAGAAAGAATTTGAAGTTGTTAAATTTATTGAGGATAGTTCTCCATTTACTATGTTGCTCAAAAAACCTTGGATTGAAAGAGATCAGGCCAGAAGGGAAGAAAAAGAAGTCTTAGAACAAAAGAAGAAAGAGTTAAAAGATTTCATGACTAGGAAGATCGCACATTTGATTGAAGAACAAAAGAACCAAGCAAAGATATTTAAAACCAAAGAATGGAATGTCGAAGCTGGAAGAACACTAGAAGACCCACAAAATATTGCAGTACCTATTCCAGATATAGATGAAGTATTAACCTTGATTTATAGGAGAGAATATCAACAACACGAAGTTACTATGCCAAAATAAGATAAGAATCAAAATGGAAAAAGGAATTCCGAGATGAAGCCCAACGAAAATAAGACTAGAAAACTAAGTAAGAAGAGACCTAAGATGGAAAAGTTATAGAAGGTTCCCGAGGGAACTTTGCAGAATTAAAATTTACAAAATTGGAGCTTCATCAGAATACCAGAACAATGTCACATGGAACTTCACCATGGCGAAGCAATATAGCTATTAGAGACAGTATAACCATTCGACTGACGCCCCGAATGGGAAGAAAGGCATTAATGGTTAGACAGCTTGCCACCAGACCATTGGGACCGCGCCATGATGGATGTAACTAAGTTAATGAAGGCTTATTACCCATTGCAAGAGATATGTTACCAAGTATCTATTTATCCCGTCATGCCACGCACCAAGAACACTTTTTCTAACCGTGAATTTGAGCCCGCAGATTAGTTGATTTTCACACAGTGATCATCGCACTTTTTCCATCTATCCTGTTGCATTGAGAGATTACTCTCTAACCGTGAGATTTTCAAACCCAAGCGTGTATGTCGAATGAGTTCAACACGACAAAGAAAATTTTCTAGGAATTTCTCATTGACCTCATGACCGAAAGAGCAATGCTGATGTCTGCAGGTATACAAGCGTCATCGACGAGAGGACTACAAGCCTCTCCATTGACTGCTCCCGAAGCGGGATCATCCCGACCATCAGCAAAAAAGTGAACCAAACATAGAGATGTCCTAGCCAATGTGAAGTTGATCCCATCTATATTACCTGACTATATCCCTCCTCTAGCTGACGCGGTAAGTCGTGATAGTGTACCCAGAGATTTCAAGTACACCATGGTCACTGTGTACCTCCCAAAGGGGATACACGTAGTTCGAGCACAACAGGATAAGATCACAGCGTTGAAGTTCAGTGACTTCAACCTCGGAGATCGAAAAAAATATAGCATGCTTTCCCCATACAAATACCTAACCAAGACAAAGGCAAAGAACTCAAAGATGATCCCTCAGCCGTGGACGATGAACCTCGTGTAGTCCACCTTGTTAAATGTCATGAAAATACCACACTTTGAAATACACTAGGAAGTCAATGCCTGTGTCAATATGCTATTGTCATGTTACCATGGAAACTATTCATGGCTAGACCACTGTATTACAGTCGATCCAACGTTGATCCATAGGATCATAAGGTTGAGTATGCAAGGACCTGACCTGCAGGAGTTCTACATAGGGAAGACCATGGATCGTGCACTAGCACAGAAGATTAAGGACACATACGATGATGTCGAGAAGGGGATGTGAGGCTAAAAGGTAGTATCCATCCAGAATGGAGCAGTGTGCCTACCATGTCATTTGATAGTTGGAAATTTGGTACGCAAGAACCGACCCACACAGGTCACGGGCTTTGTTGTTGACCTCACAAGGAAGTGTGTAGAAGTCTTACAAATGAACTGGGCAAAGTACCTAGTCAATCAACTTGAACTATACTATCGTGAAGCCTAGGATCAGGGATATGAGGTCCATTTCAGATGGCTCCTGATTCTTATCGCCTTTGTTTCCTGGGAGATGCTAGAAGGTGTGACCTTCTCAGACATCGATCCATTTGAGTCGCTTGCTGCGGAGTTCTCTACACTTTGGTACTCAAACGATATGAACAAATAGTGGTAGTCGAACATTTTTTTTCATACTTACTACCTTCAGTTGAAGAGAACCATCGAAGCTGAGCCTTGCATGACTCCAAAAACCTTACAGATATTCCAACCCCTAATGAAGTTCAACGCATATCGTCATTTCATTTACATTACAACATGAGATGATAAAAGCAAGGAACAACTCCAGTCGTACTATAAGATTACAGAAGAGGATCTGGAGGAGATCACTAAGAACTAGTCCGCATACCTCCTTATCCCTACTGACCCCACAGAGATTTCTGATCCTGAACTGGACAGCCTAGAGACCACTCACAAGGAACAAGAAACACCTAGAACCAGTAGAAGATAGAATACTAAGGAGGTCCAAGATTTAAGTAGCGCTTCGGGGAAGATTGCTTCCACATTACCTGAGCGAGGAGGTGATGGCGATGTAGAAGAGATGAAGGACGGAGAAGATGAACAAAATAAAGGCAAAGTAACACCGCCCAGAGATGAGACTGGCCCCTTGAAGAAGAGGAAGGTTTCTTCCCAAAAACCTTCTTCCTGGAATAAATCAAGAGCCACCGTGACCAAGATGCAAACTACACTTACTCCCGATGACTTTGACTTCATCATAGCAGATCTAAACAACGCTTCACTGGAAATTGTGGAGAAACAAGGAGAAACATAGGAGGAACTATATAATATAATTGAGGTTGAGCTCCGAGGGGTACACCAGGCTCTTCTGTCCAGCTGCATAGTCTTCAGTACGCCCCTGCCATCAGGAGAACAAGAATTGGGAGATGAGCCAGCCCAACTCCGCCACCTAGTAGATGTAACTGAAGCTCGCCTTCGATGAGTGCAAGAGGAAATAGAACAAGACACCCATGATTTGATGCAAGTATAATGAGTACTTGTAGAACAACACCAATTTGTAGAGCAGGAGAAGATTTCTCTCCAGACAAAGTTTGACAAGGAGAAAGCACAAATGCAACAAGAAAAGGAACAGTTGCTCGCAGGGAAACTCGAGGTAAAAGAAGCACACAACATAGAACTTCTCTCTGTGACAGACTTAGAGCCACAGGAAGAAGACTAGGTTGAGCATCAAGTAGAGAAGCTAATGGAAGCCATCTAGTAGCTACAACAAAGAATAGCATATTTAGATCTCTGCACAGTGCCCAACACTCCGCAGGATGTCAGATTTCAAATAGAAGTGACTGCCTGGTGCACAGTTGAGAGAATAAAATATTTTTCCATGGAATGCAAGAAACTCAGTGACTTTAGTTCCCAAACTTATGAGTAACTCACTGAGAATGCAGAACTAAAGGCAGTGGAGTCACAACTCCATGAGGCGAAGCATCCAGAAAAGACAATACAGGCGCAGTTGAAGCCCCTGTCAATTGTGGAAAGAATGAAACGATCCCAAGAGTAGCGCACTACCCAAGAACAGGTTCACACCGTTCAGATAAAATTCATGGAAGTGACTCAAAGACTCCAACCTATACAAGACAAGGCTTACCAACTGTTCACATAGATCGAAGGTCGAGGAGCAGAACTAGAGAAAGTTGTTGTTGTAGTAGAACAATGCCTAGAAGGACCCGTGAATGAGGCAGTCATCCAAGAGTTCAATGAACAGGAGGTTGTGGCACAAAAACGAGTCGAAGCAACTCGATCCAAGCTCGAGGATTTCAAATCAGAACTACCCAAATCATAGTGACTCAGGATGAGTCACAGGTGAGTGTTGGGGGCTTGTTGGCCCTTGACCAAGTTTTGGGAGATCCTTGGTCAAGTTTGACCTATTTTGAGACTATGACAGTCTGTCGAAGACAGAGCACAAAACGAAGTAGAGATAGCGGGATCTTGGCCCCTTTTTGGGTCCTTTTTTTGGGTTTTGGGATTATGTAATGGGTATGGGATGTCGGCCCATGGGTTTACCCATGTTTAGGCCTATTTTGTAAAGTATAAATATATGTCTAGGCAATGTAAGGAGGGGCATCTATGTGATGTTAGGCCAATGTGCTAATTTCTAGTGATCGATCTATGTGATTGAAGGACTGTAAATGCTCTATGCATACTGTGTGAAGCCCGCAGAGCTGAGTGAAAGTGACTGTAGAAATCTTAGTACTGTAACCTAGCTCGACGAAGGAGGATCTGGCGAGGTGCGCGCAGATCTCCTATCCTATGCGGAGTAGGGTTTTTGAGGCTCTGTGCATGTAATTGATTAACAAAAGATAATATAAGAGAAGAAGAGTTGGTGGACATAGCCCCAGGGGGGGTGAACCACATATATGTTGTGTTTCTCTGCTTTGTACAATCTGTTGGTGTGTTTAGGTGTAACCTGCTATGATATAGATGAATGTTAGATAGAACAGATGTTGCTTTGTGCTTATAGAAGAGAATGAATGCTAGATATGACCTATGTGAGTATGCTTAGTGCCTAAATCTACTAGATCTAATATGTTCCTTTTATGCTAATTGCTATTGGATGTGGATCTAATTGAATACTGCGATGCTCTGTAATTAGGGTTTGTCTATGTTGTTACTAAGAACTAAATTTTGATGAATGTTTATTGCTAAGTGCTCTGTTAAACGTTATAATCACATATCTGTGTCCTAGATAAGGTTGCAGACATCTGAGTCCTGCAACCACCCCTACCTCTACCTCAGGTGAGACTTCATCTTCTTCGCAGGTGTTACCGAAAGGGCCAGTAGTTAGGGTTTTTTTGGTGCACTGTTGTAGCATTTAACCATGTGTCTACCCCTATGCCAACACCAAATAAAGGTCATTCTTTGTAATTCACACTCTAAGATACAGGTTGCATCCTTAGTTAAGGAGAAAACCCTTTTCTTCATCCTAGAAACTATCTCAACCATATCAAAATCACTTTGATCTACTATCACTATGACACATCTAAAGAATGCATTAGGAGAAATAAATATTTTAGTAGGACCAAGATTTATGAAAACTTAAAGACTAACATCATTTAATTTTCCCACTATTTCAAGCATGTAAAACTTGTGCATGGATTTTTTATTATGAAAAAATGCATGAATCCTATGTGCTCTTCCCATATATCCAATAGTAGTATGACTTTGATTAGGCAAATCCTTTGACTAGTTCTTAGGGTAGTCTCTCTCATACTCCCATTAGAGATGGTCTAGGAATCCTTATCTAAGAAGGTGGGATTCATGAAAAACTCTAATAAGAAGTCTAATAACACACATTTCTCTACAAGGTTCTATATCTAGGAAGTGACCCTTGTATACAAGGTATATTTCTCTGGATACCCAAATTATTTCCCTTCTAGACTTCTTGGTTCCTTGAAAAAGTATGTATATAAATACCCCACTATTACACACCTAAATGTCGCACCACCAAATTTTGCACTTAAGTTTCATAAGTGTCGTATGCACCTTACTAAGTGTCACAACTTGGACACCATGGAAGAACATTTTTCATAATCCCTAAGTCATTATGGAGGAGAAAATCCATCATAAGAAAGTGGAAACAATGCCTTTTACCTTGACATTTTGACCATTTTTGAAGGTCGACTCTCCCCTACCCATGTATAGGGAGAGTTAAACTCTTGTCAATGATCCCATGCCCATGTATATGGAGCATTGCCAATGCTCTGTGCTCAGTGTTAGGGGAGCATCGAAGTGGTTAGAGGAAGTTGCAACTAATCCACCTTATTCTAAGGGTCAATTATGAGAGGATGAGGTTAAAGATTCGAGTCATATCTCATGGCTCCATATTAAGTAAACTCAATCTCAAATTATGGACCAAAATACTCAACCATTTCCTAAAATACCTCATGATGGTTAAGCCTCCCAACTCCTATATAATGAGTGCATTCTAAGGTTAAAGGGCCAAAGAACTAAAGAGAATCATACTTATCATAGTGTGAAAATCAATGGGTTGGATAGGATATCTTAGAGGAGGAACTGTTGCAAAGTCACGATAATGATTGTAAGTGCTTCATGATTTCTTTCCTTTAGTATATAAACTTTGCCTATTCCCTTCATATGTTGTGTTATTGATCACATGTATGTATATTGTTCTAAAGTCATCATAGATAGATTTATTCTCACCTAAAAATATAGAGTAGTAGAAAGGATATTCTTCTTTGTTCATTTCAGGTCCTATCTTGTTCCTATGATCTTGGTCAACAAGGTCAACGGATGGAGTATCAAAGACAACCATCGTAAAAATGCACGACTTCCATCTCTTTCCTCTTACTCTGATTGTTGAAGTAGGTCTAAAGGGAAGTTAGTGTCCATTTTCTATCTTCTATCTTTGGATAAAAGAAGGGGTCTTGATACAAATAGTGGTTTCACCTATCCACAGGGGGAATTGACCACAAAACCAACCCCCAACAAAAAAAAAAAAAAAACTACTCCATGAGGGATTCCCCAAAAAACAATTCATTGAAGGTGTAGTTGGTCTCCTAGTATGATAGTCCTCCATACTACCCCATAGTTCATCCTCTATGATAACTACTTTTTCCATTACCTTATGCAAAGTCTAAGGAATCAAGAAGTGAACCTTTTCTTTAATCATCACATTCAACCTATAAATAAACTTATTCGCTTTCAAATTATTAGTATTAAGATGTTCGAAATTTCTAAGAAACTCCATGAACCGTAAGAAAATCCATGAACCATGATTTATATTTCAACATTTATTGAGTAACTTTCCTAACAAAATGAAACTCATTCAACTGTCACTCAAAGTACTCCTTAGAGAGGTACTTCTTATTGAATTGTTCCTCAAACTACTCCTAAATCACTGTGTAAGTGAGATAACCCAATTGTGTCTCTAGGGTCCTCTAACAATGTATGGGGCTATCCTTGAGTTGATAAATGACAATCATGGCCTTTTTATTACTAGAATAGACCTACAAAGAAAAACATATACTTGTATCTTCATAGGCTAGAGAGTTTTGTATAGGAGATCGAACCACCACCCATGTCCTCTCTAGGGGATCATTGTGTTATTAGTGGTTATATAGGCGCCATTTAGAATGTTTTTTGCAGTAGGGATGAGTCTCATGATAATGGTTATGGTTAGGGGTGGAAATTAAGGCCATAGGTGACCATAAAGGAATGTTTTAGGGCTCTAGGGTCATAATTGATGCCTCAAACCACAACAAATGACCACTTGAGGGGATATTTGGCCTCCAAGTGGGGATATGGGAATGCATGAGGTTTTGAGCAGTATGGATGGGTTTTAAGACCTTGACCATTTTCATGAGAAAAATGAAATCATTATGCTCTAAAGGAAGCTTCTAAAGGTGCTCAGGGGCCATGAACGATGCCTCAAACCATCACATATCACTTCTTAATGGGATACTTGACCTACAATTTTGTTCCATAAGGAGGTTTTAATAAATAGGGATAGGTATCAAGGATTTATAAATCCTTAAGGGATGAAACCTATACATTAGGGCCTAATGGATGATTTTAGGGCTTCAAGGCCATGAACGACACATCAAACCTTCATGGAGAACCTCATGAAGGAATATTTGGCATTCAAGTGGGGATATGGGTATGATTACGAATTTTTAATAACCAAAGGACGAGTTTTAGGGCCTTAACCATGTTGGGAGGAGGAAAAATGAGCCTTAGGCACTCAAGGAATCTTATAGGGCTCAAGGGTCAATAATGGTCCCTCAAAAAATAACATACGACCTATTGAGGAGATAATTGGTCCTTAAGGTTAGATATGGGCACCATCATGAGTTATTTAATACCAATGATGGGTATTTCAGTCTTGACCATGGTCAAGGAAGAAAAATCAATCCTAGGTGATCGATCCTAAAGGAGGTTACTTGGGATTGAGGGCTATGAACATGTAATTCAACCACCAAATATGAGCTCTTTAGGAGATCCTTGATCTGTGAGTGGTGATATTAGTGTTACTAGGACTTTTTTAGCATGAATGATCTGTCTTGTGGCCCTAGACATGGTTGGGGGAGAAATTTTGGGCCTCAGTCTCTAAAGGAAGCTTCTAAGGTCCCAGGGTCATGAATAAGGCCTCAAACCTGAATGAGCTTCTCTTGGTTTTATACTTCGTGCATGGTACATGAGCTCTTAAAGCATACCATGTCCATGACTTGGAGAAGCATAGATTGAAAAAACTCAATGCTGGGACCTTTCATTGGTTGATGTTTCTAGAAAGTTTCAATGAATATTCAATAGGAGTTACGAAGATGTTCATTAAAACCTCGTTGCAATACGATGATAACGATGATGGATAATCTCATCTCCTTCACATCTATGTTGCAATTTTTTCGTTTGATTGTCGAATTCTTTCTATGAGTCATATTTGAGTCTATAAACTTGAATGAGCTTCCCTTGGTTTCAAGAATAAATATATATTCTCTATTGAACAAGGCCAACCACATGAAGGTGGAAGATAATCATATGGCCCCTCCCCCGTACATCACTCTAAATTCCCCAATACCCAATTTATCTACTATAAAATATTAATTTGAAAACAACATAGTAAGAATCAAGCTTAGAAAATAAGAAAATAAAAATTTAAAGTAAATTAAAGAGAACAAATCAACTGAAAACATATAAATACATACCTCGTTATACATTTCAACGTTTCATATCATTAATATTCTTCATCATCCAACTCAACATCTATATCATCCAGTTCATAATTGATGTTGAAATGATTGGCCATATCAAGCGCATCATCATCAATGTCATCATTTCCAATCATATAATCATCGTCTATATCATCATCAAGAAAATTATCTCCTACATTTGGTTCGATCTCCTCGAATTCTTCATCTCACACATCATTGATATCATCTTCATCCAGAACATTGTCTCAAACAACTCCTTGAACTACTTCGACATCTTCCTCTGACACATGAAATAATTGTTCCTCTACATCATCTTATCCTTCATTATCATCTTCTTCCACTACGTAATACTTTACCGTCCTTCCTCTTGGATCACATCTAACAACATGTGACCAACCCCCTCTACCTGGAAGCTTTGAATAAAATACTTGTTCGCATTGGTTTGGAAGCACATAGGGATCTGATCCTAGCTCAACGTTCCTTGTATTAACCATGGTAAATATGTTAGCATGTTGATTAACTGTTCTATCAGGATCACATTCATTCATTTGTATCATGTACCATTTGATGTCGAACATAACTAATTTAAAGGATTTAAAGTCACACTCAAGTATATCATCTTAATACCCATAGTATCGATTTTCAAAGACTTCTGGATGTTTGTCACTTCTAGAGGAAACATTAGTAACCTGAAACACTACAGTTATCCCACTATCAAATTTTTTCATCTTTTCATCCAACTTTTTGATGAGAAATTTGCAACCATTGCACCACATAGCATTGTGGTGTTTCAACTGAATTTTTCTAGACACATAAAAAATGCATTGTCAATTGATAAACATATTTATTCTTTGAAATTATGAAAATTAAGAAAAAAACATGGCATATACAAAAATATAATATTTTAAAAAACTAAATAGTATGGGTGAATATATTCTTTGATGTTTTCTTTTAAACCATAAGCTAAATCAATTTCCCTCCGTGTAAGATTGATATCTCCTTTACGTTCAACTTATTTGACAAATTAAGCCACACCATACCATGATAACCTACCATTATTAGAATGTAGACATCGCTCAATACATACCTTCATCCAACCAAGATTGTTTGCAATGTATAAATGTATTGCATCCCACTCTCGAGTAGTTGTATTAAAATAAAACAATTCACATATAATCAGTTACCATAATATACCTTCATAATAATGAATTATGTAGGAATACCAAAAATCAAATAAGTAGGATATACATAAAAAAAAAAATTATTATAAATCGCCACCATGATCTACTTACTTGTCACTTTCCTCATTCTACCTTTCCCCAATAGGTGCTCCCCTTCAAATTCGTTGATGGAGTTAACATCCCAAATGCGATCCACATTAATATTTGCAGATATTTTAGGAAGATATTAAGTAATATAAACCATGGTTTGATATATGTTGGGCTCTAAAGATATCTAAAAATAGCCTTAGTTTAACATTAATTTATCAACCTGAGGATTCATCTTTTATCTCAAAGAATATTGGCAAAGTCTATGCAGATAGCTCGTAGAGGATAAAATCATGTAGTGAAAGCAAATATGAGTTTATCAACAATCAAGTTCCTCAAACATTCATTAAATATTCTAGGAATTGAAATCTAAAGCTGTGCAATGGAAAGGAACTAATTAATCTATTGAATTCATTTTAAGAGCAGTAATTGAATCTAGATAAAGACTTGCAGAAATGACTATTATTATGAATCAAATTGCTGGAAAGAAAAAGGTGAATTACTCTATCTATGGAAAGAAACATAGACTGTAATCTAGTCGAAAAGAGACAACAATCGTATTTCTATTGAAAGGAACAACAACTATATTCTAACGGAAATGAACAGCAAATGTAAACTAAGTAAAAGGAACAACAAATGTAAACTAAGTGAAAGGAACAACAGATGTAAACTAAGTGAAAGGAACAACAAATGTAAACTAAGTAAAGGGAACAACAAATGTGAACTTATGGGGAATTGTCACGCATCAAATCTCAGCAATAGGAATTAGAACAGCAATCATCTAATGCTTCAAGGAATATCTATCTCTTGCAATTGACATGAAATCATCAAAACACTTATGCATTCATTTAACTACTGTAAAAGAGAATCGAAACACAAAACATAAATTGAACTAATAAAATTACAGATCGAACAATAGCTCCTTCAGACTGGGCCCTTGGTCCTTATAAGCACTGATTTTTGAAATTCAGTATATAGAAATGGTAAAACTGCTCGAAGCTTCTATTGATTTCATAGCTGGTACAACATTTTACAAAAATTGCTAATGCATAGCAATTCTAAGTTTTGAGTTATTGGGTGCAATTATTCTACCTCTTTTGAAGATCTATTTACCCCTTATATATTACAACAATCTGGGTAAATTAAGCTATCCTGAGGATCGAGATATCCTCAGGATTGATTTACTATTACAATATAAGCAACTCGATCATCTTCAAAATTGCCTTACGCCATAAAGTCTTCAACCTCCAATATCTTGCGCATCTTCAACATTTCCTTTGCTATATTGGGTTTGACAATATTTAACCAATCCTGTCATAAAACCAGACAATTCCAATCATATTTAGGATCTATGTAATCTAACTTCAACAATAATGCTAAAGAGTATATTATTCATTTTCTATTCTATTTGCTCCTAAATAATCAAAAAGTCAATCAAAATGATATCATGAAATTTGGGAAAAAGGAAGATATTTATACCTTTTTCATAACCTAACATACCCCCCATCTTACCTTCTTGTGTTTCCTCATGCAAGATAAGATTTTACATGTAAAGCAGTAATGTTGTAAGGTGGAAAGGTTGGTTCACCAGGCCTTTTGAACCCATTGCTTCTTTTGAGTTCTCCAAAAGAAGCATCCTCCCTTTTCTTGTTAATTTGATAATCTTTTTGGTAACTTTCTGGAGGGAACCAAATGATAGGGGGATTATATCTGAACCCAATCCAAGCAGGCCCTTCCTCTTGGAGCAATCTAGAATACCTCTCTATTCTGTAGGTAGCTACAAAGAAATTCCTGTACCCAAAGGGTTCCCTACTCTTTACTTCACTGGAGGATGCATCCCATCTCAGTTTAGAAGAAGCAAGAGATTCCTCCTTAAGCTCCCTAAAATGAGTGATACCTAAACGTATAACCTGTAGATGGATAGGGGCTAAGGAGTCTACAACCCCACCTCTTTTCATAAAGGTTTTATGTTGCATAATGGTTGGAAAGGACTTTGGAGGTTCTCCCCTAACCCAAAGATCTAGCCCAGCTTCCCTCTTTAGGAAGGTTTTATGAGATTTACCCCATCTGACTTGGTTTTGAGTAAATGAAAGAAATGCCTGAAACTGTATGTCACCTATGAATGGGCCAGGGTTATCTTCCCTTTTTTCTTCCAGAATGAAATTATGAAAGTACAATTCACACAAAAAGTATTGTACCTTTTTGTCCTGCTCTCTGAAACATGAAATAAACTCAGGTACAGTGGAAAATGAAATAGGTTTTCCTACTCTGATGGCCTTCACTCTTAATAACAGATATCGTTCCAGCAAGAATGAAGTGTAATTGGTGGAAGGGACTCTTCAATTAATAGCATCAGAGTAGACATCACATATTTCTTTGATTTTCTCCAAATCTTTTTCTAATTGGGTTTGCACCTTTTTTATCTTCCCTTGGGCTTTGGTGAGCACAACATAGGTATCACCTTCTGTTGTTGTCATGTCATTCAATTGTTTAACAATCTTTTGATATTCATCCCTAGTGCCATCTCATCTTGGTGTTGAGCCAATGCTCATTGGGCTTGTCCCAGATCTGCCTTTAGTTTATCAATGGTGACACCCTGTGCTTGCGATTAGGATGCTTGGTATTCTTCCATAGCACCCATATCTTCCCTGGATTGAGTTAATTCTTGTTGGACATGTGTAAGATCTACTTCCATTCTGTCCACAATATCACTATGTTTCTGGGACTGGAGTGCTTGGTGCTCTGCCATAGTCAGTAATTCATTTCTTTTTTGAACCGGGGTTTGTTGAGACTGCATCAACTCTTTCTCCAATCTCCTGATGGTAGCATTCTACTCAAGGAGTTGAGTTATTTCCTCTAATATTGGGGTGTTTGTCTGCACCTCAACATCAATTGCTTCTGTAGCTATCATATTTTCTTGTGTTTCTAAAGGTATTTCTTCCTCATTCTAAGATATCGTTTCTTCTACTACTATTTCTTCAGGGTTTGTCTGTATCCCTATAGAATTTGTACTGACTGCTTCTTTAGGAAGAGTGTTTCTTCCTTGCACTCTAGCTCTTTTGTTCTTATTTATTTTGTGGGCCTTATCTTCCTATTCTAGTTGTTAGCCTTTTTCTTCAACAATTTTTTTTTTTTTTTACTTTTTAATTTTCTTATGGCTCTTAGCTGATTTTTGTTTATGAGAGGTCTCAAGGTCTTCTTCATTCTGGCCAACAAATGGTTGTTCCTCTGTTCCTTCCAAATGTTATGTCTGTCCAAGAGGGCTTCTTGTTTCAAAATGAGGTTCTTCCTGTGCTCTGTCCTCAGGAAAAGACATTTCAATATCAGGAAAATCTTCATTTGTTTTTGAAGAGGAGGCTTGTTCTAATCATTTTTCTGGATTATTTGTGCCTCTGTCAATTGAGGTTCCTAAGATTCCCAAAGCCTCATAGATCTTCATAAATTGTTCTTTCATATGCTCTAATGTCGGTCGGGTGTCTTCCTGATCATTCCTTTGTGATGTCTGTTCTACTTGCCCAATTTCTTGAGCATTCTTGCGTGGAGACTGTTCTATAGAATTATGAAGTTCTTTAGGCTATTTTGTTGTATCTTGAATTGCTTTAGTTGTTTCCTGAATTCATCTGCTTCTTCTCCTTGTCTGAATGATGGTTGTAGGGGAAGTTGTTTCTCTCTTCCTCTTTTTCGTTAATGCCTATGTTTGTGAGGTTCGGACCTCTGTGATTTGGGCAGGTTCGATCTCAGCTTTGTTTTGAGGAGATGAGATTTCTCTTTGGGAAATAGTCTCCTCTTCCTGTCTATCTTCAATTTCCTGTCATGGTTCTTCATGGCATAATTCAAGTTTCTCCAGTTGCGGAGGTCTATTGGCCTCAATCAGGTTATCCCAGGTCAATTGAGTTTGACTCAGTGATTTATTTGTTATCAATTTAACTAATCTGTGATGACTGATAACAGTAACAGGGTCCTTAAATTTTTGTTTTATTAAGGAAACCTCATGTAATATGGCATTCAGAAAGAAAGGTAGATTAATTACTAACCGTTGTTTTAAAGCTGCCAACCATTTGAGGTGTTGAGGTTGAATTACGTCATATCGTCCATCACAAGTGATGTACCGTTGAATTATCCCTGCAAGTTCCTTCCATGGTTCTCTGAGGGTACTTGGATTGAGTCCCTTTCCCTTCTTATCCAATTCTTCCCCAGGGTCTGTGAAAGTTTCCACAACTTCCTTCAGTGCTGTGTATCTTCCTGTCCACTGAATGCCCATGTTAGGGAGGCCTATGACCTCTGCTAAGATTTTCGGGGTGACTAAGATTTGTATGCCTCGCACCATAGATTTTTCTCCCTACAGATTCTGAAAGAATTCAAGCGTGACATTCATGCCATATCCTTGGAGACAGTTGAAGTACTCTGTCCACCCCAGCTAGTGCAGGATGTCTCTTGCTTTCTCTGTAATATTTAGTAAAGTTGGATCCCTGCGCACACCTCTTCCACCCATTTTGTGAGAAGATGTGGACGACTATCATTCCCGATAGCAGACTTGGTTAGACCAGCTTGGAGGAAAAATTACCGAAAATAGCAAATATCAGAGACAAAAAATGTTTACAAATGTGGGTATTTATTACAATCATTACTATCTTTATCGAGAAGCATGTCGAGCGTCCACTCCCCTCATTAATATAAAGGTGGAACTCGACCGTCGATGTAGGGGAAAGGAATGAGTGTAGGTATTGATGGTGAGAAGTAATGATTGTACTGCCGCCGCCAATGGGGATCAATGATTTATTTTCAAACAACATATTTTAACGGTAATCATTAAACGTTAATCCTCTTTTGTGGAATTGAAATATACCTATACTCAAAAGAATGCTTTAAGGATACATACGCCGAATAAATTAAATCTGTTCATTTAAATAATATCCCACTTATCATAATGTTGTTACTTTCTCGTTTCATTGAATACAACCGCAATGATAGCCTCGTTATTGAGTGAAGGAAATCTAGAGATACGCAGCAACTTGGATTTTAAGGTAAAATTCCATACTGTAGGTAGAGCCACTGTTTCCAGCAGGCATCCATAGCCTCAACATGGTTTCCTTTTAACCCTCAGATGAGCCTGTATCCTTGATACTTATTTGAATCATCTTTTCCAAAAAGACCATTATCCTGGTTTGGTAGCTAGACGGTGATAATGCCACTCACTAGATTGTAACTTAGGTGAACAAGTCGGCTCGTGATGAGACCCCTTGTCCTTTGAATGGAAAATGTCAAAGGCCATTGCCCTAGTGTGGTAGACATAGTAGGAATGTCACTTAGGTTATTATCCTATGATCGTGGTAGGTTGGCTTGTGATGAGACCCCCTATTCTTTTTGAAAAAAAATTATATATATTAGAAGTTTTAAGTTTTTCCCGAAAAAGACCATTATCCTAGTTTGGTATCCATATGATGATAATGCCAATCACTAAAGTGTAAATTAAGTGAACAATTCATCTCGTGATGGGACCTCTTTTCCTTTGACAAAAGAAAATGTCAAAGGCCATTGCCTTGGTGTGGTAGCCATAGTGGGAATGTCACTTAG
>ML779419.1:186516-199685 GCA_009831015.1 Picea engelmannii
TTTGGAAGTGTATGAAGGGAGGCTCATCTACTCCTTAAGAGTAAGGGATGGCGTAAAGAAGTGTAAGGATGTTAACTAAAAGTGTGTCGCAGACTCCTTATTAATTATAAAGGAAAGATATCATTTAAGTTTATTTGTATGTATAAGGGAAAAGAAACGAAATATGGTGGTTACAGGTTATGAACAAGGTTTAAGATATTTCGAAGAAAGTGATCCAAAAAAAAACAATTTGATAAGGTATGGGAGATAGTCCACAAAATAATGATAGATCGTTAGAAATAATGCTGGTGAAAATTATTTGGTGAAATTTGTACCCCAAATGATCCGAATGGATATCGGTGGCCACCCACCTTTTCCAACTGGCTCAAAACAATTTTCTGGCAATTTTGGCAATTTACTATTTTTAGCAGGTTTTAACTTCCAGGGCCAATTTGAGGGCCTAAATGAAGGTTTTTTTGGATCGAGATTCTCAATTATGGCCTACGACATAATTGAGGCCCCAAAATGAATCTTCTCAATGATACCTTTCCAACGAGCTATCATGCGCCTAAAATGGAGATCATATGCAAAAGTTACGACCCCAGGAAATTGATGCACTAACTTACCCAAACAGGGCCCACATGACTTTTGACGCTTCATCTCCTAGGATTAGGTTTTTGGATGTATAGGACTTTTGGCATTCCTATTTATTGTAAAAAGGTATTCAGAGCCTCATTGTAATCATCTTCTTGTGAATGCGAGTAGCCGTCACATCTCTTCTCAGAGATAAGCTGCCACCATTCTAGCGAGTCTTTCACTCTGTATTTTTACAGTCTCTATACATTTCTTTTATTAATATAAATTATGTATTATTGTATATATGTGTTTATGGTTTCATCTCTGATACATTTCTGTTATATTATCGAATATCTACGATATCTATGTGCATTTATTTATTATATCTCTGCTCTCATTTCATGCCGAAAATAATCTGGATCAATGGTATCAGAGTAGGCTACTCTTGATCATTTTTCAGTGCATGTCCTCGACGAGGTCTGAGTATAGAAAGTTGGGTATCGATCTTGTCTCTCTTGAAGAAAAGCGGTCTCACACACCCAAGAAACCCTCAATGGTGGAAGAAAAGAAAAAGGACGGAGCAGACAATCCTATCAATCTATTGCTTGAGAAAACTCTCACGCGACAGAGGGATGAAATGATGGAGAATTTTTCTCACATCCTTCAACTCCTGCTGATAGAAACAGGTGCATCTTCATCAATTGGCCACTTTGGAAGCACCTTTCCTTTCAAGGTATAAGTTAATTTTTAAATTCTTGTATTTGAAGGACTGATAGATGCAAAATCCCTAGACAAATGGTTAAATCTGCTAGAAGGTTTTTTATTTGTTCACAATTTTTTCGACAAAGAAAAGATCACCTTCACACTCCTTAAATCTCTCCCCCATGTCAAACATTGGTGGGAAACTTATTGGGAGCAGAGTTCCACAGAGGAGTCTAAAATATATGGGACTGATCCCACTTGGGATTTTTTTGTGGATACGGTAAAGGAACAATATTACCCTGTTGGCAACTATGAGGACCAGTACATGAGATGGACCACACTGTGGCAAGAGAGAGGCCAAGTAGTTCTGGAGTTCACCAATACCTTCCATACCTTTCACACCAAGCTAGGTATCAAAGACTCCGAATGACATTTGGTTCTGAAATACCGTGGGGCTCTACATAGATACATCCAAACTGAAATGGATTTTCTGGACATCTCATCACTCGGTGCTGCCTATCGATATGTTGTTAAAATCAAACAAAAATTTAAGCACCAGAACAAATGGGAGTTCGGGTCTGCAAATCCGCAACAACCAAAGTATGAAAAAGACAGCCCTAACAAATAGTCTCCCGAAAACCAATCCAAGACATAGGAAAAGAAGGGTCACGGGAAAAAAGAGAAGGACACCGGAAAATGGTGCGATTTTCACAAAATCCCCTGGCACAAAACCAATGAATGTCACTCAAAAAATTCATTGGTGGCTGATATCAAAGACAAGGAGCCAAACCCTGATTCAGAATCTGATTATGAAAATCTTGGTAAAGGACAGATCATTGACGCATACCCCACTGCTATTGTCGTTACCACAACAATTCAACCAGATGAACCAACAGATCTTGAAGAGGGGGAGCACCTGTTTCATTCACAAATGTGGGTGAAGGGGACCCTGGTGCATTTTATTGTTGATAGTGGAAGCTAGAAGAACCTCATCTCATCAGAGGTAGTCAAACAGTTGGGATTGTCAACAACACCACACCTGCAACCATACAACATCGGGGGGCTTCGCCAAGGACGAGATCTTCCTGTCAGCTAGCAATCTCGATTGTCATACGGAATCCAACCCTTCAAGGACGAGGTATTATGTGATGTTTACCCACTGGATGTATGTGATGTTTTCTTGGGCCAGCCATATATGTGGAAGTACCATGTTATTTATGAGTCTCGACCTCGTAGTGTCATTGTCACTTTGGGGGGTCATCTCTACAAAATACTAGAGGTAGTTCCCACTACTGTTCCAACTAAAAAGTTCCGCAAAGTAGTATCTCATATTGAAAATTTTAGCTTCTTCACAATGTGTTCAAAAGGATAACAGAAGGACACTGCAACCACTATAGCCTTGCCCCAAGCACCTTCTATCCCACAGAAGCAGGTGGACAAGGCTACAGCAAAATGAAAAGATTCCTTCTACACACCATCCTCTCTCGACTTGTTGAACAACCTCAACCTCAATAGGTTCATGATAGACTTCCACAAACTGAGCAGCACGACGTCTTCAGCAAGGCAAGTAGCTCACCAAGATGCAGATTCAACAAATGTTTTTCCCTCTCCCCCAGGAACTCAATGCAATGGATACCATTGATTCTTAAGGAGGGAGGATTGATATATATGGATAGCAGTGGCCACCCACCTTTTCCAACTGGCTCAAAACAATTTTCTAGCAATTTTGGCAATTTACTATTTTTAGTAGGTTTTAACTTCCAGGGCCAATTTGAGGGCCTAAATGAAGGTTTTTTGGGATCGAGATTCTCAATGATAGCCTACGGAATGATTGAGGCCCCAAAATGAATCTCCTCGAAAATATATCTCCAACGGGATATCATGCGCCTAAAATGGAGATCATATGCAAAAGTTATGACCCCGTGAAGTTGATGCACTAACTTACCCAAACAAGGCCCACATGACTTTTGACACTTCATCTCCTAGGGTTAGGTTTTTGGATTTTTAGGACTTTTGGCATTCCTGTTTATTGTAAAAAGGCCTTCAGAGCCTCATTGTAATCATCTTCTTGTGAATGCGAGTAGCCGTCACATCTCTTCTCAGAGATACGCTGCCACCATTCTAGCGAGTCTTTCACTCTATATTTTTACAGTCTCTGTACATTTATTTTATTAATAGAAATTGTGTATTACTGTATATCTGTGTTTATGGTTGCATCTCTGATACATTTCTATTATATTATCGAATATCTGTGATATATCTGTGCATTTCTTTATTATATCTCTACTCTCATTTCGTGCCGAAAATAATCTGGATCACCAAAGGAAAGGTTTAGCGTTTTATCAGCAATGTAGGGAAGGAACAACAAAATGAACAACAGGTGTGCAAAAGGAACAATGGGTGCGATAAAGGAACAACAATTGTTCCATTCAAAGGAACAACAGGCGCGCAAAAGGAACAACAATTGTTTTGTTCAAAGGAATAGCAGGCATGCAAAAGGAACAACAATTGTTCCGTTCAAAGGAACAGCAAGCGTGCAAAAGGAACAACAATTGTTCCGTTCAAAGGAACAACAGGCGCTCAAACGGAACAACAATTGTTCCATTTTTAACCATCTGAATAGGTAATTTTTTAGAAACCCGGCAATGTGTTTTTCTTGAATTCAAGGTTGATTCCTCATCAACTAAATTCATTTATGAGTTGGTTTATTTCAAAATTAAGTAATGGATGGTTTTTTAATGTTATGAATTTCATTATAGTTGCCCAATTGTTGTTGTTGAATCATGACACATTCATTTCTCTACGAAAGACAGGTTTTGGGTGATGAGATGAAGCAGGAGTTGAGAACATAAAAGAGTGTTAATTGAGTTCATTACAGTTATCCTCCCTAGTTTTGACTTTCTCGAATGACTGTCGAAAATAATAATAAAAATAAATAAATAAAATCTACAGAAAACAAATTTATATACAATATGTACAGTGTCAACAAAATTCAACATTTATGGAGTTGGGGTGGTTGGATTACCTTCCCAACCAGCCAAAATTTGAACGGTAGGGTCCTTACTTACCTCTTGGTAGAAAGATTATTTTGAGGGCGGTTGATGATAGAGTCGTAGACAGTGTCCATTGACCCAAAATGGAGATCCAGACCCATTGATGGTGCTTAACGTGACTATGCCTTTATCATGGACTTCATTGATTTCATGTGGTCCTAGCCACCGTGTCTGTAATTTTCCTGGAAAATCCCGAAATCTGGAATCGTAGAGGAGCACCTAGTCACCTTTTTTAAATGATTTTTTTTTATATGCTTGTCGTGCCAGGTCATTCTCTGTTGTTGAATAATAGTCGTGTGCTCTATAGCAGACAGGCGTGCTTCATCCAATTCGTTGAGTTGCTGAAGATGTTGTTTATGTGCTTTTGTAAGATCCAGTCCGATTTCCTGGGCCATCCTTAGAGTCTTTATTTCAAACTCGGTTGGGAAGATGGGCTCTTTCCCATAGACTAAATGATAAGGAGAGTATCCAATGGTATTACGCCATGTTGTGTGGTAAGCCCATAAGGAATTTGGGAGCTCAGAAGCCCAATTATGTCTATTTTTTGAGACAGGCTTTGTCAGGATTGCCTCCAGGACTTTATTGGTGCTTTCCACTTGCCCATTTGCTTGTGGATGGTACGGAGAAGTAATTATGTGTTTGATATGATAATTATCTAGGGTGGTGGTGATTCTATGAGTTGTAAATTGTGACCCCCCATCAGTGATTACCTCTCTTGGTAGTCCATAGCGTATGAATAATTTGAAAATAAATTTGATGACTACTTCTTCTGTTTCATTTGGTAAATCTTCTGCCTCTACCCATTTAGTCATGTAGTCCATTGTGACTAGAATGTAGACCTTCTGATTTGACTTTGGATTGAAGGGGCCAACGAATTCTAGTGCCCATCTCTTAAATGGTTCCGCAACTACTTGTTCTTTCAAAGGCATTTCATCAGCCTGACTTGGTTTTCCCATCCGTTGACAACTATCGTAGGTATGGACATATTTCTTCGCGTCTCTGAATATTGAGGGCCAATAATAGCCCATCTGCAGAATTTTGTGTCCAGTCCTGCGATCTGCAAAATGCCCGCCACAGGGCTCATCATGTCCAACCTTTACTATGTTGTAGATTTCGTCATCTCATACACATATATGGATCTAGAGATCAACTCATGTATGGAAGAGATATCCATTGATCCAGGCGAATCATGTGCTACACTGGACGATCCATTTTCTTTCCATTGATGAAAGATGTGCCGGTAATCTTCTCGCTACCAGGTAATTTTCCACATCAGTGTACCAAGGTGGTTTTGTAGTAATGACAAACATATGCTCATTTGGAAATCGATCTTTGACTATTAAGGAGTTGTCTGTTTTGGGTATGTGGGATAGGAAGTATGCGACAAGGTCTTCTCTCCTAGGTCAATCTTTGATGGTGATACCAAATTTCTGCAATAGTAACAACCATCAAGTGACCCGTCCATTAGTAATTGGTTTATTAGCCAGATATCTAATAGCATAATGATCAGTATACAAAATGAACGGATAGCCTGTTATATAATGACAATTTATTGATGGCATGTATAAAAACTAAAAACTCTTTCTCTATTACTATATAATTAAGTTCATCTAGATTAAGATTCTTGCTAATAAAATAAATGGTGTAGGGTTTCTTGTCCTCCTCCTGTCTGAGGACAACGCCTATGGAAATATATGATGCATCGCTAGAGGTGTGAAATGGTATTTTCCAATTTGCCCCCCTCAACACCGATGTTTTCAAGATCAACTTCTTGAGTCCTGGAAATGCCACATCACACTTGTTAGACCACTAAAATTCTACATTACCAATCAAAGCATGTGAAGGTGCAGCGGTTCTTGAAATTTTTTCCATAAATCTATGATAGTATCCTGAAGCGCCAAGGAAACTACGTACCTCAGTTTGTGTGTGTGGTGTAGGTAGATTAAGGATTACCTCTATTTTTGTTGGATCTACCCTAATTCCATCTGCAGAGATATAATTCCCTAGTACCACACCTTCTGTCATCATCATGTGACACTTTTCATGGCTTAAACATAACCTGGTCGCAATGCACTGCTCTAGTATTTTCTCCAGGTTATTCAGTGCTTGATCGAAGTCATCGCCATAAGGAGTGAAATCATCCATATAGACTTCAAGTCCTTCGCTGATCAGATCACTTAATATGCTCAAAATGGCCCTTTGAAAAGTGGTCGGAGCGTTACAAATTCCAAAGGGTAATACTCTGTATGCAAAAGTGCCCCAGGGGCAGGTGAATGTAGTTTTATCTTGATCTTCTAGGGTAATCTGAATCTGATTGTACCCACTAAAACCATCTAGGAATGAAAATATTTTCTTTCCTGCCAAAGTATCTAGGACCTGGTCAATGAAAGGCAAAGGGAAGTGGTCTTTTTGAGTGGCTTTGTTAAGTTCCCTGTAGTCAACACATATGTTCCATTTCTCATTTTTCTTTGGGATGATCACTAATGGGGAAACCCACCGACTATCTGAGATGGGATATATAAAATCTACGTCCAACAGCTTTTGTAATTCTTCTTTAACGATATCCCTGAGGTGAGGATTCAATCTTCTCTATGGCTGTCGGATAGGCCAGGCATATTTTTCAACATAAATGTGGTCTGGGCAGAGTTATGGATCAATACCTTTCATATCAGAATATTCCCATGCAAAGGCTTGCTGGTATTTGGAGAGGACTTGAATTATCTTTTTTTGTCATTGTTCATCTAAATTGGCATTGATGTTTAGAGACCTCCTTAGTGAAATCTCGACGGGTTTGCTGCTATGAACAACTGTAGTTGGAATTTGTTGTTCCATTAAATCTTTCAGCAGGTCTCCCTGTGCTTCACAGTCTAGAACAGCTTGGAGCATATGGTAGGTTGGGTTGCTCATGGTGGCTATATTATTGATAAACCCACTAATTACGTCATCCTTTAGCTGGTTTTTAAGTCTGAGGGCTTCTTCCTGCATAAGAGGGGTTCGTAAATCCTTCTATGGGTATCGCGGTGGTGGAAATTATGGATATACGAAATTTGGACTTGGTTTAGCAGGAGGATACAAAATGAGTTTCTTTGTGATACCCCCTCTAGTGATTGTCTTATTACGTATTCAACATCCTATGTATGCATCTACTGTTGCAAGCCATGGCCTTCCCAATATCAATGGATGACCTTCAAGTCCACTTCTTGGGTTGATGATGAGGAAGTCCACCGGATATTACCAAGAGTCGACGGAGATGGCTATATCATGTAATGTGCCAACTGGTCAAACTACCGATCGATTTGCCAACTACAACATTATTGCGGTGGGTTCGAAGGAGTTAAAACCCAAGGTATTGCAGGTTTCCATAGTCAGGATGTTGATGGTTGCTCCCAAATAAACTAGTGTATTGGGAAAAGAACAACCCTGGATCTGAACTGTCACAATGGGATTCCCCGGATCTGCATATTTAGCCGGTTCTTGTCTACCTAAAATTAGATCAGACAAGGCTCCTACCACGCGGACTGTTGATGATGGATTTTTAATTTTTCTGATGGGCGTTCTCCCACATAGCTCCTTGATAATTTTTGCATGGATTGGGATGTCTTGAAGAGCTTGCAAGAGTAGAATCTTGATATATAAATTCTTGAGTTCCCCTACAATGTCAAAGTTGGGATATACGGTCAGTTTTGCTATCATCAATCATTCGGGCAACGGAGGGGAGGGTGTTGCATCCTTATTAGGATCTTGTTATTCATGTTTCCCCCCTGCTCAATTTCTTTTGTTATTAACACAGTAGAAGGTGCTATTGATGGTTGTTTTCACTCTCCTACTCTTGAAAAATGTTATTTTTTTCAGGAGAGATTATTTGTCTCAATCTCAACTGTAGTTCGTTGCACCCTACTGAGCTAGTATCTCCTTCTCCATTCTCTATAATCTGGATGAGTTGAGTCGGTCTGTTATTTGGATTTGGGTGAGGTTGGGCTAGTAGTTGAGGGCGCAATTGGGACTGTGGGTTTTGGGTAAATTGGAGTGGTGCTTGTAACGTAGGTTGAGTTTGAGGGGCCATCCCCATGGATTGGTTGTTTATCCCCACGGGGCCCTGCCAATTTTGATTCCAATTTGGGTTTTGGGTAGTCATGTTGGGCCACTATGAAGGGTAGATGTTGTTATTTGAGTTTTTCCAGGATGAGGTGGGATATTGTGAGTTATGCCAAGTGGAAGTTGCAGTTGGTTGATTCTACCAGGCAGGATTTGTTGCGGGCTGGTTTTGCCAAGTGGGATTTTCAGGTGGGTATTGTTGGGGTTGCCAGTTCTAATTAGTAAACAGCTGACCCTACCATGTGCTACCAGGAGCTTGTTGTTGATTATACTATCCAGAGAAGAAAGAAAAAGGGTTCTGTAGTGTATTTGGAGGTCGATTCTGCCATTGACGACGCTGAGCCATCAGATATAATGGCTTTGTTTCTTCTTCTGCTTCTCTAAAGATATCTTTCAGTATAGGAAGTGATGGACATTGTTTCTTGTCATGATCCTTGGCACAGATAATGCAAACCCGGACCACGTCCAAAGGGAAATCCCTTGGACCATGTTTTCTTTTGCACCTATGGAAAAATATGGCCAACGTTTGTTATGCTTCTGTTTTTTTCTGTTTGGCCTGCAACACTTCCAATTGTGTAGTCAAAGTGCTCAGAATATCTGTTTTGAAGTTTTCTAAGATATTACCAACTTCAGCTCGTGTAACACCCCCGCTGGTAATATTTTTATTTCTGGCGAGGGTGGTACACATCCCTGATTTGGTCTGTGAACTCCCTCTTGAGCACTTGATGCAAAATAGGATGATGTCATCATAGGTTTCTTGATAAATTTAACCTTCCCCATTAAATTCAATGTTTTTACCCATTCATATTTCATACCTTTAATCAGAGTTGCCTTAAGTACTTCACCTGGTAACGTGCCATAGGGTGATCTTTGTAAATTATATTGAAATCTCTCGACATATTCTTTTAATGATTCATTTTCTTTTGTAGTCATTTGAAAGATTTCATCTTTTAAGTCTCTGGTTCTACAATAATCCTGATATTTTTTCAAGAAGGCTTGTTTCATCTCATCCCATGAGTTTATAGTTCCTCCCCTTAATCCCATGAACCAGCGTAGAGCTGCTACTTTCAAAGTGGAGGGGAATAATTTTAATTTTGGGGGTTCATAGGTGTAATCATACCCTCTACATAGGACATCAAATTCAAATAAGAATGTGTCCAGGTCTTCTGAGATTAATCCATGAAAGGTTGGCAGGTTTCTTAGGGGAATTGCCTTCATGGGGGCATTGGCAATTGGATCAACTATCAGATATTCCAAAGTGGAAGTTTGGGGATGTTGTGGATTTGGTTGTGCCATTTGATCAAAAATGTGCCAAAAATATTCAGGGATTTATTGATCTGGATATTTTATTTGAATTGATTGGTTAGCTGATCCTCTAGGGGATTTGATTGCACTCCCTCTATCTGGGATTTCGGGTATGCCTTCTTCTTTCAGAGGAGATTCAAGATCGGGTGGTGGGTCTGTCTTAGCTATCCCATTGGTTTCTCCTTCTCCTTCCTCCAGATTACAAGAGTTTCCCTCTTCTAAAGGGTTGAGGGGTGGAATATATGTGCTCTGAAAGATTTTCTCAGTCCCTTCAGTTTTGCTATGAATATCGGCATGGGCTGCAGTTGGTGAAACTGCCACTTGAGGGATTCAGGTAGATCCTTTTCTAGGTCCAACCAAAGCTTGAGATTCTACTTTTCGAATGATGTCGTCTATGAAAGTGCTTCTTCCATGGAGCACCGAGCCCTGGGATTTGGTAATTTTTGGTGGGGGTTTTGGTTTTTCAAGATCTTTGTTCTTAGTCATACACACTTCACACAAAAAAAGGAAAATCAAGAAAGAAAAAAAACACCTATGCAACCTCTTAATGCGTCAATTGGAGGTAAGTGTTGGTATAAGAATATTACTTATTGCCTGCATAGGTTCTTACCTTCTGTATTCAATACCTCATCCTCCAGAGGAAAAATCTATGCTACCTTTGACATTCTTCCTCGGCAACGACGCCAAAATGTTGGGCTCTAAAGATGTCTAAAAACAACCTTAGTTTAACATTAATTTATCAACCCAAGGATTCGTCTTTTATCTCAAAGAATATCGGCAAAGTCTATGCAGATAGCTCGTAGAAGTTAAAATCATGTAGTGAAAGAAAATCTGAGTTTATCAACAATCAAGTTCCTCAAACATTCATTAAAGATTCTAGGAATTGAAATCTAAAGCTGTGCAATGGAAAGGAACTAATTAATCTATTGAATTCATTTTAAGAGCAGTAATTGAATCTAGATAAAGACTTGCAGAAATAACTATTATTATGAATCAAATTGCTGGAAAGAAAAAGGTGAATTACTCTATCTATGGAAAGAAACAGAGACTGTAATCTAGTCGAAAAGAGACAACAATCGTATTTCTATTGAAAGGAAAATCAACTATATTCTAACGAAAAGGAACAACAAATGTAAACTAAGTAAAAGGAACAACAAATGTAAACTAAGTGAAAGGAACAACAAATGTAAACTAAGTAAAGGGAACAACAAACGTGAACTTATGAGGAACTGTCACACATCAAATCTCAGTAATAGGATGATCTAAAATTGAAGAAGACTTGAAAAACTTGAATAAATATTGCAAGTGAAATGTTATGTGTTTAAAGCAACCAGATCAATTTGCAACACATAATTAAGGATGACTTATGTAAAGATACACATAGACAGCAGCATAAAACATTGAACATCAGACATAAACACAGCAACTTGATAAAGGAGTTCACCCCACTCTGGGCTACATCTCCTGGTCTAGCTTCCAATGGATCATTATTATTAAATTGATCAAAGTGCTCAAAAACATGCCTTACAATGCTCAAAATGACAAACCAACTACTCCAATGGCTCCGCAGCGTCCCAAAACCCCTGTCTGGGCTCTTTTGGCACCTGAAACAGTCGAAAAATGAAGAAGATAGCCTCCTTGAAATCTCCCTCTTCAACTTTGTTGTCTCTGGTTCTACAAATCGCACCCTTTTGTCTTCAAACCTGGCACACACACTTATTTAAGCGTAAATAACCCAATACCGTGCATAACTGCGCACCGATACAAACCGTAGGACGGTTAAGGGCGTGCCAGCCCCTAACCGCCTCGGCATTCGGTCATATGGCGCATAAGACCATAGGCTGGGCGCAAAAATGGTTTAACCGTTCAAACGGTATAACTCCCGTGCCATTGGTCAAACCACAGGGTATTCATATGAACCATTGGTTAGAGTTTAAACCCCGTGCACATATTTAATACACGATTTATAATAATGCAATGTATTTGCAATACATTGCAACATAATATAATGCATAAACTTTGGTGCGGATATGTTATATATAACATATGGTTATAACATATGTTTTGTATGGTATGCAATATGGGTCGGGGCTAAGCCTCGGCCTGCCCCCTTTTCAAAACAATACAACCTTCAAACATAAATATAAAGGCGCCAACCCATATGACAAGGAACATGTGCGGGAATGTTGGCTAGCGGAATGTTACAAAGGCATTGGTATTGGGGGAGGTCCGGGGGTCGAACCCTGCGGACTCCCCATATAATTTTACATATAAACACAATGACCAAAGAATGAGCGACACATGGCACCCTCGGGTTGGGCCACGTGTCCTCATATTATTCATCCAAAACGGACATGTGTCAACACTGTATTCGCCAACAAACAACCAACCAGCAATTGCCACGTCATCAAACTGCCACATCATCATGATGGTACGACCCTGCCATGTGGCCGTATAGACTATACGGACAGGTACAGTTAGCATCCCAAATTTTTACCTATTTGGCTTGGCAGACAGATCGCGATATCTCCTCCATACGGACTTTGTTTACGAAAGTAAATATACTGCCGGAATCAGGAAGACGAGATGGACGCATGGCACTGTTTTCGTCGCATTCCGAGCACTTTGAAAATTGAGCAAAATTTGATCCCTTGATCACACCTCCCCATTGGAAAGCTTTTGGACCTCCAAAAGACTATCTCAGTCTATGTGAAGATGAGGGTATAGTTCCCTCACCCTTCCAACCTCAATCCACTTGGCCTTGCTTGGATTTGTCCCTTTAAGACCAACTCGCAAATACTCCACATTTCCTCGCTTCGAAGTTCGCATCCTCCTATCAAGTATGGTGTCTTCCTGCAGTTATGTTAGATACTCTGGCGAAAAATCATCTATGGAAGGAATATGAACATGCTCTCCTTGATCATCAATAAACGGAGGCTCATACAACTTCAAATTCTCAACATTAACAACTGCATACATCTGCATATATGGAGGCAAATCTAAACAAAAAGCATTGTTACCAATCTTTCCGACAATTTTGAAGGGACCATATCGAATTGGTTTCGACTTTTTTCCTTCTCCTTTAAGCCTCTCCTTGCTGATGTAAAGCCACACTTCATCACCAACTTCGAAACTATGATCAACACGATGCTTGTCATGTTTCGCTTTGTACTTGGCCTGACTCTTCTCCAACTGCTCTTGCACCATGTGATGTATCGACTGAATTTGTTCAATGAACTTCTCTGCCCGATCAATATCATATTGCCCATCAACAAAAATATCTTTCCCAAAGATGAAATCTAAAGGCGACTTGGGAAAATAGCCAAAACATGTCTCAAATGGCGACGTCTGCGTCGAAGAGTGCTTGGCTCGATTGTACGCATGTTGAACATAGTGTAAATGTTCATCCCAAAGCTTAGGATGCTTGCTGCAATATGCACGAAGAAGATGTACCACTGT
>ML779419.1:204015-286332 GCA_009831015.1 Picea engelmannii
TTGATAAAGGAGTTCACCCCACTCCGGGCTACATCTCCTGGTCCAGCTTCCAATGGATCATTATTATTAAATTGATCAAAGTGCTCAAAAACATGCCTTACAATTCTCAAAATGACAAACTGACTGCTCCAATGGCTCCGCAGTGTCCCAAAACCCCTGTCTGGGCTCTTTCGGCACCTGAAACGGTCGAAAAATGAAGAAGATAGCCTCCTTGAAATCTCCCTCTTCAACTTTGTTGTCTCTGGTTCTACAAATCGCACCCTTTTGTCTTCAAACTTGGCACACACGCTTATTTAAGCGTAAAGAACCCAGTCCCGTGCATAACCGTGCATCGGTACAAACCGTAGGACGGTTAAGGGCGCGCCAGCCCCTAACCGCCTCGACATTCGGTCATATGGCGCATAAGACCATAAGTTGGGCGCAAAAATGGTTTAACCGTTCAAACGGTATAACTCTCGTGCCATTGGTCAAACCACAGGGTATTCATATGAACCATTGGTTAGAGTTTAAACCCCATGCGCATATTTAATACACGGTTTATAATAATGCAATGTATTTGCAATACATTGCAACATAATACAATGCATAAACTTTGGCGCGGATATGTTATATATAACATATGGTTATAACATATGTTTTGTATGGTATGCAATATGGGTCGGGGCTAAGCCCCGACCCGCCCCCTTTTCAAAACAATACAACCTTCAAACATAAATATAAAGGTGCCAACCCATATGACAAGGAACATGTGTGGGAATGTTGGCTAGCGGAATGTTACAAAGGCATTGGTATTGGGGGAGGTCCGGGGGTCAAACCCCGCGGACTCCCCATATAATTTTACATATAAACACAATGACCAAAGAATGAGCGACACGCGGCACCCTCGGGTTAGGCCACGTGTCCTCATATTATTCATCCAAAACGGACATGTGTCAACACCGTATTCGCCAACAAACAACCAACCAGAAATTGCCACGTCATCATGATGGTACGGTCCTGCCACGTGGTCGTACAGACTGTACGGATAGGTACAGTCAGCATCCCAAATTTTTACCTGTTTGGCTTGGCGGACAGATCGCAATATCTCCTCCATACGGACTCCGTTTGCGAAAGTAAATATACCGCCGGAATCAGGAAGACAAGACGGACACAATGGAACTATTTTTGTTGCATTCCGAGCACTTTGAAAATTGAGCAAAATTTTATCCCCTGATCATAGGAATTGGAACAACAATCATCTAATGCTTCAGGGAATATCTATCTCTTGCAATTGACATGAAATAATCAGCACACTTATGCATTCATTTAAGTAGTGTAAAAGAGAATCGAATCACAAAACAAAAATTGAACTAATACAATTACAGATCGAATAATAGCTCCTTTAGATTGGGCCCTTGGTCCTTAGAAGCACTTCTTTTTGAAATTCAGTATATAGAAATGGTAAAACCGCTCAAAGCTTCTATTGATTTCATAGCCGGTACAACATTTTACAAAAACTGTTAACGCATAGCAATTCTAAGTTTTGAGTTCTTGGGTGCAATTCTTCTACCTCTTTTCAAGATCTATTTACCCCTTATATATTACAATAATCTGGGTGAATTAAGCTATCCTGAGGATCAAGAGATCCTCAGGATTCCTTTAATATTACAATATAATCAACTCGATCATCTTCAAAACTACCTTGCACCATAAAGTCTTCAACCTCCAATAGCTTGCGCAACTTCAAGATTTCCTTTGTTATCTTGGGTTTGACAATTTTTAACCAATCCTGTAATAAAACCAGACAATTCCAATCATATTTAGGATTTATGTAATCTAACTTCAACAATAATGCTAAAGAGTATATTATTCATTTTCTATTCTATTTTCTCCTAAATAATCAAAAATTCAATCAAGATGATATCATAAAATATGGGAAAAAGGAAGATATTTATACCTTTTTCATAACCTAACAATATACCATATATCCCTCTACCATAGAACCCTCAAAAAGTGTTCTTTGTCTAACCAAAGCCTTCAATGATTTCAAGTGCCTCTCAACCATCCACATTGACCTTGTGTGTACAAGTCCACACTTTTCAATCTCCTCAACTTGGTGTAAGAGGTAGTGTTCTTGTGAATTGAAAAACGTTGGAGGTAGATGCTTTTTCATTTCACACATTAGGCGAGGAATTTTTCTCCTCCAATACTTTATATCTTCTTTATCGATTTCTTTAGATGAGAACCATCTACAAATGATGCAATCAAATCACATGTTTCAACAAAAAAGTATATAGTACTACATGATTACAAGTAAAACACATGAAATGAAATATAAGTTGTACAACGAATTGAACAAATTGCACTTTGCATATAAATCACCACTTACCTCATGTATTTGCAAAAGATCATATATAACTTGTTTGACATTGTTGTTAAACTTTTCTGGGAGAGATAGAGGTAGAACATACTGTAACAAAAAAAAAAATCATTATTTATCCCCAAATCAGTAGAAAAAAAACACTAATAAATGTTTCACCAATATACAAATATATACACCAAAATAATTACCTTAACGAAGGTATGCCAATCATGAGTTTTTACACCACCTAATTCACCTTTCTTTGTTAGGATATTCTTTATGTTTGAAGAAAATCCAATGGGAAATTTAATTTTTTGAATAACCTCTTTTACATAGTTGCTTTTCTACTCTGTCAATAACCATGTAAGGGCGCTTATATTTTGGTCTCCATCTCTATTTGAATGAATCACAGTTTGCATTGCATGATTTTCCTCCTTAATGTCATTACAAATATTTACAATTTTTTCTTTGTTACTCCTTCCATCTAATATTCGCCATAATTTTTCTATTACATTCTTCCTTATGTGCATTGTATCAAACACATGGGAAATTTATAGGTGCTCATAGTAGGGAGCCTACTTAATTGTATAAGATAACTTTTCATTCCACATGGAAGCACCCCATTATTAATGCCTTCATGACGACCTTCAAGGTGAAGCATAATTAAAGATATTACAACATAAATTGCCAATTAGTACATTGAGAAAAATGGAATAAAAATATAAAATATTCCAAACATTTCATGTATGATACATAAACGTTTTGATCCATACCATGATGATTTCTATTACATTGAAACTACCATAGAAAAGGTGCTATTCTCTGTGGTTTTAGTCCAGTCTCTCCTTTCCCATTAAAAAGATGTTTTTCGGTATTTCGATACCTATGGTTCTTATATAGGAAGTGCCTATACTCATCACACACCTCCTTTCCTAAACTTCTTGAACAATGAGATTTCATCTTAGGACCACAAACTGGACATGCAAATTTACCCTTTGTTTGAAAACCTGCAAGAGATGGATTAAATTTTATATCAATTATTCGAAGTATGATTAATGAAGGGATTATGTATTTAAAAACATGCATGATATGAACTTCATAAAATTAAACACTATTAAAGTGTAGTGTGACATTATAACATACCACAAAAATGTGTTAGCACTGGGGCATCATGAATTTTCCATACAAGCATTGCATGGAATTGAAATTCCCTTTGTGCATCTACTGGTCTAGAGATATCATACATAGTGATTCCCTTCCATAACTCTAGTAACTCCTCGATAAGAGGCTCGATATACACATTCATATCTTTGACTTTCTACTTACCTAATTTATTGAACATACAACAGATACGTACTACATATATGAGTATATAAAAAAATATCAAACATAATTATAAGACATATATAATTGAGCATATATGAGTAAACAAAAAATAAAAGACACAATTATGAAACAAACAAGACAAATGAGATTTTGTTGAGTTAAAATAAATTATTCTAAAAAAATAACTAGAGCAATCATTGCCAACATTATGTTCTCCCTCTTTATTGAAATCCATGGAGGAATGTTATTGTTGATAACAAAAATAGGCCACACTAATTAAGTAGATCTGAGCTCTCCAAATTTATTGACACCGTCAACTGCCAATTAAAGCCTAAGATTACGAGGTTCAACTTTAAAATGTGGCCATAATTCCTCTATCTTCTTAAATGTAGATTCATCTGCAGGCATTCAAAGAACACCATATTTACTTATGTTCTTTTCATGGTAATCCATAAACTATGCCATACGTTTTCACCCAAACAATCCCTGCAAATGTGGAATTATGGGAATATAACGAAGAACCTTGAGAGGCACCTTTTTTGTTACTTGATCAGTTCTATATCTACTAATTTGAAATTTTTGGCATTCTCCTTTCAATGCATGTTCTCCATAATACAAAATATGATCATCGGGACATGCATGAATAACTTGATACTCCATTCCAAATCTTTCACAATGGCATGTAAATCTTGGTATGTGTGACATAAAAAATTTGACAATGGTAACAAAAATTCAGCTAACAATCTACAACATAAAAAATCAATACTGGTTAATGTAAATAATATTAATCATATATATTGCATCCAAATTTTATAGATGATCAACTAACAATAAAAATAGAGGAAAAATAAAACCTTATCAACATGTACAAAATGTCATGACAAAATATATTACATACCTTAGGAGCTATGTGACACAAGTGTATGACAAACCATTCATAACCTTTAAGTTCAGCAACAACAATATAGCAGCAAGAAGACTTGTTTTGGAGCCTTCATAAAGAGGTTGTGTTTCCTTCTCAAGTACAGGTATATCAAAAACACCATCAAGTTGATCATCATCATCATCCATTCCAACATTATTAAATGTCTCTTGGATCAATATGTTTGTCCCATCTTATTCAACTGTGTTATTAGCATCATCATCTTCTTCCATAGCATCATTAACTTGATCTTCAATATTTTCTCCATTTTCTTGAATAGGCACTTGTACTACAACCACGTCTTCCTACATGGGAAGTGCACTAAGGCGTTGTTCCTTTATAATTACAAACAATCAATTAATATTGGTGTATATAAAAAATATTAAACGATATAAAAACTGACAAATTAATGTAATATAGGTAAACAAAGACAACAAAGACATTTAGATAGACACTTTTCTTGACATGTAGAAAAAGAGACACTTTGTGAGATATATAGTCATAACCAGCAAAAACAACATGATATTCTTATTTCATCTTCATCATTATGTCATATTGTTTCTTTATTTCACTAGGAGACCACAAGTGTTAAGTGGATGGAAACTTCCCTGGGCCCAAATTGGAGACCACGGTTTAATTTATAAGGGGCTAAGAGCTCAAGGAGTATGGGGTTGAGAGTTGAGGGAGTATTAGGGGTCAAGGATTGGGGTTCTTAATAATTTAGGGGTTTATAAGGGATCAACGTCTAAGGGACTAAGGTTTAATATGTTATTGGTCATCCAATGGTTACGGGTACTTAGGAGTTATTATTCTATATGGAGAAATCAACTTTGGTGAGAGAGAGAAATAAAAACAACAAATCAATGATGAAACTTGTGAAATTTTAAACATGTTTATGAATATGTCGAACAAATATAGGAAAAATGTTATTTTTCTTAACATGTAGAAAGAGAGACACTTTGTGAGATATATAGTCACAATCAGAAAAAACAACCTATTATTATTTCACCTTTATCATTATGTTATATTCTTCCTTGATTTCACTTGATGGCCACAGATTTTAAGTCGATGGAAAATTTCCCATAACTTGGAGATCATGATTTATAAGGGGTTAAGATCAGATTATATAACCCTCTGATCCCTAACCCTTAACCCAACCCTAACCTATAAACCATTAACCGCTAACCCTTTAATCCCTAACCCCTAACCCCTTATACCCTATCCCCCTAATTCTTAACACCTTAACCTCATTCCCCCTAACCACTAATCCCTGAACCCCTAACCCCTAAACCATTAACTAATAACCCGACCTAGCCCCCTAATCCCCTAAACTATTAACCCCTAAACCAGCCTAACCCCTTAATCCCTAACCCTAAACCCCTAACCCTTACTCCCTAAACCACCATTAACCTCTAAATCCCATAGGACCTAAGCCCCCTAAACCTAGATTAAACCCTAACCCCTTAACCACTGAGCCTTAGTGGCCTTATTAACCCTTAAACCACTAAAATATTAACCCCTAACCACTTACATCCTGCACCCCTAAACCTTAAACCCCTTAACCACTAAACTATATCGTAAACCTTAATTAAAATATACATCTTACATCTACTTATTATATTCTTAACTTACTCTCAATTTGGTGTGTACATACAATATATCCATAAAGAAAAAATAATTCATCATTTGTCTTCTACATTTAACATATAAACGTTTACAAAAACAAGTTGCAAAATAAAGGCATATAATGAATTACTTAACAAGGGACGATATTCATGCTCGCCTTCCTTAGATCATATCTAAGAAATTACAATGAACCAACATCTAAATTTTTTACCTGAGGTACTTTTATGTCTCCTCTATTCTATAAAAATTTCACATTTTGAAGTGTCTTAGAAAAGAAGTTATTGTGAAAATTCCAAAATGACCTATTTGAAACTAATTTTATGAGCATTTAAGAACCCTAACTTCCACATGGCATATCTTTGAAATATAGTGAAAAAACATTTAAATTTTTTACTAAATGTACCTAGACATCTTTCCTCCATCTATGCAAAATGTTGAGGTCTGAAACATTCCAAAAATATGTGGTAGTGAAAGTGGAAAGATGACCTGTTTAAAACTAATTTCATAAGTATTCAAGAACCCTAACTTCCACAGGGCATATCTCTGAAAGTATAACAAACCATCATATGAAATTTTTACCAAATGTACTCTTCTCCATATCTTAAAAATTTCAAAGTTTGAAACATCCCATAACATAAGTTATCGTGAAAATACCAAGTTGGCCTAAGCCTGATTTTACAACTCTTCATTTTTGGAATGATATTCAATCTTTTCTCATCCATTTTTCACAAACTCACTTTCTCTCAATAATTTCTCTTTTTATATTTTTTTCATAACCCTTCATGAAGGGAAATTTCCATTAATTAAATTATTAATTCCCAATAATACCATGGGAAAATACCCCAAAAACCATGGGAAAATACCCCAAACCCATGGGTTTGAAACCACCATTTCACTTTTTACATTTTCAAATGCACCCATTTTTTAATATACTTGTAAACCTATATGTATAAATCAATATTGGAAATTCTTTGTGTATTGTAATTTCGTAAATCCTTTGACATCAATGACAATAATTCCAATAGGAGGCATACAATAGTATGGACAATATAAATTTTCTATTTGGTTTTCTAGGATGCACTTGGATTTTGTTTTAGGTGAGTCACATCTTCCATAAATATGATGACAAACTTACAGTGGTTGGAGAAGGAATTTATATTAATCTAATGATATGTAGAGTGAAACAAGAAAGTTATTGGAAGCAAATGAATATAACCTAAAATAGAGCATGAAAGAGATCTGAATTGAGAAAAGAGTACGCCAAACTTACCTATGATCTATGTTGGTTATTCAAACCCTTATGAGCTAAGTGTTTCATCCTTTTCATTTTCATAACTAATAATTTCCATCAATTCCATGGCTAATAAATAGGCTACGCATAGATATCCATGAGAAGGCGGTGTTGAGGTGTCAAAATTCCATTTAACTCAATAATATGAATCACACCTAGAGACAGGGCCCAATCAAACTCTTCCTTGTTTGGGGTAACATTATTCTCTGGATGGATGGTCCTACCTATTTTGACGGGCTTTACTGTGTTATCAAATGGATCTTTATAGACTATTTTTTGTCATAGATGATTTTAGGGGATAAAATTTGCAAATGGGCTAATTTTCCATTGTTTTTCCCAAAAACATTTTCTCTAACTTCCATTTATTCTAAAAACGATTCGCCCAAATTCCGTAGAATAAAATTATTTTACCTATAAAATTGCCAATATTTGATAGAAGCTATATTAAATCCTTATAAGTTTGAATATTTTTACAAAACTATCGCCAAACAGTTTACATTTTGCATATTAAGGACTAGTAAGATTAGCCCATGTTTCTACATTTTAATATAAATTTCCATCCTTAAAATTATCCCTGTTTTTTGTTTCTTTATAAGTTCCTTTATTAAGATTTTGATGAATGGATTCTTAACAAGGCTAGGTGTTGGCATAGGGGAAGACCCAGGGTTCATCTCTAACAATGCACCAACAACCCCTAACTATTGGCCCTTTCGGCAGCACCTGCAAAGCAGATGTAGTCTCACCCAAAGTAGCAATAGGGGGTTGCATGACATAGGTCTCTACAACTAGAGGAAATGCAAAGTGGGTCCAGGATAATGACACACAACAATATAGATATTATTTACCACTCTTAAGATTACTTCGCAAGTTATATCTCAGATCTAACAAAAGAATTCAATAACAAGATAACATATAGCAAATAACACAACATCAATCACAAAGAACAACAAGATATACGTGGCTCACCTTCTCCCTAGGGATAAGTCCACATAACTATGTTTCTTGATATATTATATGAAAATATACAGTTCTATCTGTGCACTTAGTTGCACATCTCTTTCTCTCTTTCTCTCTTCCCTCCCTGTGCACCCAGCTGCAGGGTCGATCTTCGCACCCAGCTGAATATCTTACAATACAGTCTTAATACTTCTCTCAACAACAATAATCAACAAACACCAACATTTGAACTAGAACCAACTTAGAACAAACCCTCCCAGGTATTCTAGACCTTTATTTATACATTACATGACCAAAGTTTAGGTGTCAAAACCTAGATCCAAAACCCTAGGTCCACTTGACCTGTGTTTTCAAGGCTTCACCAGCCTGTCCTTCCTTCTTTTCCATGAGGTGCTCCAAAGCACTCGTTGGTGTCTTTTCCCACTTTCTGAGTTGTCCATGATATATATTCTTTGTTGCTTTATCTTCCTCGATCTTCTCCTCCAACGAATATCTTTTCCTTTGCTTTGCTCCTTCTTTTCTGCTTCTTTTCCCTCTTCAACCATTCCTTGGTTTATGTGACTTCTACGTGGTTCACACTTCACCTTTATTCCTTATTCTTTGATTCCTTAAATAACCAAGGGCCAACAGGCCCATAAAACTCGCATGTGACTCGTCCCGAGTCACTGCAGGACTGAACCTCCTGTATCACTTCGACTGCAGACTGCGTGAAGCAGCTTGTGATTTCTTTTCTATCCTCCTTCTGTAACATAGGCAACCTCAAATGGCCCAAGCCAATGTGTCCTGAACTTCCCTGGATGCTTTATGAACTTACTGTCATATAACAGGACCAAATCTCCCTACTTAAATGATTTCCTCCTGATATGTCTGTCATGGTAAGCCTTTTCTTGTTCTTTTCGTACCTGCTGATGAAATCCTGCAATAAATTTGTCTTCTTCCAGTTCCAGCAACTACGCAAGCTTGTCTTGAACAACGTCGGTGTCATCCATACCTATAAATGCTGCAATTCTTAAACTAGGAACCAAGTATTCCATAGGTACGATTGCTTCTAAGCCATATACCAACTTAAATAGTTTCTACGTTGTTAAATTATTGCAAGTAGTTCTATAATCCCACGATACTGCTGGAATTCTTAAGTCCCAATCATCTATGTTGACACTGAAGATATTAGTCAGTGTTGTCTCCAAGACTGTATTGAAAGCTTCGACTGTAACATTCGCCTATGGGTGGTATGGAGTGCTCTTTTTATGGTGAACTTCAAATTCCTGAGTCAAAGCTTCAATAGTTTTGTTTATGAAATGTGTGCCTTGATCACTCATGAGGATCTTTGGGCAACCAAATCTAGTGATAATATCCTTAAATATGAACTATGCAGTTGTAGTTGCACTACAGTCCTTAACTGTGCTTGCTTCTGCCCTTCTGTTCAAATACTCTATCATAGTGATAATGTATCTCGCTCATGTGTGCCTTCCTGGTGGGTTAATAGGTCCCACAAAGTCAATGGCCCATTTCTCTAATACTTGTAATGTTAATTGTGGTGCCAGAGGCATCTCATCTCTTTGAGAAGGATTTCCTACTCTTTGACACACATCGCAGGCTCTGTAGTATTCCTTAGCATCCTTTTGTTAAGTAGGCCACGAGAGGCCAGCTTTGAGAATATTCTACGTTATTGCTTTCCTTGCATAGTGTCCTCCTATGATGCCTTCATGCGCTTCTACAAGAATCAATGGTATTTCTACCTCCATAACACATCTCCTCAAGATCTCATATGGTCCCATCTTATACAACTGTCCAACTATGAGTTGAAAATCTGCAGCACGGACTACCAATTGTTTCTTTTGAATGATTGTGTACTCGCGAGGTGTCATTCCTGTGGATAGGAACTAAACTATCTAGGCGAAGTGATCATCAACTTTTCTGATGGCCAACAACTGTGCATATGGTAGTGTATCCTCCAAACTAGTAAGTTCCTCTCCATGTTCCAACCTAGATAACTAATCAGGTCCTTTATTCATTCTTCCTCGCTTGACCATAATTTCAAAATCATACTCCTGGAATAGTAGTAGCCATCTGCATATTCTTCCCCCTAACACTGGCTTGATGACTAAGTACTTTAATGTAGAATGACCAGTGAACATCTTAAAATTTCCTCCCATCAAATAGTGTCTAAACTTTTGTAGTGCATATACCATAGCCAAGCCTTCTCTTTCAGTCGTAGTATATTTCCTTTCAGCTGTAGAAATCTTCCTATTGGAAAAGGCTATGGGGTGGTCAATGTCTCCTGCACCCGGTTGTGCTAAAACTACTCCTAATGCAATGGAAGAAGCATCGACATGAACATTGAACTCCTTACTCAAATTTGGAAAAACCTAGATATGTGCATTGGCCATTTTTTATTTTAGTCTGTCGAAGCTCTGCTGGCATTTTTTTGTCCATTGGAACTTACCATATTTCTTTAATAGTGTTTCCATAGGTTTTGTTCTATGTGCATAACCCTTAATAAAATTTATGTAGTATCCAGTGTGTCCTAATGTAGTGTGCATCTGTTTGACTGAAGTAGTGGGAGGTAGATCAACAATGATGGTAATGTTGGAAGGATCCACCAACAACCCCTGCTTACACACAATATGTCCTACTAGTACTCCAAAAGGTGAAAAGAAAATACACTTTTTCAGATTCAGGGAAATCTGACATTGCCTGCACTTATCTACATCAATATTAAACATTCAATGTCATCTTTCAGTAGGCTAAAGATAGTCCAATCATCAAAGTATGCCTCCAAGAACTTATGTAAAAAGTCCTTAAATGCTTCGACCACCACCCTGCAGAATATGGTTGGTGCATTATTCAAGACAAAAGGCATCACAATGTACTGGAATGGACCCCATTCTATTGCAAATGTGGTATTATGTCGATCTTCCTTAGAAATTTTGATCTGGTGATAACCTGAGAGTTCATCTATGAATGAATAGACCTCCTGTCTGCCTACATTGTCTAGAAATTCATCAGTAGAGGGTGTAGGGAATGGGTCATGTAGGCATGCATCATTCAATTTCCTTAAATATACACAAATTATGATTTCTCCTGACTTCTTATCTTGGACCACCATAGGGCTAATCCATTCAGATTCTTCAATAGGTTCTATGATTCCTACTTCCAACATTCTATCTAATTCAATCTTAGATTTTTGCTTGTATTTGGGATCCAATCTGTATGGTCGTTGCTTGATGGGTCTTGCATTTGGTCTCAAAGGGATATTCATTTCTCCCATGGGTCCTTTAATTCCCTTCATGTCTATGAACTTGGTTGGAAACAAGTCTTGATATTCATGTAATAGCTCTATGATATTTCTAATAGTAGCATCATCCCAATAGTCTCCCACATTTTCTAACTTAGGTGTTTGTTATGTTCCAATAATAACCTTCTTAATTTTAATGGGCTATCCAAAAAAGGGTAATTCAATCCCTGGTCCCTCTATGTCTCTTTTCCCTTCAGTTTATGCAATGTTTAAATCTCTAGGGTCATCATCCTCATCAACATTAATATTGTAGAAGTCCTGTAACTACTGAAGAGGCTCAGTCCATTCATATCCTTCTTGGGTAAAAGGGAGGTTAGGTGCCTCCTCAAAGACCTTTTGTCTCATAGTTTGTAAAGACTTGTCTACTCTAGGGTAATGACTCTCAAATAAAAACATAGCTTTAAAGTTTTGAGACATTCCATACCAGTCTGTAGTGATGAGGCATGGTTCTGCTTGAAGATACCAGTTGATAGGCGTAGTATCCAAGGTGTTAATGAACTTATACACCCACTATTATTTAGGAATGTTACTCCAAGCCTTCTCACAACTTTTCATGTGGTCCTTAGGACAACTCTGACCTACATATCGAACTTTGCATCCTTCAGCTTGGTCCGAAAAACGCACTTTCAGTAAGGTGCAACATTGTGTCCACTCTGCAATGTTCCTCTTGTGTGCTCCCCACCTTCTAGTTGGTGTGGCTCTCAAGGCTTCATCCAGTGCCAAAATCCTTTCTTGTACTGGTACAATTCTCTCAAATTCAACTATAAATGTCTCTAAATGATTCAAACTATCAAATGTTGGAAGATTGCTTACTTCTGTGCCAATCCAATGAACTGCTCTGGTCAATCTGGCACATCGTCGTGTAAATACTTTGTACATTCTATTCTACCAATTTTCTAATGCCTCTTCTAAATCTGATGAGCATTCACTTTTACTTCGCCAGCTGATATTTCCATCTTCTCTAGGATTAATGTAATCCTATTGTCTTGTTGTCAGCTTATAGATGTTCTCTAGCTCATATGTCCAGTCTTCTTCCTTGATAGGTTCTGTGTATTTGGGATCTTCATATGGGTCCAGAGGTGCAATAACTTTAAGGCCATTACCATCAAAGGTCATTCTTCTCTTCTTTAGGTTAACAACAGTCGAATTGTTGAAATCCCAATCAATTCCTAAAAGCACAGGATAGGGACAGCTATCATCAACAATTTCAATCACTTCGAAATATGCAAATGTCCTTACCCCATCGATGTCTATAGGTACATGCTCCAGTATTCCAAAGGGGCTCACTGCCTGTTGATTAGCCATCCTGAGCCTGATAGGAGAATAAAGAAGTCTATGTTTTCCCATCAGCACCCAAGTCTTCTTCATCATAACATTGACTTATGATCCTAAGTCGAGGACCGCATAGTCCACATCATAGTCTCCAATCTGAGCACTAAGGTGAAATTCCTTGTTTGTCCTTCTTTTCCTAGATACTTGATTCACATCTCTACTCAACATAGGATCTATTTTACCAAGATCATACTGTCTTACCAGGTTTTATAGCTCCTGTACAACCTTTTAATATTTAATCAAATTAATACATGTATATAAGAAGTCCATTAGCTTGAATACCTCTTTTCCTTTTCTAGCCATAGAAGACTGATCAAATGTTGGTGGCATTTCATATTCCCTTACTTCTAGTTGTGCCTTAAATGAAGAAGCTTGTCCTTCTACAAATTATTTCCTTACTTCCTCAAAAGTTTGCCTCTCTCTCCTTAGATCAAACAACTGTGTCTTCTTTGCATCTCTTCTGATCCCTGATCCTTCTGCAGTCTTTCCTAGAGTCACTATGTTTTCTCCTGTAACAGTGCCTCCTCTAGTAATAACAACGAATCTGGGGTCTTCACCGCGAGGTTCTGTTGATATTAATTGAAATTGATGGTTTCCTCCTCATCTCTCCTAGAGTTTGGCTAACAATAATAGACAATATTCAATGACATGATCAAACAAATTACAGTAGTTGCAAGTGGTACAAGGGTTCTAACAATCCCTTGCCAAAATTCCTAGTTGTGCATAGTTATAGCATATGATATTTCCTCTGCCTCGACCCATACCTCTTCCTCGTCCTCTTCATCTAAATCCACCGCGAGGGTTGAAGTTTCCTCTACCTGGGGAGCTGAACTGCACATTGTTTCCTTATTTTTGTACTTCTCCTTGAATTCTATATGTATCCCTTGATATTTCATGCATTAGATCATAATTCCTACAATCCTTCTCATCATGCCCTACAGACTTGCAGAATGTACAATAGAGATTGATAGGTGTCTGGACATATTTTTGCATATAATAACATTCACCAGGGCGATGTCTAGTTCTACATACCTCGCACCAAGGTGCAGTAGCCTGCTTCAAAGCACTAGGTGCTCTAGAGGCCAGGTATTCATGAAATAGGGGGAAGTGCTTTTTTTCATGGCCCTCTTATTTACATCTGATACACCAGATATATTCTCTTTTCTATTTTCCTTTGTCTTTCTTCATATCTTCAACCTATAAATATAAACTGGTTAATTGATTCAAGATTTGACTCATACCTGGGTTGGCTTCTCCTACAGGGGTTGCTTCTAGTTTCATGACAATCTCCAATGCTTCAGCCTACGAAACGACTTTATGTTGCATCAGAGGAACTCTGATATGTGGCATGAGGGAAACGATGAACCATTCCTTGTTCTATTCATCTAGGATCTAAAAACTCAAATGACCTGTTAGAGTCTTAAACCTATGATCAAACTCCAAAACAGGTTCAGTTACCTTCTGCTTGATTTATTTCATCTCTGTAATGCACTGTGACTCTGACTTAGGTTTCTTGAATTTTTCACTCAACACAGTCTTAATGTCATTTAGTGGTTTAGGTTGTCCAAGTCTTGAAGAAAACTTCATATATTAGTTCAAATCACGACCCCTCAAGGTAGTACTAAACTGATTTCTCTTAACAACTTAGTAAGTGACTTTATTGATGCTCCATACAGCTTCTCATAAGAACCAGTGTTGGTCAGGATCTTCAGATCCATCTAATCTGAAGATGGGTAACCTCATTTCATCTACCATAGATCTGCCTTGGTTTCTCGACTGAATATGTGCTAGACTGTTGGTAACAATACTATGATGGCTATGACTACTTTGGTTACTCTGGTTACTTAATGATTCTAAAACAACAGGAGGAGTAATAGTACTTACTTCAACAGTATGCACAATTCCTGAAGTTTTTGGCTCTCCTCGGTGAATCTCTTCGGTCTGTACTTCCTCTGTTTTTGCGGACTCTGAATACTCTTCGTCTCTTAGATCTACTTCTTCTCCACTATAGAATACCTCATCTCTATATTTTTTCTTAAATAGGTTCTCAAGAGGAACCTCTTTGAACGGTATCCCACTGCGCATGTGTCTAGCCTCTGTGTCACTGTCGTTGTCTGAATTCTTGAACATTATCTTCACTATATCTTCAGGATATTCTTCTCATGCAATAGCATCTTAATCCTCAGCTTTAAAAAGTGTAGGAACTTTTCTCTAGGTCCCTTAAAGAAGTACCTCTCTGATGATTATACGATTCGACCATGTCAATAGAAAAATCAGTAATGTACCCTCCAATAGTGCTATCAAACCATAGATCCATTTCTCTAGACACAGCATTATCAACTCTCTTTCCCTTCTTGATCAGCGTTGTTGTCATCTGATCTCAAACTGGGTATTTGCTAGTCTGTCTAACCACTCATATAGCTCCTTATGAATTATTCCAAAGAAAATCTCATGTATGTCGGTAAAGATGTACCTCCCCAACATGTCTTTTGTTGTAATTCTAGGGTTCTTGTTCTAGGCTTCGACGAAGTCCTTTTCTTGTTCCTCTATCCACTTCTTAATTTTTGTCTCTGTTGGGAACTACCTTGACATTCCCTCAAGAAGATTTCGGTCCCGATAATGGAACCATTTGTTGGCACAGGGGCAGACCTAGGGTTCTTCTCTAACAGTGCACCAAAAATCCCTAACTACTCACCCTTTCGGAAGCACTTGTGAAGCCGATGCAGTCTCACCCGAAGTAGCAATAGGGGGTTGCAGGACATAAGTTTCTACAACTAGAGGAAATGAAAAGTGGGTCCAGGATGACAACACACAACAATCTAGATATTATTTTCCCTTCTTAATCTTACTTCGCAAGTTATATCTCATATCTAACACAACAATGAAATAACAGGATAACAAATAGCAAATAACACGATATCAATCACAAAGAAGAACAATATATACATAGTTCACCCTCTCCCTAGGGCTACGTCCACAGAACTGTGTTTCTTGATATATTATATGAAAACATACAGTTCTATCTACACACTTAGCTACAGATCTCTTTCTCTCTTCCGTCCTCGCACACCTAGCCGCAGGGTCGATCTTCACACCCAACTGAAGTTCTTACAAAACAGTCTCAATATTTCTCTCAACAACAATAATCAACAAACACCAAGAACCAACTTAGAACAAACCCTCCTAGGTATTCTAGACCTTTATTTATACATTACTTAACCAACGTCTAGGTGTCAAAACCCTAGATCCAAAACCCTAGGTCCACTTGAACCTTGTTTTCAGGGCTTCGCCAGCCTATCCTTCCTTCTTTTCCCTGAGGTGATCCAAATCACCCGTTGGTGTCTTTTCTCTCTTGTTGAGTTGTTCGTGATATATCTTCTTTGTTTCTTTATCTTCCTCAATCTTCTCCTCCAATGGATATCTTTTCCTTTGCTTCTCTCCTTCTTTTCTACTTATTTTCCCACTTCGACCCTTACTTGGTTTATGTGCCTTCTGTGCGGTTCACACTACACCTTTCTTCCTTAGTCTTCGCTTCCTTACATAACCAAGGGCCAACACTGCGCTTAGGCTAACCTCTTACGAATAGGATGTATATGACATCACTTTTAAACCAATATCAAAAAATTAATATTTTTCGTATTGATCAATCGATAAATATCATCTAAGTAAAGGATGATATTCATAGAAACGACACATAACTATAAATAATTCAAGTTACTGTATAACAAAATTTTATAACACCATCACATTCATGCCAATATACATTTAGTGACTACAACATTTCAATATAACTCAAAAACACAATTACTGTGTTACTAAACCACTTGTAGTAGTCAATCAATAAAGCAAAACAATCCACAAATTGAGTTACTCAACAAGCTTTGGAAAAAATCATCTTCGTCTCTACATGAGCTTCAAAATTAAACTTCAAAAATAGTTCTTTATATAATCCTCCACTATTAAAAAACTATCGACCATTCAAAATGATGTCGGCCTCTTTATTTATATCAAAAACTTCATGCAAAAAATTATCACTAATGCTTGTTAAACAAGAGATAACAAAAATAAAGTGGATCATGTCCACATGGAAACTATCAGTGAGCTTTCGTTAACTCATAGAGTTAGCTCTATCATATTCAAACCATTTGGAGAATAGATCTTCACAAGTGTGTAAATATGGGAATCAATGTTGGTCCATCGCCATGCTCAACCTATCTTTCCTATTCATTTTTTCTTTCTTTAAAAATGTCAATCTCAAAGCCTAGATGTTGTAGGAGCCATGTTGTCCCTATCAGACCATCATTAAGTCTTTTAACATGTCCCTTATCGAGCTTTCAAATCTCTCTAACCTTAGCTTCAAACTCATCATTTAGGTCGTTGAATCATCGGACTATGATGCATAATTCAACGAAGTCGTTGGGGGAACCAAATTATGGGAGATGAAGATATATCATTTTCTAATTGATTGGTCCCAATTTCTAGGACACTCCTCCCATATTTCTTGCATTTTTAGCTGTGGTTCTTTTACCAATTGTACCCAATACTCTACCGCTACTCTCAATCTAGCTAAATTATCCTCTTCAAGCATCTTGTTTCCATGTTCTTCTTTGCCTCTGCCTTTTTGTATCTCTCTGATATATTCAATTTGTTCTGATACCTTATGAGATTTCTCATACCATCTCATCATTTTATTATATGCCACGAGGCCCAGTAAGGCATCTTCTTGAAATCCAACGATCGTGGTCATAAAGACCTCCCTATCTGACTTGAACTAACTATAAATTTCTGTGAATTCCATATTTATGAACCTTACTGTTTGGGTGGAATCCTGATAGTATTCCATCAGATTCCTAAGTTGTTCCAATTATTCTCGCATAGATTAAGCTTCTCGTTCATCTTCCTCTTCTCTCTCTATGGTGGCACTGTATATAGCTATACATGGTTTCTTCTGTGGTGATCGTCACAATGATGTCCAAGGTGATTCTTCTCTTTTTCCCTGTCCTCCTGACAACCACTTGTCACTTTTAGTCATAAGCAATGGCATGGACATAGGCCACTTCATCCATAGGCTTTGGGATAGATTGGTCCTCCTATGTGAGTACATTTCCTAAGCTTCCTGGTGTGTGAAATTGTTCAAGTGTTGTTTCCTTTCCTTTTTTGGCTTCATGCTTCTCATGACTGGTCCCTTTATCTGGTTCTTGAGCCATTTGAGACTTCTTAGAAACTTTTGTTAACCTCATATTTGTCCTAATATGTGGATCTCCAATTTTCTCTATACTTGGGGAATTTCCCATGATCCCTGCCAATTTGTCTTCAGCTAAGGATTCTAATCCTAAGAGTCCAGAGTGCGTTGGAGGTCCCATTGAGGTTTCCTTGGGTTCCATATTCCCTTCCAACTCTTCATCTTTTCTCCTTTGATGGAGTTAACTCCTAATGATTCTTCAATCCCCTGACTTTCTTGATCTTTCAACGATCGAGGGGTTCGTTCTTGAGTGGTATGATCACCTTCAACTACACTTAGGTCTACTCGTATATCCAAAGACTTCGGCCCCTAAGATACATGTTTTCTTAGTAGTTATGTTACTGCTTCATTTGTAACAGGAACTGCAGTATGTGTTTCCTCCACATCACTTTCATATATCATGATTAGATCATCGATGACATGAGATACTTGCCCCTAAGGTGTCAGGACTTGTTGATAATAAAGGGGTTGGGCCCATTACTGGTTCTTCTACAATGTTTTCTCTGAGGTATGCTTCTCATTGTCTCCTTCTACCGAGGTATTTCTAGGGGCTTCTATCTCCCCAAATCCTCCGAATGTGACCAAAGTTATTACCACGGTTGTTCCTTTAAGAACCATGATAATGTCTCCATGAATTTGCATCATCCTTTTAGCTTCATCCAAGAGTATTTGTGCCTCATAACTGTCCACTATCTACAATGCACCTTCTTTTCGAGCTTGTTCCATCATTAATGGCCCAAACATCTATTCTATAAAGTCCAATTGTTCATTACTAGGCAGGGCCATGAACCTAACCGGGTCTAATTTTTCTTTCCTCTGCAAACATTTATCCCAGCTCAAAGCATTATTTGTGAATATTTCATCCTCGAAATCATCATGTGGGTAAGGCCAATGAGACACTACCTGATTATCATGTATGACCACCATTTTTTTAGGGTCGTGCCTCTTGTACCTCCCAGTGATGAAAATGTACTCTATTTGACTTTGAGCTTCTTATCTGGCTTGTGTGGTATCCTTCAAAAAATTGTAACCTACATAGAACCCATAGGGGATAAATATTTGTTTCTTGTCCTTTACCAGAGATGCATTGAAACCTAGTAGTATAGTCTAGTAGAAGATTACCCGTAACACCATTTTATCAGGAACATGAGTCAGCAATAGGTGCAGTGCTCCAATAGTTCCGAAAATCCTGATATATGTGTTTCTTGCTTCCAAGTACCAATTCCCAATTTTGGATATTACCTTTCTAGCTACTCTTGATAACCTTACGAAATCCTGCTTAAAAATTAGAGAATACACTCGAGCTATGAAACCATCGCAAACTAAATCCATTGATCTTTTGTACCCATTCTCCCATAATATGCCTAAGTAGACATGTACATGAAATTCAGAGACATGCCAGATTAGGATCAGACCAGGGAAAAAAATTCTAGCACATATTGCATCCAGGAGATAAGACACCATGTAGAATGCATGGGTTTCCCTGGGGTTTGGATTGTGCACCTCTTCTATTTGGGTGCTCAATTGTTTTGAGATAATAGCTCCTCGGTTAAAATTTCTTCTAGATGTAGCAATTGTATGAGCCAAAGGCATCTAGGCTTTAGAGAACCTGGAGAAATCCTTTTCTCCATATAAATGACAGATCAAGGCCATCAGGAAAATGTAAGTTTCTTAGAGGCTCATTGTGTTGTACCAACCTGAGGCCCGATTCATGAACTTCATATCCTCTCTCCAGCAAGATGCTAAAAAATGGCTGGTGTTATTTCACTCATAGAATGCTACAAGAAAATATTTGTTCAACCTGAGTTCAATGCCCTTGATATTTTAATACGTGCTTACTTCTGTCGGAAAGAACACACCTACACATTCCCATCCTTGTTATTCAGTAGGAATTTCTCTACATCGGCATGATGGATGATCCACTCTAAGATCTCAGCACATGGAAGGATGGGTGTCTTGGCCACTACCAGGTACAATGAAGAGTGCTTGATGTTCTAGAAGACCTGGTCATCTAATCCCAATTAGCTCCAGGTCACTGTGAGGAGTGAATTATGGGGAATCCTAATAATGGAGTTTGTTATACAGGTACAACCAGGAAGGCATAATTACCTTGGAATTTGTGCCATTTTATGTGTCTTTGAAGATTGGGGGTGGACTCCCAGGCTTATTTTGATACATTTTGAGCACTGGATCTTCCTTGGGGAAAAACTCTATCTTTTTTGCCACCGCGCAGGATGCCTCTCCAACTTCATCACTTCCTCCTTTTTGGGTCTTAGGTGATTGTGGGTTATTGGTGGTATGGGCATAATTTTTTCCTACAAATACAATAATTCATCTCAGTACCTTCCTTACCACAAATTTCATAGAAAACTACGATAAATACCTACGTGCCAAAATTCTTCCAAGTCCAATACTCACCAATTACGGGCATGTGATAAACATGACACAACTTAGTTACTTAGCGATACTGGATCAAATGTGAGTTCATGAAATAAATTCAAATAGTTCTATGAAAAAATGAGATCATTCAAATGTATTCAAATAAATAACAGTTGGCTCTAACATCCGCAATCATCAAGCTTTCGGTACAATGGATCTATGAGAGATTTTCATTAATTCCATCCATCATCTCTGTCAGCCCTTGTAGTAAGCGATGATCAGAACGACGGCGTGAAGGGACGTTGGAGTGTTTTATCAAGAATTTTAAATGGTCATATATTGGCACATGGCAGTCTGAAGTCAAAAGTCGACCATTCGGGCTACCTGAAGTTTTGAAGAAAACGCATGTCTACATAGTCGGTCCAATGGAAATGACGGGGAGACATGGAAGATCTTAGTAAGCCTGAAACATAGGGTTGCATGTGGGTAGAGGTTCCCAAGATGGAATATCTTGATGACTTCGGGGATCCTCGGAAAGACCAAATGGATGGTTCATATTGTTCGCCATAAAATCTTAGATTGGGCATCAACTAGAAGTAGGATGCGTGTTTGAAGATAATTTTAGTATTATTGATTGGCCGACTCTATTGTCTATCAGTGTTCAATGATTTCTAATGGTCTTCATGTTTCCTTGTGTTCGATCCCAAGTGTCGATTTACGATGTTACTCAGGGATCGTGGAATATCTCTTCAACTCAACGATAGGTTTTTTGTCAATTGACCTCATCAATGCCCAATGTTGATCGGTGTCGATAAATTTACGAGAAATAATTTCCCCCATGCAACTGGTATCCTAAACATTTGATGGCCGATGTTGATAGGAATCAACATTCTTGAGACTGTGCCACACTTTTGACACATGGATTGAAATCACCGACGCCCGATGTTGATCGATGTCAGCATTTTCCTAAACAGACAGTGCCTTCCTGCAACTAGTATTGAAATCGGTCAACGCCCGATGTTCATTGGTGTCGACATTTCAGATCACCTCCCATCAAGTGTCGAGGATATTTTCCTTTAGCAATGGATTTGAATCTTTTTCGTAGGGAAACCACCAAGTGTTTTTCATTTTCTGATCTTATTCGAAAGACATGCGACTTTAGTTTTCTTTGGATTTTCTTTATTTGTATATGCAAGTCAAACTATGCAAATCAATGATTAATTTGGAAAAATAGTAGAAACACAACTCATGTTGAATCAAAGGAAACAATTCAAACGACAAAAAATAGAAAGTGGTACCCAAATATTTGAGAATTTTAAGGGTGTGTTCAGTGCTCAACAAATGGCGATTCATTGGTAGAAACCAGACTCTCTATTTCTCTTTTAATGATGATGAAAGAATTCTTTGGAAATGGTCAGTATCTTGAGGCAACAACCCATGGATGACTCAAAAATATGTATACATATGGCCCAAGTAATTTTTTTCCGAATGCTCATGGGGATTCACCCAAATACCTTCCTCTTTCCATTTAACCACTGACTCCTACCTTTTCGTCGAAGAGTTGAGTCAAAACTCAAACTGTTAAGGAGACATGATGTTGTTGATTTTTCCTGAAATTCATGGACCTTACCATGGTGTTTCTCTGCTGCCAACAACCGTCCATAGCCCCAACGGAGTCACCAAGATATCACAGACCTTGTTCCATTTCCAATGAGCATCCATAGCCCTAGTGGAGATATCTGCATACCCTCTCGATCATACATTATGACTTGTTATTTCATGTTCATCTTTGTTGCATATCTGTCAGGAATGCACCAAGGAGGAGGATATATTTTTTCTAGTGAAGGATCAAAACCATATACCTTTTACTCTTTCCTAGTCTTTCCTAAGAAGTATGAGAACTAACTCCTATCTTCTTAGGGTAGTATTCACACTCTCCTATGTTCAATTTCCCTCAGTATTCCTAGACCACAAGGAAGTCTTCATATTTGTTCCTTAAGCGATCTACATATATAAGTGTGAGTTACCCATGCGTTGATGCCTTTGACCAATAAACCTTCTCTCGATTATTCTGCAAAATTTAAAACTAAGAGATAAGAATCTAGCTTCAATAGATTGCACCACCATTTTGAAAAAGAACACACCTGGAAGTGTGTTATTCAAAACCTAAAAATAAAAAAGAAATCAGATCACACCAAACAAAGAAAACCAAAAGGAAAGAAAATTGAAAACATCAAACTCGTCACTCAAAACAAAATTAAAAAGCAATAAAGGTAAACTATAATACAAGAAGTTGTCTTGGAGACAACTCATGAAAAGAAACAATTTAGGGCTTGGCCATTGATGGGAAGAGCTTCGAGTTCACCCATAAGGTTTTGCATATGGTAAGTTCCTACTCCAATTTTCTCAGCAACTTGAAAAGGTCCAAGCCACATATTTTGGAATTTCAAATGTTTCCCCTTTGGCTCGCTGATTTTATCCCACTCAAGAACCAAGTCCCCTAATTCAAAGTTTTTATCACCTCCCTTGTGTTTATCAAACCATTTTTTGACCATTTTTCGATGGGCTGAAAACTTCCTTCTATATTATTTTGTTCTTCCTCAATCATAAGGAGTAGGGTATCAATTCTCTATTGCATACTGGATGAGGGATGTCCTCTTGAGGACTGGGAAAGTTGCAAGGACGAGACATATAGGTTGGTTGGAAATATGGCTTCTTGTCCATACACCAGAAAATAAAGGGAATCCCCTAGGGCATCTTTGGGGGTTACCCTATCATCCCATAGAGAGTTATGTAAAGCATTATGCCGATTTCAGTGATTCTCTATGATTGTATTTTTAAGAATCCTTATTAATTGTTTATTGGTTGATCTGAATTATTTTCAGCACGAAATGAGAGCGGAGATATAATAAAGCAATGTACAGATATATCTCAAATATCCAATAATATAACAGAAATGTATCAGAGATGCAACCATAAACACAGAGATACAGTAATACACAATTTTCTATTTTGAGTGAAAATGTACAAAGACAATAAAAATACAGAATGAAAGACTCACTAGAATGGTGGCAGCTTATCTCTGAGAAGATATGTGTCTGCTACTCGCATTTGCAAGAATATAATATTACAATGAGTCTCCAAAGGCATTTTTATCATAAAGAAAATCCAAAACCCTAACCCTGGAAGATGAAAAGCCAAAATTTTTGTGGACCCCATTTTGGGTAGTTTGGTGTATCAACTTCCCGGGGACATAACTTTCGCATATGATCTCCGTTTGGGGCGCACAATAGCTTGTTGGAAAGGTATAATAAAGGAGATTCATTTAGGGGGATAAATTAGATCTTTCAGTTACAATTGAGAAGCTCGATCCCAAAAAACCCTTAATTTAGGCCCTCAAAATGGCCCTAGAAGTTAAAAACTGCTAAAAATGGTAAATTAACAAAATTTCCAGAAAATTGTTTTGAGCCAATTGGAAAAGGTGGGTGGCCACCGATATCCACCTTGATCAATCCTCCCTCATTAGGAAGAAATGATATCCATTGCATTGAGTTCCCGAGGGAGAGGGGAAAGTGTTTGATGAATCTGCATCTTGATGAGTTGCTTTCCTTGTTGGAGAAGTTTCATTGCTTAGCTTGTTGAAGGTTGTCACGAACATGTGGTTGGAAGGGTTGGAAATTTTTAACCAATATAGCTACATGATATTCCTGTGTACAGAAGGAATATTTACACTTTGTTTCAATCTTGTTGACCTGCTTCTATTGGATAGAAGGTTCTTGGGCCGAGGCTGTAGTGGTTGCAGTATCCTTATGTTCACCTTTTGAACATATTGTGAAGAAGATGAATTTTGTATTATGAGATAGTACCTTGTGACATTGTTTAGGTAGAACAATAGTCGGAACTACCTCTGGTATTCTGTAGAGATGACCCCCCATAGAAACAATGACACTGTGGGGTCAAGACTCATAAACAACATGGCACTTCCACATTTATCATAGACATCCATTAGGGAAACATCACATAATACCTCATCCTTGAAGGGATGGATGTCATATGACAATTGACACTTTTGGCTGACACGAAGATCTCATCCCTGGAGAAGCCGCCCAATGTTTTATGGTTGCGGGTGTGGTGTTGTTGGCAATCCCAACTGTTTGACGACATTTGTTGATATGAGGTTCTTCTAGATTCTGCTATCAACAATAAAATGCAGCGAGGTCCCCTTCACCCACATATGTGAATGAAAATGGTGCTCCCCCTCTTTAGGATCTGTTGGTTCTTTGGGTTGAATTGTTGTGGTCATGACAATAGAAGTGGGGTTTTCATCGATGATCTGTCTTATGTCAATATTTTTTGAATTAGATTTTGAATCAGGGTTCGGATCCTTGTCTTTGATTTTGGCCACCAATGATTGTTTTGAGCGACATTCATCAGTTTTGTTCCAGGGTATTTTGTGTAAATCGCACCATTTTTCGGTGTTCTTCTTCATCTTCCCATGACCCTTATTTTCCTGTGGCTTGGACTGGTTTTCGGGAGATTCTTTGTTAGGGTCGTCTTTATCATTCTTTGGTTGTTGTGGATTTGCAGACCCGAACTCCCATTTGTTCTGGTGCTTAAATTTTTGCTCAATTTTAACAACATATCTATAAGCAGCACTAAGTGATGAGATGTCCAAAAAATCCATTTCAGTTTGGATGTATCTGTGTAGATCCCCACGGTATTTCAGAACCAAATATCGTTCGGATTCTTTGATACCCAGCTTGGTGCACAAGATATGGAAGGTATTGGTGAAATCCATAACTTCTTGGCCCCTCTCTTGTCATAGTGTGGTCCATCTCATATACTGGTCCTCATAGTTGCCAACAGGGTAATATTGTTCCTTTACTACATCCACAAAAAAATCCCAAGGGGGATCGACCCCATATATTCCAGACTCTTCTATGGAAATTTTCTCCCAGTAAGTTTTTGACCAAGGTTTGACATGGGGGAGAGCTTTAAGGAGTGCGAAGGTGATATTTTCCCTGTTAGAAAAATGGTGAACGAAGAAATAACCTTCTAGAAATTTTAACCATTCGTCTAGGGAATCAGCATCTATCTGACCTTCAAATACGGGAATATCAAAATTAAATTGTACCTTGAAAGGAGAGGTTCTTCCAAAGTGGTTGTTTGATGAAGATGCGCCTATTTCTATCGGCGGGCATTGAAGGATGTGGGAAAAATTCTCCATCATTTCATCCCTCTTTCGCGTGAGAGCTTTCTCAAGCAACAGATTGATATAATCGTCTACTCCATCGTTTTTATTTTCTTCCACCATGGAGGGTTTCTTAGGCATGCGAGAGTGATTGTATTCAAGAGAGACAAGCTCGAGACCCAAATTTCTATACTCAGACCTTGTTGGGGACATGCACTAAAAAAAATGATCAAGAGTAGCCTGCTCTGATACCACTGATTCGAATTATTTTTGGCATGAAATGAGAGCGGAGATATAATAAATCAATGTACATAGATATCTCAGATATCCAATAACATAACATAAATGTATTAGAGATGTAACCATAAACACAGAGATACAATAGTACACAATTTTTTATTAATGAGTGAAAATGTACAAAGACTATAAAAATACAGAGTGAAAGACTCGCTAGAATGGTGGCAGCATATCTCTGAGAAGAGATGTGTCTGCTACACACATTCGCAATAAGATGATATTACAATGAGGCTCCAAAGGAATTTTTATCATAAATAAAATCCAAAACCCTAACCCCAAAAGATGAAAATCCAATAGTTTTGTGGACGTCGTTTTGGGTAGTTTGGTGTATCAACTTCCCAGGGGCGTAACTTTGGCATATGATCTTTGTTTGGGGAGAAAGATAACTAATTGGAAAGGTATCGTTGAGGATATTCATTTAGGTGGATCAATCAAAGCATTCAGATATCATTTGGAAGCTCGATCCCCAAAAAAACTTCATTAGGACCTCAAAATGGCCCTAGAAGTTAAAAACTGCTAAAAATAGTAAATTACCAAAATTTCCAGAAAATTGTTTTGAGCTAGTTGGAAAATGTGGGTGTCCACCGATATCCACCGGGATCAATCCTCCCTCCTTAGGAATAAATTATATCCATTGCGTTGAGTGCCTGGGGGAGAGGGAAAAGAGTTTGATGAATCTGCATCTTGATGAGTTGCTTGCCTTGTTGGAGAAGTTGTGTTGCTTAGTTTGTTGAATGATCTGGATTTTATGAGCAGAACTAAATGAATACAGATTATTAGCAGGTTCTTAACACAAAATAACATAGATACAGTAAAACTGTTTTTCTATTCAATAACAAAATAAGCTCAAACTGTAAAATGCAGCAGAAACAAGCTTGTTGGAATGGTGGTGGCTTATCTCTGAGAAGAGATGTGATGGCTGGGTGCATTCGCAAGAAGAAGATTACAATGAGGCTCTGAAGGCCTTTTTACAATAAATAAGAATGCCAAAAAACCCTAGACATCCAAAAACTTAACCCTACGAGATGAAGCGCCAAAAGTCATGTGGGCCCCGTTTGGGTAAGTTAGTACATCAACTTCCTGAGGTCGTAACTTTTGCATATGATCTCTGTTTTAGGAGTTTGATAGCTCGTTGGAAAGGTATCTTCGAGGAGATACATTTTTGGGGATCAATAATTCCTTCAGGTATCATTGAGGATCTCGATCCTGAAAAACCTTTATTTAGGCTCTCAATATGGCCCCAAAAGTTAAAACTGCTAAAAATAGTAAATTGCCAAAATTGTCAGAAAATTGTTTTGAGCCAATTGGAAAAGGTGGGTGGCCACTGATATCCATATGGATCATTGAAGGTTTTCATGAACATGTGGCTGGAAGGGTTGTAACTTTTTAACCAGTCTGGATACATGAGATTCCTGTGTGCAGAAGGAATCTTTACACTTTGTTGCAATCTTTTTGACCTGCTTTTGTTGGATAGAAGGTGCTTGGGCCGAGGCTGTAGTGGTTGTAGTATCCTTTTGTTCACCATTTGAACATATTGTGAAGAAGTTTAATTTTGTAGTATGATATACTACCTTGTGGAACTATTTAGGTGGAATATTAGTTGGAACTACCTCTGGTATTCTTAGAGATGACCCCCAAGAGAAACAATGACACTACAGGGTTGAGACTCATAAACAACATGGCGCTTCCACATATATGGTTGGCCCAAGAGAACATCACATAAATCCAGTGGGGAAACATCACATAATACCTCATTCTTGAAGGGTTGGATGTTGTATGACAATAAACACTGTTGGATGACACGGAAATATCATCACTAGCAAATCCACCCGATATTGTATGGTTGTGGGTGTGGTGTTGTTGACAATCCCAATTGTTTGACGACCTATGTTGAGATGAGTTTCTTCTGGATTCCGCTATCAAAAATAAAATGCAGCGTGCTATGAATGAAAAAGGTGCTCCACCTCTTTAGGATCTGTTGGTTCTTCTGGTTGAATTGTTGTGGTCGTGAAAATAGCAGTGGGGTCTGCATCGATGATCTATCTTTTGTTAGTATTTTTTGAATCAGGGTTCGGCTCCTTGTCTTTGATTTTGACCACCAATTACTTTTTTGAGCGACATTCATCAATGTTGTGCCAGGGGATTTTGTGGAAATCACGCCATTTTCTGGTGTCCTTCTTCGTCTTCCCGTGACCCTTATTTTCCTATGGCTTGGACTGGTTTTCGGGAGACTGCTTGTTAGGGACGTCTTAATCATACTTTGGTTGTTGTGGATTTGCATACTCAAACTCTTGTTTGTTCTAGTGCTTAAATTTCTGCTTGATTTTAACAACATATCGATAAGCAACACTAAGTGATGAGATGTCCAGAAAATCCATTTCAATTTGGATGTATCTGTGTAGAGCCCTACGGTATTTCAAAACCAAATGTCATTCAGAGTATTTGATACCCAACTTGGTGCACAAGGTATGGATGGTATTGGTGAAATTCGGAACTGCATGGCCCCTCTCTTTTCGTAGTGTGGTCCATCTCATATATTGGTCCTCATAGTTTCCAACAGGGTAATATTGTTCCTTTACCACGTCCACAAAAAAATCCCAAGTGGGATCGGCCCCATATATTCCAAAATATTCTATGGAAATTTTCTCCAAATACGTTTCCCACCAATGTTTGACATAGGGGAGATATTTAAGGAGTGCGAAGGTGATATTTTCCCTATCGGAAAAATGGTGAATAGAGAAATAACCTTCTAGAATATTTAACCATTTGTCTAGGGAATCCGCATCTATCTGACCTTCAAATATGGGAATATCAAAATTAACATGTACCTTGAAAGGAGAGGTTCTTCCAAAGTGGTTGTTTCATGAATATGTCCTTGTTTCTATCGATATGCATTGAAGGATGTGGAAAAAATTCTCCATCATTTTGTCCCTCTGTCGCGTGAGAACTTTCTCAAGCAACAGATTGATAGAATCGTCTACTTCGTTGTTTTTATTTTATTCCTCCATAGAGGGTTTATTGGGCATGTGAAAGTGATTTTATTCAAGAGAGACAAGCTCGAGACCCAACTTTCTATACTCGAACCTTGTCAGGGACATGCACTGAAAAAAAAATGATCTAGAGCAGCCTGCTCAGATACCATTGATCTGGATTATTTTCGGCACAAAATGAGAGTGGAGATATAATAAAGAAATGTACAGAAATATCTAGGATATCCAATAATATAACATAAATGTATCATAGATGCAACCATAAACACATAGATATAGTAATACACAATTTTGTATTACTGAGTGAAAATGTACAAAGACTGTAAAAATACAGAGTGAAAGACTCGATAGAATGGTGGCAACTTATCTTTGAGAAGAGATGTGTCCGCTAGTCGCATTCGCAAGAATATGATATTAAAATGAGGCTCCAAATTCCTTTTCATCATAAATAAAATCCAAAACCCTGACACGAGAAGATGAAAATCCAAAAGTTTTGTGGACCCCATTTTGGGTAGTTTGGTGTATCAACTTCTCGGGGGCATAACTTTGGCATGCGATCTTCATTTGGGGCACACAATAGCTCATTGGAAAGGTATCATCAAGGAGATTCATTTAGGGGGATCAATTAGATCCCTCAGCTATCATTGAGAAGCTCGATCCCAAAAAAAACTTCATTTAGGCATTCAAAATGGCCCCATAAGTTAAAAACTGTTAAAAATAGTAAATTACCAAAATTACCAGAAAACTGTTTTAAGCCAGTTGGAAAAGGTGGGTGGCCACTGATATCCACCTAGATCATTATGTTATGCCAATTTCAGTGATTCTCTATGACTTTTTTCTTAAGAATCCTTATTAATTTTTTATTGGTAAACTAGGCAACACCATTTTCTTGTGGATAGTAGTTGGTAGAATACTTCAATATAATATATGTATCTAATGAAAATTCAGTCAAGAGAGTAGAAGAAAAATATGCAGTGTTATCAAATACCAGGACCGAAGGTACCCCAAACCTTGTCATGATGTGTTGTTCAAGAAATTGTATTACCACCTTCTCATTAACATGGGTAAGGGGAATGGATTCTGACCATCGTGTGAAATAATTAGTAGCAGTTAGCATGTACTTATGTTGTTTGGACGACTTTGGGTTTATCTCTCCTATTATATATAATCCCCATTGTTCAAATGGCCTAGAAATTAACACTAGTTTTAGTGGAATGGTCACTCTCTTTTCCTTCCCAGTGCTCATCTGACAAACTTTGCACATCCTGACATATGTGTGAGTGTCTCTAAACAAAATTGGCCAATAATATAATGCCCTCAAAATCTTATGGGACGTAGTATCCCCTGTGAAATGGCCCCCTGCAGGACTGTCGCAGATTTACTTCATCACCCTTTCAACATCTTCCTTTTCGAGACATATTAGAAAAACGCCATCGTAATTTAAGCAGAAAAGTACTGAGTTAATAAGAAAATATCAAGCTTAGCTTGATTTCTCTTCTCTCTCTCGGTTTTAGGTATTTAGGGCAGGTACCATGAGGGATAAAATAATATAGGTTAGCATACCAAGAGTCTTGTGTGGGTGGGATGTACAATACTTCACCACACCATAATGTTAACTTGTTGTCCCAACATGAATCCCTATTTGCTACCAGATATTGGGATTTTGAAACTAGTTTGCACAGTCCCTGACAACTGAAAATTATTGTTGGTTTAATTTCAAGATCAAATTCTTAGATGACATCCATCTAATTTCCTCTTATTTCCTATATTTCTTGTTGCTTGAATAGTGACCTAATGGCTAGATGAGGCACTATAACCTTAGTATGATTCTTGAGGATGTAAGGCCTAAAGTGTTTTACTGCTTTATAGACAACGTAGGCTTGTTTTTCAATGGATGGGTAATTAAGCTCTAGTCCTTGTAAGTTATTTCTCATGAAGGAGATAGGTGCCTTGTTGTTTTCATAATCCTTTTGAGTAAGGACTGTAGCCAATGATTGATCTGAATCGAAAGTATAGAGATAAAATTATTTGTTGAAATCAGGGTTGTGTAGTACAGGGGCTTGTGATATGGCAGTCTTAATGTTTCTGAAATATTCCTTTCCCTCATCGATACATTTAAAATCAAAATCCTTGTGTATCATTGTTGGCCCTCGACCAAGTTTTGAGGAAATCTTGGTCAGGTTTGACCACTTTTTGGACTTCGACGTAGTGATCAAAGATGGAGCACCCAAGAAGAGCTGAGATCACAGATCTCACTTGTTTTTTGGGATTGTGGACCCAGCATGGGGTTCTTAGGGTTTTGTAACGGGTTATGGGATGTCGGCCCATGGTTTTTCCCATGATTAGGCCTTTTTGTAAATGTAAAAGTATATATAAGAATAAGATTGTAAGGATGAGTAGTAGTAGAGGGGGATGTGATGGGATGTAAGTGGATAAGTGCAAGAGGAAAGTAGTTCTCAGTTGCTTTGTGCAACAGAACATGTATGTAAGGCTTCGTGCTTGATAGAGGAGTTGGATCTGTGCCTTAACCTGATTCTGGGAAGTTGGATCTAGTGCTTAGTGCGCATATCACCTATCCGGTGTGAAGCTTGGATCTATGGCTTAGTGCACAGGAGAAGACATTTGTAAGAGATTGAAGTCTAATAAAGAAGAAGAAGCAGTTGGTGGACATAGCCCCACACTAGGGTGAACCAAGTATATCATGTGTTGATGGTTTTCTATGTGCTATGATGTTTATGTTGTGAATTTGCTTAGTGCATTGATTGTTATATATGATAGATAGATCTATGGATGCTTAGTTCTTTATTTATGTTTAATGTGCTAGATCTAACTTATAATGCTAAGTGTGATGTCTATTCGACATTGTTACTGCGTCGATCTATACTTAGGGTTTGTTTTGCGATGTGAATGAATTTGATAATCTAATTCACGTTATCTTCTAAGTACTTTGCGAAGTGTTACAATCATAGATCTATGTCCCAGCCTGGTTACAGACACCTGAGTCTTGTAACCCCCTGGCTCTACCTCAGGTGAGACTTCGCCTACTTCGCAAGTGTTTCCTAAAGAGCCGGTAGTTAGGGTTTTGTTGGTGCATTGTTGAATCTTTGAACCCTGGGTCTGCCCCTGTTCCAACAAATGGTTTCGTTGCAGGTCCAACACTGTGATCCTAGTACGAAGTACAAGAGGAAGAGAGGATTGACACTATGTTATAATTGTAGAAGACCAGGACATATTGCTAATAAATGCCCCGGTATAGGTCCTATTTTTCTTTGTTCTAAAATTGTTGGTCATGAGGTTGAGGATTTCCCAAGGATGATTGTTAAAGTTGAACAAATGAACATAAGTCAAGAGAATAAGAGAATTTTAGAAGATCAAAAAGAGAAGGGATTAGAGGAAGTCCGAACTACATTAGTACAGCTAAAAGAAGCAATGAATGATCACAAAGATGTCAGTTTACCAGAGATCATGAAAGAAAAACAATGCATAAGTTCAAGAATAGGAGACTTAGACATAGACTATGTCTTGGATGAGGAAACACCAATGAATATTATGATAGAAGGCACTTGGGAAATTTTGGGAAAGCCTATTGTGGTACCTTCACTGGGAAAGATAGGCTTGTTTAAGGAAAGATGATAACCCTATGTGGAAGAGTTACTAATGTACCTATTATTACTCATGGAACATTGACATAAGAGGAATTTGAAGTTATTAGGTTTATTGAGAACATCGCCCCATTCCCACTTTTGTTAGGAAAGACTTGGATTGAGAAGGATTAGATTAGAAGGAAAGCAGAGGAAGAAGCTATAGAAAAGAAAAAAAAGAACTAAGAGATTTCATATGTAGGAAAATAGATCGATTGATAGAAGAACGAGAAGTTAATTCGAAACAACAGAAGGAAAGAGAATTATTTGTTGAGGTTGAAGGAACACAAGAAGGTTTGAAGGACCAGTCCATGCAAGAAGAAAGTAAATCCACCCAAGAATTGGTAAAAGAAAGGATATTAACTTTGAACCCATTAGAAGTACATCAGCATTATGAAGTTACTACAATAGCATAAACTAAGAATAAGAATGGAAAGAGGAATCCAGAAACAGTTAGAGAGACTCATATCATAGGAAAGAAGGCAAGGAAGCTCAGTAAGAAGAAATTCAGGTTGGATAAATTATAGGGAATTACAGAGAAGACTTCGCAGGAGGTAGGTTTGCAGGATTTGAACCTCGTCGGAACAACAGAACCACACAGAATGGGACTTCGCCTCAGTGAAGCTATATGACTATTGGAGGCACCCCGAACGTTAGAAAGACACTCCGGAATGGATAGGAAACACATTTGTGGGTGAATATACCACATTTAGGACGTTGAAACCATGCCATAACGGATAGATTCACATTGATGGAAGCATCCATGCTCGTTGGAAGAATCTGTTACGATGTTCACTTATTTAACCCATCTGATGTTGCGCCGGGACCACTTTTCTCCACCCATGATTAACGTTGCTAACATAAAACTTATTGTGTGTCGAGATTTTATTTCAAAACCTAGACATCGCCATCCGCTTGTTTACCCCGTCTATCCGTTCGCCTACCCTGACTTATCCGTTTAAAAGTGAGAATGTCGAGAGAACAGAATGAGTTAGAGAAATTCGTCGAAGAGGTCCTTAATAAATTTATGGCTGACAGAGCTATGTCTGAAGGTGTTCAAGCATCATCGACTAGGGGACTGTAGGCTTCCCCTTCGACTACACGACGTTCAGGTCGTACTAACCCTACCACTGAGAAGCAAAGTAAGCATCGCAACGATCTGGCTAATGTGGAGAAGATCCCGTTGATATTACCTGAATATATCCAGCCTTTGGTTGGTGCGGTTAATCGTGACAACATCCCATGGGACTACAAGTACACTTTGATCACCACGTACATACCGAAGGGGATATGCGTAGTTGGAAGCCAAATGGGATAGAACCCATCCCTGAAGAACATTGACTTTAACCTTGGATACCAAAAGAACTACGCCATGCATGCCCCTCATAGATACATGATGAACAAAACTGGGAAGAAGCCTCGCATAGTCTCCCAACCTTGGATTAAGGAGTTGGCGCAGTCCACGATACTTAACGTAATGAAAATTCCTCATTTTGGCCAACATTAGGAGATTAACGCTTGCATTAAACTCCTCTTGTTGTGCTATCATGGAGGATACTTGTGGCTCGACAGGCGGATTACTATGGATTTGGTGTTGATCCACCTAATCACAGGATTGAGCATGCAGGGACCCAACCCTCAGCAGTTCTACCCAGGGAAGACCTCAGATCGCTCCCTGGAACAACACATTAAGGAGGCATGTGACGAAGTTGAGAAGGGAAAGTGAGGCTACAAGTTAGCCTCTATCCATGATGGCGCAGTGTGCCTCGCTTGCCAACTTATAGTTGGCAAGCTCATCAGAAAGAATCGCCCCACATAGGTCACCAGGTTCATGGTGGACCTTGCAGAGAAATGTGTGGAGGGGATGTAGATGAATTGGGCAAGATACCTCGTCAACGAGCTCGAGAAGCACTTTTGTGAAGTGTAGGATCAATAATACGAGTTCCACTTCAGTTGGCTACTTGTGTTGATTGCATTTATCACTTGGCAAATGTTGGAAGGAGCTACCTTCCTAGAGATTGAACCTTTGGAGTTGTTCGCCACAAATTTCTCAACCTTATGGTATACGAATGACATGTTGAAGCAATGGCAATCGAACGCAATGTTCCATGCCAATTATCAGCAACTGAAGGTTTCCATTGAGTCATTCCCATGAATGACACCGCGCACATTGAACCAATATAGACCACTAGCCAAGTTCCATGCAGATCCACATTTTATTTATATCACTGTGTGCATGGATGAGAGAAAGGAAGAATTACATTCCTATTACAAGCTGACTGGCGAAGACATGGAGGAGATCACCAAGGAGTGGTTGGAGGAGTTTCGTGTACTAGTTGATGATGTCAAACTTTCCGACCCTGACATCATAGGAACCCCCTTGGTAACCTGGTTTGAACATGTAGGACAATCAAGTGCAAAGAAAGAAAAGAAAAAGGAGGAAGTTCAGAACATAGAGACTAATGAGGAGGACAGCACCTCGGAGGAAAATGGACCTGTCTCACCAGCAGGAGGAGGAGGAGATGAAGTAAATCAAGAAGTAGGAGGGGAAGAAGGATAAAAACATGTAGAAGGTGAAGATACACTACCGAAGGATCCCCCTACCAATATAGAAACACTGAAGAAGAGGAAGGTTTTTCCGCAGAAACCTTCACCAAGAAATAATACCCGTGCTAGTAAGCCCCAGCTAGAAGCTATGCTCACAGAAAATGATATCAGTCTAGTCCGCGGAGTGATGGAGGATGCATCTGAAGATATCTTGCAGAGATATAGAGCGAAGCAGGATGAACTATATGGTAGGATAGAAAAAGAATTGAGCAAAGTACAGGAATCTATTCGCTCGATCTATGCAGTCCCCACTGCGCCTTCCCCGTCAGACACTGCAGAGTTGGGGGATGAACCAGCCCAACTTCAAATACTTGCATATGCAAGAGAGGCTCAACTCCAACGAGTCCTAGAGGATAAGGATAAGGCTATAGGATCCTTGAAGCAAGAAAAAGAGGAAGTCTTAGAGCAACTACAAGTTGTGCAGTACTGTGTAACCGCGTATGAAAATGAGAAAGATGAGTTATAGGAAATGCTCGAGGAAGAAAAAGAAAATATACAGAGGGAAAAGGAATAGTCGCTCGCAAAGCAAACTATAGTCAAAGAAGTGGTGAGCAGAGCACTTCGCTCTGTGCCAGGCTTGGCACAGGAGGAAAATGAGGTAGTCAAGGATCAAGTGATGAAGCTCGTTGAGGCTATCCATCAGCTTCAAGCATGGGTAATGGAGTTGGAACTCCAATCAGAACCAAGCACTCCACAGGAAGTCCATGACCAGAGGGAGGAAGCTGCTAAGAGTTTAGTTGAAAGGATCAGAACCCTTGCCTCAGAATGCAAGCAGTTGAGTGACAGAACTGCACAGACCTATGAATGCCTCATGGAAGATCCATAGCTTAGGAAGTTAGAATCGCAGCTAAAGGAGGCACAACAACAGGCACTGAAAGTTCAAGCACAGATGAAGTCACTCACTGCAGTCAAGAGAATGAAGAGATCACAAGAATAGTGTGTGGCCCAACAACATATTACTTCCATCGAGAGAAGAGTAATGGAAGTCACACAGAGAATACAACTTAGTCAGGAGGAAGCCTATGCGATGTTTGAAGAGATCAAAGGAAAAGGTTCACAACTGGACTAAGTGGTTGTGACAATGGAACAATGCCTAGAAGGACCTGTTACAGTGCAGATGATCCAAGAGCTCGTTGAGTAGGAGGTTCAGGCGAAGTAACAACTCGAGGCGGCTCGAGATAAGCTCGAGGACTTTGAAGCAATGTTTCCTAGATATGAGTGACTCGGGATGAGTCACAGGTGAGTGTTGGGGGCCTGTTGGCCCTTGACCAAGTTTTGAGGAAATCTTGGTCAGGCTTGACCACTTTTTGGACTTCGATGTAGTGATCGAAGATGGAGCACACAGGCGGATCTAAGATCACCGATCTCACTTGTTTTGTGGGATTGTGGACCTAGCATGGGGTTCTTATGGTTTTGTAATGGTTTATGGGATGTCATCCCATGGTTTTACCCATGATTAGGCCTTTTTGTAAATTTAAAAGTATAAATAAGAATAAGATTGTAAGGATGAGTAGTAGTAGAGGGGGATGTGATGGGGATGTAAGTGGCTAAGTGCAAGAGGCAAGTAGTTCTGAGTTTCTTTGTGCAACATAACATGTATGTAAGGCTTCGTGCTTGATAGAGGAGTTGGTTATGTGCCTTGACCTGATTCTGGGAAGGTGGATCTAGTGCTTAGTGCGCAGATCACCTATCCGGTGCGAATCTTTGCTCTGTGGCTAAGTGCACAAGAGCAGATGATTGTAATATATTGAATCTTAATAAAGAAGGAAAAGAAATTGGTGGACGTAGCCCCACACTGGGGTGAACCATGTATATCATGTGTTGATGGTTTGCTATGTGCTATGATGTTTATGCTATGAATCTGCTTAGTGAAGTGATTGTTATATATGATAGATAGATCTATGGATGCTTAGTGATTTATTTATGTTAAATGTGATAGATCTAACTTATAATGCTAAGTGTGATGTGTATTCGTCATTGTTGCTGCGCCGATCTATCCTTAGGGTTTGTTTTGCGATGTGAATGAAGTTGATAAGATAATGCATGTTATATTCTAAGTACTTTATGAAGTGTTACAATCACATATCTATGTCCCAGCTTGGTTACAGGCACCTGAGTCATGTAGCCCCCCTGCCTCTACCTCGTGTGAGACTTCTCCTACTTCGAAGGTGTTGCCGAAAGGGCTGATAGTTAGGGTTTTGTTGGTGTTTTGTTAAAGCGTTGAACCCTGGGTCTACCCTTGTGCCAACAATGATTCTCTACAAGGTTTTAACTGTCTCTGCAAAATCTGGAGTGAACTTTCTTACAAAATTAATCCTTCCAAAAAACTATTTTATAGCCTTTTTGTCATGAGGTAGAGATAGTTGAGAAAAAAAATTTATGCGTTTAGGATCGATATGGATACCATCCCTAGAAATGATGTCACCTAATATTTTCCCTTCCTCTATTCCAAATATAGTCTTTTTTGGGTTTAAGTATATCCCATACTTTCGGTATCTTTCAAAACTTTGGGTGAGATGGGTAATATGATTATCCCTATCCTTGGAGTAAACAATAACGTTATCTAGGTATACCACTACACATTTGTTAATTAAACCATGAAATTCCACATCCATGGATATTTGTAAAGTAGCTTCCACATTGATTAGCCCAAATGGCATGCGTTTGTAGGAAAATGTTCCCCATTTAGTTCAGAAGGTTGTTTTCAATTTTTCCTCTTCTAATACTAACACCTGGTTGTATCCTGAGAAACCGTCTAGAAGCGAGAAGATATGCACTCTCGATATAGTTTGTAGAAGTTGTTCCATGGAAGGGACATGATAGTTATCTTTTGTTGAGGATCTATTCAGATTTCTGAAATACGCACATAAGTGAATTCCCCTGTATTTTTTCTTGACAGGTACCAGATTGGCCACCCATGCAGAGTGCCTTACTTGGAATATTATCTTGGAATCCAATAGTTTCTTTATTTCCTTATGCATCAAGGGTTCCAAGGATGGGTGAAATTTTCGTAGCTTTTGCTGGAAAGGTTTGACCTCGGGTCTTAATGGTATAGTGTGTTGAATAATCCTGGTGTCGTATGTTTTCAAATCCTGATATGACCATGCAAACACATATTGGTACTACTTGAAAAAATTTAGGTAGGCCTTCTTTTCCTCTGGTGATAGTGATCTCCCGTGATTGATGTTCTGAGGGTTGTCAACATTTCCTATATTTATGAATTCATAGAATGGACATGAATTGTTAATTTTGGTATTTTTCAATTTCTAAAATTTCTCTCGTAAGTCAAATAGGTTATCAATACTGACTACTCCTCGAAGCATAGTGTGGATTTTAGGATGGGTCGGTTGACTGCCCTTTGTTAGGTTAGGGATTTTATCATCCTTTCTTGTAACAATTTCTTGAAAAAATTCATCGTTAATGGCCAGATCCCTAAAATTTTCTTCATTAGTAAAAAAGGATATGATTTATTCATCTCCCTCAAATACCCTCTAGTTAGCAATGTTATCTAGGACCAAAGGTTTATATAACAATTCTATGGAAAAACTCAAAGCTTCATAATCCTCTAAGGGAGACAACCTCGAAGCTATTGTGGCCAAAGAATCATCCAACGTATTTTTGGATCAAGGTATGGTTGTGATTTTGAATGCTGGGAAATTATCTATCATCATGTGAACTTCCTGTTGATAATTCCTCAAATGGGGGGAATGTTGGACATATTTTCATTGATTTAAACATTCAAAGTCATTGTGATCTGATGATGAGTTTTTATGATGAATTTTCATTGATGAAAAACAGGGTGGTAGAAGAAAGTTGTGATCACTATTGATCACGATAGGATCAACAATGATCATATGATTCAAAAGCTCAGAAGAGATTGCGCATTTGAAATAACACAAAAGCCAGAGCCTACACAGAAGAATACTTTGTGAACGATCGAGGAAGAATCTTATTCATTGAGATATTTTTCGAGATTAATTGCAACCATTAGATCAGTTAAAGATGTTGATTAAAGCCAAGTGGAAGGATAGCGTAAGCTTCGGGACATTGGAGATAAGGCAGAGGAATGAAGTCACGAAATCCCGCCAGTCGTTAGATAAAGGAAGGACATGAGTTGTCTGATCTAAGAAACATTTCAGGAGTTATATTGACCATCCAATCAAAATAAAATGGAAGGATAGGATAAGCAGGACAAAGGGTCGAGATCCCATATAGCCGAAATCCCGACAACCGTTGGATCTTGTTAAGATTTTCGCGTCAAAGAAGGATCATTAGATGAAGTCAAGCTACTTGAGTTTTAATTAGGAAATCTCATTTTGGGAGAATTGAGAAGTGGGAAAGGAGAATAACTGAAAGTCTCGAAGGCCGAAATGAATCTATACCATTGATCTAGAATTGATCGTGTCAAAGAAGGATCGTTAGATGAAGTCAAGTTACTCTAGGTTTATCTCATTTTAGGAGAAATGAGAAGTGGGAAAAGAGAATAATTCGAAGTCTCAAAGGATGAAATGAATCTATACCATTGATCTAGAACTGATCATGTCAAAGAAGGATCGTTAGATGAAGTCAAGCTACTCGAGGTTTAATCAGGGAATCTCATTTCGGGAGAATTGAGAAGTGGGAAAAGCGAATAACTTGAAGTCCCGAAAGTCGAAATGAATCATACCATTGATCTAGAACTGATCACAATCGTTGGATAAAGGATTCAGATGAACCTACGACCATTAGACCCATGAGGAGGACATATGACACATCAATCAATCCACGTCAGTAAATACCATGTCAGCAAGGACACATGGCACAATCAAATGGTGACAAGTGTCAAGGTCCGGTTGGAATTTTAGGTACATGTAAGTCACAAATCTAAGTGACGGGTTGCAACCACTCGGCCAGTGCCAAGTCAACAGTGACATCATCAAGTTACGTCACTCCAAGATTTTTTCCTTCGGGGGAAATCAACAACTACCTAAAGCGTCGAAGGCCGAAGTCAATGTTAACCATTGATCAAAGATCCTCCATATTCTCACATGACTGTTATATCAAAATGGAGTGGAAAGATGATGTAAGCACTCCCATGTTGGCCACTTTGGCACTGAACAAATCCGAAGGAAATCAAAGAATCAATTACTTGGACCTCTGAAGCTCCAAAGCCTCGAAGTCCCGAAGTAAATAGTGGTTGTCCATCTCAACCTTTTATTAAGTCATAGACATTGGATTAAACAGTGGAAGGATAAGTAAGGATTGAAGCTAGACTGTATATTTGGTTCTTGGATTCATGCTAACCATCGGATAAACTCTTGTGAGAGGTAACCACTTCGAGAATTTGAAACTCTGGAAGATTGGATGAGAGAGAAATAGCCAAAAGGCCAAAGTACCAGAGGACTTGGTTCCAACCCCTAGTCACGAATTATGAACACATAAGAAATGAGGCGCTGGGAACATCGCTTAAATTAATAATCCCTTGGTTTTGTGAAGATGGTCACATGTAAATGGTTTGAAGGAAGCGCCTCTACAAAATTCAATTTCTACAATATTCACAGAGACAAAATAAATCGATCCATACCTATGATTGATTTATGAAAAATAGGTCAGATGGTTGTTGAAAACATATGAAGGTTGGAACTCATCGTGCCCTTTCCGGTGAGAGGCAATATGATAGGTTTAAGTTGAATACCTAGAATGATGGTCAATGGTGGTTATGCATTGGTCCCAAAGTTGTTGTAAGTGGGAAATTTAGTTGTAACTTGTGGGACAAGTCGGCCATAAAACTAAGCTAGAGTTGAGCATGAAAGAGTATAAATACAACTATGCTTGGTTCATTTGAAAAAGTGAGCGAGTGGGTGAATAAGGGGATATGCACTTGAGGTCAGTGATTTCTGGTATGGTGCGAATTTAAGAGAGAACATAAAGTGAAGAAAGTGTGAATTTCAAAGAAGAAGATGAAGTCTGGTGATGTAGACCTCTGATCATGAGCTGGAGTAGATTCAATAAATGGATGACTGGTATTTGGGTTGGTTTTACTACTAGATCAATTCTAATTGGATAGATTTCATTCTATCGACAAGTTGAGTCTTTCTTGAGATTTGGTGCTATCCTTGTAGTTCGTGCTCCTTACTTTAGATGGTGCTGATAAAAAATGGTTGGTGTTGGGAAAACCCCCATGATTGTAGTCACATATAAAATAATACAAAATTTTATGCATACATATGGTATCTCGTGTATTCATTATGCTTATGAATTGATTGCTCTTAATTATTGATAGATGTCATTGGTGAATGGCTACATACAATATTACAATGATGATGTGTAAAATTATGTTTTGAAATAATTGCTAACTTGAAACAAGAAAAGTTGTAAAATTCCACACACTAATTCACCCTGCCACCCTCTTAGTGTGGCTGGTGTGACCAATAGGGAATTGCATTGGATAGTGTTTCTGCCCTATCTAACGATAATTTTTGAATCCCCGAAGACAACTAGTTCCTTGATGTTTAAATTCATAGCTTTCTTGAGTCCTTGGACCTATGCCTTGTATTCAACAGTGTTGTTTGTGCACTCAAATTCCAACCTACGAGACATAAAACTATGTTTTCTTGTTGGATTCATGAAAATGCATCCAATGCCAACCCCCTCTTGAGATTTTGATCAATCAAAGTATAGAGTCCAAATTTCAGATACAAAGTTTGGAACTCTCTTGTCCCAGTCCACCTTTGGAACTGTCGTTTTAGTGTTGTCATCTTGAGCATGGGTGTTATGTTCAAACTTATTACACCTCTCAATTATTTCAGGACTATCATGAAGTGATAACTTTGACCTCTAGGAAATTAATACTTCGGACAAACAAGGAGAGAAATTATTGAACTTGGACTCATGCGAGTAATTTCCTAGGACTAGGAACTCAGTAGAGGAAGGTTCATTAGGGGCTTCCAAGTTTGTGAGAGTATGCTTGAAATATTTTTCTCGGTTGATCCCAATCATGTTGTGGTTTCCCTTCGATGGTAACCATAAGTGGGACCAATTTGTACTACAATATCCATGTAATGTTTCAGACCAGTCCCTTCTTAACAACATCCCATAGGACTTTGAAATGTCTACAATTATGATATCTATGACCCAATGAAACTTTGGGTTAGAGGAAATCCTAATCATAACATCCTTTAACTCTCCGATAACTTTCACTTCAATTATGTCTAGTTTAATTATACGTGTATCCCTTTTGGTAAGGGTAGCGTTTAAATTGTTGCATACTGAAAGAGGTGTAACATTGGAGGAAGCACCAGAGTCAACCAAACAATTGTGTGGGTTCCTGTTATAAATTTCAAAGGTTAACAGAAAAGGTGGATGAATGACCTAGGATTCTTATCGGTCGTCATTGTATTCATGTTAGGATTTTGAATCTGCTCAGAACTTCTTATACCCAATCTTGAATGTGGGCTTAGATTTGTCATGAGCTTGTCATCCTAATCCAAGGCTTGCAACAGTAAATATTTATGTTGAGGAATTCTACACAAGTCCATCACCAAAATATTATCTTTCAATTTCTTCAGGTCTTCAATTTGCCAATAGATATTCTTCATAGCATTCAAATTTTCCAACAGATTCATAGCATTCACCCATTGATAGAAATCCCTTTCTAAATGGTGTTCTTGATGGTAGTTACAATATGAATCTGAGGCGACTTCTCCTAAGTCAATGTTAAAATTGGAAGGAAGGGGTTCTAGGGTCTTGAAAGGTGGATTTTTTCTAAAGACAGGTTTGTAAGGCCTATGGTTTGATGTACCTTCCCATGCATTCCTCTTCATTTCTACAATCTCATTGGAAAACTTCTTAACCATTCTTTGTAATATTTCCATATCTACATTGCCCTTTTCTGTGTTATGTTTAGTTTGTTTACTAGGAGGTCGTGTCAAAAAAATCCCTCGCCTAGGTGGTTGTTGTGTTTCTTTCTTTTATAAAGATATCTGACTATATTTACACCCTTTCATTTGAAATTCAAGAATTCCCCCGCCCCCCACAAAGTTTTCATCCAGGGTAGGTTTAGCGTCCCTTTTAATGAACATGGAGATAGAGGTCGGTAATGCATTAGCATACACCTCAATTTGTAATTATTGAGTGGGCTTGGAATATATTAGAAACTTGTTAATGATATTCATGAAACATTGGTTGAATTATTTGAATTTATCCTTGGGTTCCATGGTGGCGTTGAAAAGTTGAACCATCACGGCCCCGATAGTTGTTTCTTCAGCAAATTTATCCAGGAAATATTTCTGAATTTTTTGTCCAACTGTTAATGGATCAAATCAAGAGGTTGAGATACCATATTGAAGACAATTTCTCAAAGGTATAATGGAACATTCTTCACACTACATCTTCATGTTGGAAATTCATTAATCTTATCGCTAATACAAATTCCTTTATATGGTCCTTGGGCGGGCCAAAGATTTCAGGATCAAATTTTCAAAGAAGTTTTTATGGGTTCCTGGGAAAATGATGTAATCTCCTTGGTAAGTCTAATGCATCTCTAGAAAACCATGGATGATTGTTTGTAGGTTTATTGTTACCCTATGGTATTTCTTCATTTTTATTTTCCATATTATCTTACTCGTTGTCTGGATTTTTTGGATCAGAACTTTGTTCCTTAGACTTTGAATCGTCTATGTTAGAATAGGTACTTGTGGGTGGGGTTACTAGAGGGGATTCAGGAATGAAACTAAGAGGTTTATAAATTTCAGTAAGGGTGAAATATACCAGATCTTCAACCATATGAGAAAAGGTATGGTCTGGGGTATCGACAATTGGTCTTGCAGTTTGCTTCATGAGGGGGAGAAATGGAGCTAATTGAAATGCTTTGATTTGTCGAGTGTAAGCCCTAATATTCCTTCTAAATGTGTTAATTTCATCGTGAGGTATTTCATAAGGTATTTTTTCATGAAGGTATGAATCATATTTAGCACTCGGTGACTCACTTGTGGTGGGGGTACCTTCAATCTTAAGGCTATCATGACAAGGACTAGCCATGCATGTGAGTTGTTTTAAATCTATAGGTTGTTTGAGATAAGTTCTTGTTTAAAGAAATTTTTTGACTAACCATGCATCTATCAGGCCCTCCTTCTAGTGCTAAGTATGTTGAGGGATCAAAATTCCCTTTAACTCAATAGTAGGAATAACGCCCAGACATGAGGCCCAATTAGACTCTTCCCTGTTTTGGGTAACCTAATTCTCCAAACGGATAATCCAATAAGTATCGATGGGATTTACTATGTTATCGAATGGGTCTTTATAGACTGTTTTATGTTTCTTTATAAGTTGGTTTATTAAGATTTCGATGAATGAATTTTTAACAAGGTTGGGATTAGCCTAACCTCTTACCAACAACATGTTTATGACACCACTTTTAAACCAATGTCAAAACATTAATATTTTCTTATTGATCAATAGACAAATATCATCCAAGAAAATGAATGTATTCATAGAAACAACAGATAAAAAAATTAATTCAAGTTACTATATAACACAATTTTATAACACCATCACATTCATGCCAATATATATTTAGTGACTGTAACGTTTCAAGATTACTCAAAAACACAATTATTATCTTACTAAACCACTTGTATTAGTCAATCAACAAAGAAAAACAATCTACAAATTGAGTTACACCACAATCTTTGGAAAAAATCGTCTTCGGCTCTACATGAGCTTCAAAACTAAACTTCAAAAATAGTTCTTTATCTAATCGTCCACTATTACAAAACCGTTGACCCTTCAAAACAAGGTGGACCTCTTTATTTATATCAAAAACTTCATGCAAAAGCGTATCACTAACGCTTGTTAAACAAGAGATAACAAAAATAAACTGGGTCATATCCACATGGAAACTATCAATGAGCTTTCGTTAACTCATAGGGTTAGCTCGGTCATATTCGAACCATTTGGATAATATATCTTCACAAGTGTGTAAATATGGGAATTGGTGGCATTCCATCAGCATACTCAGCCTATCCTTCATCTCCATCGACCGGTCTTTAAATATGTCAATATCGGAGCCTAGATGATGTAGGACCCATGATGTCCCTATCAGCCCATCGGTGAGTCTTTTAACTCGCCCCTTATCGAGCTTTAAAATATCCTGGACCTTAGCTTCAAACTTGTCATCTATCTCACTAAATCATTAGACTATGATGCATAGTTTGACCAAGTCGTAGGGGGAGCCAAATTCTAGGAGCTGAAAATCTATCATGTTTTTATTGATGCGGTCCCAATTTATGAGACACTCCTCCCATATTTATTTCATTTTTAGCCATGTTTCTTTTACCAATTGTACACAATACTATGCATCTACTCTAAATCTGGATAAAATATCCTCTGCAAGCACCATGATGCCATGTTCTTCTTCACCTCTTCCTTTCTGTATCTCTCTGATATATTCAATTTGTACCCATACCTGATGATATTTCTTGGACCATATCATCATTTCCTTATATGCCACGAGGCTCAACAAGGTCTCTTCTTGAAATCCAACGATATTGGTCATAAAGACCTCCCTATCCAACATGAAATGACTATAAATTTATGTGAATTCAATCTTCATGAACCTTAATGCTTGGGTGGCATCCTAATATTATTCCATTTGATGCCTAAGGTGTGCCAATTATGCTCTCATAGTTACATATTCTCGTTCATCTTTATTTTCTTTATCTATGGTGACACTGGATATATTTATTCCTTCTCCTAACAACTCACTTACCCTGGAATTTTTCATCCATCATGGTTTCTTCTATGGTGATCATCGCAACATTGTCCAAGGTGAGTATTCTCTTTTTCTCTATCCTCCAGACAACCACTTGTCTCTTTTGGTCATAATAAATGGCTTGGACATTTCCCACTTCGTCTATAGGTGCTAGGATCAAGTGTTCCCTCCATGTGAGCATATTTCCTAAGATTTGTGGGGTGTGAATTCATTCAATCATTGTTTCCTTTGCTTTGTTGGCTTCATGCTTCTCATGACTGGTCCGTTTATCTGGTTCTTGAGTTGTTCGAGACTTCTTCGAAAATTCTATTAACCCCATATTTGTCCTAATATGTGGATCTCTTATTTTCTATGTACTTGGATAATTTCCCATGATCCATTTGGATGTGTCCTCATCTAAGGCTACTAATCCTGAGAGTGTAGAGTGTTTTGGAGGTCCCGTTGAGGTTTCCTTGGATTCCATGTTACATTTTGGTTCTTCATATTTTTCTCCTTTGCTGGAGTTACCTACTAACAATTATTCATCACCCAGAATTCCTTTCTATTTTAATTGATGAGGGGTTCATTCTAGAGTGGTATGATTGTTGATTAAGGTTGGTTTTCATTGATGTCAACCCTTGAAGAAAGTTCAGTAGTGAATTTCGGTAGCACAAAGGTTTGGGTAATGGACCCAAGGTTGTTTTATGTATAATGGTATGAGTTTTAATATATTTGAAGGTAATACTATTCTATATGGATAGTACATGTCATTCCATTTCTATTGGTATGTGGAACATCACATAACTCCTTACGGTTTGAGAGTTACGGCCTTACGAAGTTGGAGGACCCTCATATGTTGGCTTGAAGCCCCAAAAGGTCAAAGAAGTCAAAGATCTTGCAAAGGATAAATTATTATTTAAATGATAAAGTAAAGTGACAAAGTCAAGAAGGATTATTTAAATAATAAAGTGAAGTGACAAAATCAAATAAGATTATTTAAATGATAAAGTGAGGTGACAAAGTCAAGGAGGAATATTTAAATGATAAAGTGATGGAGAACTTTCTAATTATGGAAAGTGGTTAACCCTAAAAATGAGGAAAATAGGTTAAATGACATACAAATGGGTTAAATGACCTAGAAATGGGTTAAATGACCTAGAAATGGGTTAAGTGACCTAGAAATAACTTAAGCGACCTAGAAATGGGTTAAGTGACCTAGAAGATGCTTCTAAGGAAGATATTTGGAGAGTATAAATAAGAGGCAAGGCTCTATAATTTCATATCACACTTGAGAATATTGAATATCTATAGGTGACTAAGGTAACCAAAGGATATCTAAGATAAATTTCAGAGGGAAGGTGAAGAAAAGAAGGTTGGAATTCAAGGGAGGATAAAAAAATTTGATGATGCTTTCTAAGGTATGTTATTTACAGGTCATCTCACCATTTTCACAATAAATTTTTTTCTAGAATGATTCAAACCATTAAACAGATAGGAAATTGAGGAAACATATGCAAGTATCCATGGTAAAAAATTCATTTTTGGGGTTGTTGTATTTTTGGAGTTACACTCCGTGGAAAATAGGGTTTGTGGCTAGTCCTGAAACTAGTCTAAAACAGGTGTTTCAGGTAAAAACGTCATAACTTCCTCATAAAAGATAAAAATTAAGTAAGAAAAAATTTGTTGGTTAGAGTACAGTCTTTAGTATTCTGTGTAAAATTTTCAGATCCATTCAACAAGTATTTTGTGCGTGGCATGCTCTACAAGGTCGCTCTCTAGAATAATCTAGAATTCAACAAGGTATGCCATTTTTTCTATAACTCCTTTTCTAAGAGGTTCCAAGTAGTGACACCTAGAAGAATTGCATAAAACAAATTGAAGAACATTGTCTACTAATTTCATATCTTTTTTCATTACATGTACATAGTTATGATTATTTCAAGTTAGGGTTGTTGGCTAATCCCAAACTAGTCATGTGAGACTAAAGAAAATTTTTATGAAAATTCTAGTCTCTTGTTGTCAAAGTTAAGGAAGGCTTGAAGGTATGTGATTATATACACCAAGTCTATTACAGAGTTACAAATCATATTTGGATGATGAAATTGATGAGGGCTTTTGGTTAAGGTACATGGTTGAGACAAGTAGTTGATGAGTTGTCACATGCATGAGGTGTATAGTTGATGATGTTGGTACATATTGATGAGTCATAGTTGATGATTAGTTGACACATGATTGGTACATACTTGGTACATGGTTTTATGCACGTTTTTATGGTACAAGTTGATTACAGGTTGAGGTACAGTTTGATGCATGGTTGATGCATGGTTCAGGTTTATTAGTACAGATTTACAGTGGTATATCTCACAGTGATAGTGTGACAATGATTCCATCATTCTACTTCTACTTCAGGGTGGTTGGACGAGGCAAGGAAAGGTGGTTGTAGCCACCTTCCAATTGTAGCTGGAGAACATAGGGGGTTGTAGCCTCCTTCTAGTTGTAGCCAGAGAATAGGGGAGTTGGAGCTTCCCTTAGGTTGTAGCTTGAGAAACAAGGGGGTTGGAGCCTCCTTTCAGTTGCAACTGGAAAACAAAGGAATTTGGTGCTTCCAATGAATATAATTCTTCAAGACATATAATAAAAAGTATTTTGTGGTTTTCTCCCGCTTTGGGTTTCCACGTAAAACACTGGTGTATTGTGTATGTGTATGATTGTTCATTTGTTCATTGCTTATTTACTCTGCGGTTATTGGATGATAATGCTACATTGATATAACTCTTGGATTCTATGGTTAAAAAAGATTAAATTTATCTATTATTGATTCACCCCCCCTCTCAATAATCCAACAATGATCACCTTCAGCTACACTCAGGTCCACTCCTATATCCAAAGATTTCATCCACTGATATACTTGTGTTCTTAGTACCTTTGTTACTACTTCGTTTGTAACAGTAACTATAGTATGCATTTCTTGGATATCAATGTCATATATCCTGATTAGATCAGTGATGAGAGGAGATGCTTTCCCAAAGGTGTTATGACTTGCTGATAATAAAGGGGTCGGCCCTGTTCCTAGTTCTTCTGCAACAATTTTCTCTGATATTTGTTGTTCATTGTCTCCTTCTACTAAGGTATTTCCAAGGGTTTTTATCTCGCCAACTCCTCTGAATGTGACAGGAGTTATTACGATGGTTGTTCCTTCGGGCACCATGACAGTTCCCACATGCATCTGCAACATCCTTTCAGCTTCATCCAAGAGTCTTTGTGCCTCAAAACTATCCACTATCTTCTATGCACCTTCCTGTCAAGCTTGTGCCATCGTTTTTGGCCCAAATGTCTTCTCTAGAAAGTCCAATTATTTATTCCTAGGAAGGGCCATGAACCTAACCAGGTATGGTTTTTCTTTCCTTTGAAAAACTTCGTCCCAGCTCAAATAATTCTCTGTGAATATTTATTCCTTGAAATCATCATGTGGGTAAGGCCAATGGGACACTACCTGATTAGCATGTTCAACCACCAATTTTATAGGGTCATGTCTCCTATACCTCCCAGTGACAAACATGTACTCTATTTTAATTTGAGCTTCTTATATGTTCTGTGTAGTATCCTTCATGAAATGGTAACCTACATAGAACCCATAGGGGATGAATATAATTTTAGTGTCCTTTACTAGAGATGCATCGAACCCTTGTAGTATAGTATGGTAGCAGATTTCCCCTAACACCGGTTTATTTGGCACATGAGTTGGCAGTAGGTGTGGTGCTCCACAGGCTATGGAAATCCTAATATATGTGGTTCTTTATTCCATGTACCAATTCCCAATTTTGGATATTACCTTCCACACTGCTTCTGATAGTATTGGGAAATTGTGCTTAAAAATTAGAGAATACACTCGAGCTATGAAACCGTCGCAAACTAAAGCCATTGATCTTTTGTACTTGTTCTCCCATAATATGTCAAAGTAGACATGTACAATAACTTCAGAGACATGCCATCTTAGGCTCAGACCAGGGAAAATATTTCTAGTGCATATTGCATCCAAGAGATAAGATGCCATGTAGAATGCATGGGTTTCCACGGGTTTTGGATTATGCACCTTTTTTATCTAGGTTCTCAAATGTTTCAAGATAACAACTCCCTAGTTAAAAATGCTTCCATATGTATAAATCGTATGAGCCAAATGCATCTAGGCTTCAGAGAACCTGGAACAATCATTTTCTCCATATAAACGACAGATCAAGGCCATCAAGAAAATGTAAGGTTCGTGGAGGTTCATTGTTTTATACCACCCCAAGGGTCTATTCATGAACTTCTTATTATCCCTCCACTGGGATGATAACAATTGTATGGTGTTATTTCACTCATAGAATGCCACAAGAAAATATTTGTTCAACCTGAATTCAACGTCCTTGATCTTGTAATACATGCTTACATCTGTCAGCAAGAATAAAGCCATACATTCCCCATCCTTTTTATTCAACAGGCCTTTCTCTACATTAGCATGATGGATGATCCACTCTAAGAGTTCAACACATGGAAGGATGAGTGTTTTGACTGATACCAAGTACAGTGAATACTGCTTGATGTTCTAGAAGACTTGGTCATCTAATCCCCTTACCTTCAGGTCAATGTGATGTGTGAATTATGGGAAATCCTCATAATGGATTTTTTATATAGGTCTTGTTATAGCGCAATTTGTAGGTTGGGAAAATCCTGACCCAACCATGGAACAAGTGCTACAACTTGGGAATCCTACATCGAATGTCACATCGGTGAAGGTCCTACACTTCAAGGGTGACTAGGTCACTCTAGGGAGGCGATCCCAGTGACCCTAGGGGGATTGAGATGGAGATGAAGATGGATGGAAATGGAGCCCCTATAGGTCAAGTCTAAGTGTATTTGAAGGTGGAAATAGATACCTTTCAAATAAATAAATTGTTGCCCCAGATGTATAACACTTCTTCGGATGATTGTACCTACCCGAGACATAAGAAAAGACACTTTGCAATAGTATATGTTAGTTGGATCAAAAAGTTAAGATTTTTTTCCCTAATTTTCAGAAATAGATAACAGTATATATCATCAAGAAAAAGGTACTATAATCTTCTCAATAAATGTTAAAGATCAAGTTCAAAATGCAAGAGAAAAACTAGTAAATGACTTGCTAAACTCAAGATGAAAAACCAATACTCTTAGCATAAAAGATAAGGTTGTTATAAAAATTTGTATGCAACAAATTATATCATCCTTATGGATGTAACATTCAATGTATTACAGCAATAAAATCAACCACTAAAATCTCCTCAAACTTTTCCAAAAAGTGTGCTAGGACAAGGAGAGTAAGTGTGCACACTTTGAGCAAAAAACAATGGTTGATAAGAGAGTTATTAAAGCAAGTAAGTTAGGGTTTCTGCAGCCCTAATGGCTGAATATTCAATTTTGTAACAGAATCAATAAGTATCCCATAGATGGGGATTCCCTAGTGGCTGTGAGGTGCCAAAGGCACAAGGAAAACAATCCACTTTGCAAGAAGTAAAAATGACCCAAAATCATGTTTCCCAATGCAATATTTTATTTCTCCAATGCAACAAATCAATGACTAGTGCCTTTAATATTGGGTTAATAGAGTCACAAGGATCTTAGAGAAGATATTTCCTTGGGGGTGTAATCCCTTTTACTCCCCAAGGCAAGTTTCTCTAAGCTAGGGTTTAAGCTAAGAGGGTGTATGGCCTTATACTTCTCTTAGCAAACCCTTAATCAATGAGATGAAGAAAAAAAAATGATGAAGGATATGGTGGGGGGGTATTCCATTATACTTCCCACCTAGCTCCTAGCATAACAATACTTTCCTTGAATAAAATGATAGCAAAATATTAAAAACCATACCAAGATCAAGAGAAATGTTAAGACAATTCACGACAAGAGCTAGAAAGCATCATCCAAAGCTAGCGCTAGGCCTTCCTCAATCAACCATTCATAAAATAGCCATAAAACAAGTGCACAAGAGATAAAAGAGCCAAGGGGGCTGAAAATTTCAGACCAAGTCTCTCACAAGAGGGAGAGTTATGTTTAAAATGAGATCTTATGATCTGTATTTATACAAAATTTAGCTAACATAGCTTGTCCACAAATTAAGGAATAAAACACAAGATTAGGGGTCAACATCCCTAATATTTCCCCCTTAACAAAATAATATTAAAAAATTCACTTAAAATTTCATCTTTTGCAAAAAATAAACCCTAATTTAGGAGGACGTCACCCTTTTAGGGGACATTTTTACACTTTAAGGAGGTCATTGGTGTTGGAGAAGCATGGGCAGGCCTCCAAAGGCCATGTGTCAAGAATATAAGAACTCATATCAATGTGAAGACACTTATCCTCCTCAAATGTCAATGTGTCAAAGAGTGGCACCTGACCACCATGCCCTAGCCCCCAATATGACAACGTCAAGCTAAAAAATGGAATGTTTTTACCCTCTTGGGAAAATCGTTTGGCAAGTAGGGATTGGGCTAGGTTATCCAAGTCATCATAAAGGTTTTCCAAGTCTGATCTTTCTCATCTAGCATGCGGGCCCCTGGCATCCAACCTGTGGGCTTGTAGACCCATGGAAGCCCAAGCTAGGCTTGTTCTCCCAAAATTGTCCACCGGCTAGGTCCTGCAAATAAAAATGAACATGCCCTCCAAGGATATCAAGTCATAACATCATGATAATTTAATCCAATCAATAAGTAATCCATCTAAGCATGTGCATCAAAGATCACCATATCAAAAAATTAACAATTCAAAGACACTATGTGACTTGTCAAGCTTAAGTATGGGAGGGTTGACGAGGTGTCCTATTGGGTAGATTTTTCCCTAGGTCAAGGAGAGCTTCCAATAGGTCCCCCTCTAAGCCATGTAAAGTGTATGAGGTGGATGGGGTCAAGACTCAATGGGCATTAGGATCATGACATAAAAGGGGTCGTAGTGTCTCATTCATGGGTGCCTTTGTAGAGGGTGTGTGGTACCTTTGTCCACAATTCACTTTTTCCAAGACCATCATTTGCATTTTATCTTTATTTGTTTATATTTTCTTTCATAATGTCATAAGGAGAGATTGAAGGTCACTGACCTGGCATGGTGACCAGGTGGTGGAAATGTCACCCACAAATACCTAATGGAAATGAGAATGATGGATCGTGATGAGACCCCCTTTCTCTCAACCATGCAACTGAGAGTCACTGCCCTGGTTTGGTTACCATATGATGACAATGTCATACCACTAGATATCCATGGATGTGATAGTTCAACTTGTGATGAGACCCCCTATCCTTCAACTAACCTTTTAAGAAATATTTATTATATTGTGGGTCCCCTTTATTCAAAGATAACTATTTCATTTCTTTCTTGGGTGATCCCTAGGTGAAGCATTAGGAAGTTTTATATAAGGATTTTATCTTTTACCTAACACCAACCTATCTAGGCCTTTAGCCCCTTCTTCCCATAGAGTGAGGGACAACCCCTTCTTGGGTCAATATACCCTAAAATCCCAAGAGATAAGGAAATGGAGGGGAATAATGATCGAAAATAGTAAGTATGGTCGGGAACAATACGATGGCTCATTAAGGGATTTCCTAGTAGCAAACCCATTCCCAAAGAAGACCACTTACTAAGGCACAATTCTAACCACCAAGGTGAAGCAGGGAAAAAGACATAATGTCCAAGCACATATCATGAAATCTAGATAAATCTAAGATACAACATAATCAAATGGATTAGATATTGAAATGATACTCACCATAATACTGACTTGTACCTCATGGAGAAAGGCCCACTTCCTTCCGGAAGACAACTGGTGTGGTGGATGCCATTTGTAGACCTGTGACCATGTGTGGTGGTGAGTGGGTTTTCCATCTATGCAAAGGGGATTGTTGGTCATGTAGTCTCTTGACACTCCATATCTACAACTTGAGGTCCTTGAGATATCATCTCCTTATTTATCCACAAAATGGGGATAACACCTGGCTCCTACTTGGGGACATGTGCTCATTGTAGAGTGCATGATGACTGCAACACATTCTGGTAGATATATGCCTGCAAGGAAACATCAAACTGTAAAGTGTGGGATGACCTACTCATCCTAGTTCTCATATGATGAAAATCCAAACCAACTAAGCTAGAAAAAGAAATTTTTGACATTTTTTCAAAAAATTCTAAACTAAGCATGAAATCAATATGCAAGTAGAGTAGAATGAAAATTAAATGCATCTAAACTAGTATGAGAAAATCAAGATGCAAAATGTAGGGAATCAAAATGACTTACCTACTTACCTAGGGCACGGGCCCTAAAGAAATCATGTGCCACCCTGGAAATAATGTTTGAGGAGAAATACATTTATTGGTAGTGGCATCCTCCTCCCATCTTTCATGGATAAGTAGAACGAGTCTAGTCTAGACACTTACTCTATTTTATAGGGGCCTAGCCAAAGACTGTCGAACTTTTGATGCATTCCTGGTTTTTCTGTTCTTTTGTTCCATAGTAGAACTTGATCCCCTTCCTTTAAGTCTCTTTGTCTTTCCTTTCGATCAAAATTTCCTTTTGTTTTTTCCCGATTCCTTTCCATTTGATCAAAGTCCATTCTTAGAGTCTCATCCAATTCTACAAGTTGATCGATTCTCCCCTGCAATGCTTCCTTATCTGTACTGAATTGTTGGGCAATTTGTAGCGCTGGGATTTAGAGATTTATAGGGAAGTGAGCCTCAAATCTGTACACCAACTCAAAAGGAGTATTTTTGGTGGAAATCTTGGCGTTTGTGCAATCAGCCCAAAAGGAATACTTAATCTTGTTGTCCCAACTCTTCTTGATCTCCCCAACAGTCTTTTTCACAATGTTTATGATTTTTTTGTTGATGGATTATGCCAATCCATTCCCTTGAGGATAATAATTCGAAGAGTGTGAGAAAACAATCTCATACTTGAAACAAAACTCATTGAGTGCCACTAAGCTAAAGGATTTGGCGTTTTCGGTGGTTATCTTAGCAAGGACACCAAATCTACTAATAATCTTTTCCTTAAGGAATTTCATCACGACTTATTTCGTTGCTTTCTTGGTTGGGATAACTTCCACCCATTTGGTGAAGTAATCAGTAGCGATCAAAATCCATCAGTATCCGTTACTATAATTGTCTTTGAATTCACAGGTGAAATCGAGTCCCCATTGTTGAAAGGGTGCTTCTACAATGATTGGTGTAAGGGGAAGGGCAGGGAGGCGCTACTTTCCAGTAAAAAATTGACACGGCTGACAAGCTCTAACATATTGATGTGTGTCAGAGAAAATAGTAGGTCAATAGTACCCTACTCTTAAAATATTATGCATCGTGGTGCGTACTACAAAATGGCCTCCACAATGTCCTGTGTAGAGTTCTATGACTAACTTATCAACTTCTTCTTTATCAACACATCAAGAATTACCCCATTTAGGTTTCTCCACCCGAGACCCTCTTCTGTTAGGAAATACTTCATGGCTTTGACTCTTAGGGCTCTTGTTTTATGTTCCACCAAATGATCAGGGCATGTGAGGTTTTTTAAGTAATAAATTATGTCTGAATACCATTCATTGTTTTCAATATCATTTATGAAGATGTTGACTTTGTCCCTATGTCCTACCTCAATGGATTCTTGATTGCTTTTTGTCATCATTTTTGCCATCCCTTGTCCTTTAATTATCATAGTTGGCTTGATTTCTAAATCATATTCATGTATTTGTGACACCCACTTTCCCCTTGATCCAAAGTAATCTTGTTGTGATAAAAACATCCTTTACATCGGGGTAGGGGACAAAGGCCTTGATCTTGTTGTATCCCACATAGGTTCAAAAGTGTTTGAGAGACTTTACTAGAGTGTAAGCTTATTTCTCTATGATGTTCTGAGTCCCTAAGGTTCTTGCTCATGAAATCTATTAGTTGTTCATCACCTTGATCATTCTTTTGCATAATTAACTTGGAATTTTTTCCATTGTCTGTGCCTTTGAAGAATGGGGGTGGACTCACCAGATTATTTTGTGACATTTTGATCACTAACTCTTCCTTGGGGGAAAACTCCAACTTTTTTCCACCGAGCTGGACGCCTCTCTAACTTGCTCACTTCCTCCTTTTGGGGTATTGGGTGACATGTGGGTTACTGGTCATCTGGGTGACATTTTTTCTTGCAAATACAATAATTCATCTCAATACCTCCCTTACCACAAATTTCAAAGAAAACTACAATAAATACCTGCGTGTTAAAAATTTTCCAAGTCCAATACTCACCAGTTACGAGTTTGCGATGAACACAACAAAACTTACTTAGCAATATTGGATCAATAGTGAGTTCATGAGAGAAATTCAAATAGTTTTTTGCAATCGTGAGATCATTTAAATGTATTCAAATAAACAACATTTGGATCTCACATTTGCAATCATCAAGTTTTCAGTACAATGGATCTATGAGATATTTTCATTAATTTTGTCCATTGTTTGTGCCAACCTTTGTAGTAAAAGAGACATTGGAGTGTTTTATTGGGAATTTTAAATGGTCATAGATTGGCGTGCGACAGTCTAAAATTGGGAGTCGACCACTCGGGCTACTTGAAGTTTTGAAGCAAACATGTGTCTAAATAGTCGATCCGATGGAAATGATGGGGATACATGGTGAATTTTAGTAAGCCCAAAACATAGGGATGTGTGTGGGTAGAGGGTCCCGAGATGGACGGTCTCGATGACTTTGGGGATCCTTGAAAATACCAAACGGACGAGTCATATTGTTTGTCATAAAATCTTAGATCAGGCATCAACCGAGAGTAGGATGCAGGTTTGAAAATAGGTTTAGTCTTCTTGATCAATCGACATCGATGTTTATCAGTGTTCGACGCTTTCTTGTTTTTTCCCTTTGTTTAATCATGGGTGTCAATTTTTGGTGTTACTTGGGCATCAGGGACTAACTCTTTGACTCAACGAAAAGTGTTTTGTCAATTGAACTTGTTGACACATGATGTTGATTGGAGTCAACAAATTTATGAGCAAGAAGCACCCCCATGCAACTGGTATCTTAAATGGTTGATGCTCAATTTTGATCGGCGTCGTCATTTTCCCGAACAAGCAATTCCTTCACATAACTAATATCAGACTTGGTCGATGCCCAATGTTAATAGGCATTGTCGTTTCAAATCAACGCCCATCGAGTGTCATAGATATTTTCCTTTAGCAGTGGATTTGAATATTTTTTCTAGGGAAACCACCAAGTGTTTTACGTTTTCTGAGCTTATTCGAAAGACATGGGGATTTTGTTCGAAAGACATGGGAATTTTGTTTTCTTTGGATTTTATTGATTTTTAGATGCAATTCAAACTATATAAATCAATGAGTAATTTGGAAAAAGCAATAGAAACACAACTCTTGTTGAATCAAAGAAAACAATGCAATTGACAAAAAATAGAAAGTAATACCCAAAAATTTGAGAATTTTAAGAGTGTGTTGAGTGCTCAACATATGGTAAGGAAATGCACAAAGCTAAGGTTGTGGAGAGTGAAGATAGATAAGTTTGTGTTAGGTGCATGATTTCTAAAAGTTATTTAATATAGTGTCATCCATGTATGTCAATTAATGTTCACTAACATTTTTTTCCACTCTATCAACTATTTTTAGACGACAAGGTTAATGTATGGATTGTATATATATTTTTAAATATTTGTTTTTGTAATTGAATCTGTTAATTTAAAAAATATGCCTTTACATAGGGGATAACTTAGTCACGTCACGAGGTTTAGGCATATATAAAATTAGGCCTTGCAATTTACAAATTTAAAAATTAGTTTTTAGTTTTAAAATAAATTGGATTAATAAATCATTTTTGTTAACTTTTCACACACTTAAGGAAAAAGGAGAAAGTGTTCCAAAATATACTCTTTGACTCATGACCGAAAACATTATTCCCTAGAAAGGAAAGGACTAAAAATGAAGCTAAGGCCTTGTACAATTGTCCCGTTCAGAATCGTGACCGAAAATGATAGTCCCTAGCAAGGTAAGGACTAAAAATGGAGCTAAGGCCTTGTAGAATTGTTCCATTTCATAAGACATACTCATCCATTGCACATTGCAGAGATTCTTCATGGGTTTTCTGTAATAAATCTACCATCATTGTTGATATTGGCACATGCCCTCTAGTTTTAGTAACTAACATTTCACAATCGTTGTGTGTACACTTCACATTGGATGGTTTTATTGCTATGATTTGTCGTGTAGCATGTGCGTTGAAGGGTAATTCGTTGATGAATCAATGGAACAACTCTCCAAAAGTTCTTTCGTAATCATACATGGGTATGTACCTCATATGCATTATGTTTTCCTTTAGAGTGAAATGATATTCAATAGTTTTTCAAGGATCTTGTTTCAATTCTCAAAACTTAAGGACTTGTGGTACCTTCAATCATGCATTTCATGACCTTTCTATTCAAATCATCAATGGGGTCTCTACATGGGTATGGATATGTTACATCGTTGGTTAAGACGACCTCCTCTATGGCCGAAACATTGAAATCAATGAAGATTTATACATTATTAGGTGGCAATAGGAATCATTTCATGGCCACGGGTATTAGTTAGTAAGTTCAGTCATAGTCTACATGGGTTAGGTTGAGGTTGTTGCTCAAGGAAAACTTGTAGAAGCAAGCATTTTTTTATTCATGGTTTTGATTTTATATTTTTTTCTCTTTTCCTTCATGTAAGGTTATTCCTTTCCATTCACTATGATTATATCTCTGAAATACTATGGCTTCAAAGACATACCACAATCATAGATACTCAAACACACATAACCCATATTCCATATAGTTGGATCATGCAGAGAGATTTTGTAATCTGTAATTATGTTGTAATTATGTTGATAGATGTTCTTATTTTGAAATTGGATGGAGGGTGCATGATTGAATGATGGATATATGTCCAATCAACATCTCCCCTTTTAATTCCCGCTATCCAATAATGTAGCCATCCAATTCTTAATCATAGCAGGATGACTGTGTGAGTAATGGAATTATTCGTCGGAGGTGAAAAATAACAAGTATAGTTGCATGATAAGGCAATGAAATAAAAGCATGTCAATATAATTAGTGCAAAAATCATAGCACGCACGATAAATATATTAATTTAACATTTTGGGATAATTGCATCCATCACAATCCCTTTGAGCAGATAGCTCCCCAAGAGAGAAGGATTGTGAGTGTGGTAAATAATAGATTCCATGTGCTATATGTCCTTACAATAATATAAAAATACAATTTCAGGTGATTTTTTAAAGAAAACTTTTGTTTTTAATGTATGTACTTAAATATAATTTTATTGTAGGTAGCGTTAGCAATGATCACAAGGTATATTATTTTCTCGTGAAGACTATTTTGTCTCATTAGAGAAATTTTGAGGTCTAAAATGGGTTTCCTAAGGAAAATAATAAAATAATAGTTAAGATATTAAAAGTAAGAGCTATGAACTTTCAAAGGGAAAAAAAGAAAATGACTTTTTTCAAACATATTTTTTACTTATCTCCTTATAGGTTTACTCAAATTTCAAGCATAAGCACTCATTAGATGTGGAATTAAATTTTAAATCTAACTATTACCCATTGTGGATACTTTTGAGAGACCCAAAGTGAGTAAATTGGAAATACATGAAAAAAACATATGTGTACCGTAAACTCCTAGTATAAAGCTCTCCACATATAAATTGAGGCTTGCATGGAAAACGTAAAGATGTGTGTTTCTAAAACTTCCCTTTGGCACAACATATACACCAAGCTCTTAAACATATAATTTGTTGGGAATCTACTTTGCACCTGTCTTCACATATTACACTCCAGTATGTACCAAATAATCCCAATAAAGGTGTTACATCAACATTGAGTTCATAAAACCATTCTACACTAATCACATTACAAAACCCTAGACTAGATTCCCCTGGTTTTGATCTCAATGGACACTCCTTCCAAGGGGGGGAACCACCCCCTCTTAATGTAGACACCTATTCCTTTCAATCTTTGGTTTCATCCTCCATAAATCAAATTAAATTGGCCCCATCTAGGTTTATCAAAAAATTAGATGAAATGTCAAAAATTGTGCTTCCTTCCACAACTACGAGACAAAAATATTTATCCCTAGCATATCGTGATATGATTGGCCAATTTAGTGATATTTGGCCCTCCCCAAAGTCTGTATCCCTTTGGATTCACAAAAAATGGAGTCCTCTCATCAAAGGATCCTTAAATCATTTATTTTACAGTCGAGGATTTTATGCATTTTTGTTTTACCTTAAGGAATACAAAGATCTAATCTTATGTAGTGGACCGTATTTCCTCAAGGATAGAGGAACGTATTTGAAAAAATGGACCCTTGAACTTGATATTGAAAATGATGTGCATTTAGCAATCTTGATCTGGGTTCGTCTCCCTCATTTTCCCCTTCATTTCTAGAGTGACGATGCTTTGCATTATATCAATAACTCCCTTGGTAAATACATAGATAGAGTGGAACCCAATGAAAATATGTTCTCCTGCACCCAAATATGTGTTGAGGTTGAACTAGAGAAAGGAATATCATAAGCAATATTAATCACTCTAGACATTTGGTAGCATGTTCATCAACTAGAACATGAATATCTACCCTTCAAGTGAAAAATATGCCATGAATATGGTGATCATTTTGCAAAAAATTGCAAGAATGCCCTTCCAACACAACATGCAAATGGAAGATCTGAAGCTCAGCGGATGGTTTTCCAAAATAAATTTGGGGGCTCTCTGAAAAATCATGCAGTTCCTATAACCTTGATCGGGCCTTCTGTTTCAGGGGCGGTTAATCCCTATATTCCCTTAGACCCTCCTCCCTGTGAGGGGATCTCCCAGAAAAATAGTTTTGATGCATTATCACAACTTCAAGATCAAGAATCCCCTACAGTCGTGGAAATTATTGAATCGGGTGGGACAAGGAAGGAGAATCCTTCAAACCAAGTCCCTTCAATAACAAGCTCTTATAAAGAAAAGCTAAAATATATAGCCAGAGAGGAAAAGAAATATAATGCCAACAAATCCCATCAAGAAAAAGTAGGACCAATGATTTTAGGATTGGAAAAAGTGGAAAACTTCAAAGATGTGTAGATCTCCTTCTCTTATGCAAGGGAAGACAACTTATATACATATTATTGTTGAGGATATTGGCAATAGGGAATTAGAAGAAAACCTACCCAGAAGGTCAGGACACAAAGCTTCATCAACCCTTAGAGAGGAACAAGTAAAAAAATATATACAACTTGGGTATAAAACACCATCCCCAAGATGTTAGTATCCATGAAATTACCAAAACTCTCAGGAAGCAATACAACACCAAACGTAGGTATTCCCCCACACCCTCATAAGTAATGATAATTGTCTCTTGGAATTGCAGGGGCTTAGGAAATGCTCTTAAATTTTTTTTTCTTTTGATATCATTCGAAATGAGAAGTTGTCTATCCTCTTAATCCAAAAGACAAAACTTCAAGCATAATATAGTCTTCACGTCGTTGGGTGACCTTAAGCAATGGAATTTTAATTTTGAAGATGCCAGAGGAGCCTCTGGGGGTATCTGCATTCTTTGGAACAAAAAAACTTAAATCTGGTATCTTCTCTTCAAACCTGCCACTAAATCAAAACTAAATTTAGATCTATATCTGATGGGAAATATTTCACTCAAACAAATATTTATATGCCAGCTAATCCTATGGAAAATCCATATTTTTGGTCCTCTATTCAGAGACAAAAGGACACAAAGAATCTGTCAGAATGCATCATTATCAGATACTTTAATACAATAAGGAATAGCTCTGAAAACACCGGAGAATCTTATGCCTGAGATCCCTCTCGAGAAAATATGGAAGATATTATTTTAGATTGGGATCTAATAGCAGGGAAAAATTAGGGGCTAATTTTCCATGTTTTATCCCAAAAAAAGATTCACTAATTTCCATATTTTCTAAAAATGATTAGCCCAAATTCTATAGAATAAAATTGTTTTACCTTAAAAATATCCCAAATGTTGTAGAAACTATATAAAATCCTTGGAAATTTGAATATTTCTACAAAAATATTGACAAACATTTTATAGTTTGCATATTAAGGGCTCGTAAGAATCGCTAACATTTCTACATTTTTAGATAATTTTCCATCCTTAAAAATATCCATATCTGATAGATGTTGCCCCTACCAGAGGGAAATTCATGTGGTGAAACAAAATATTTGGGTCTGGACATATAGAAACTCACTTGGACCACTTTGTTGTTTATAGTAGTTTCCTATCCTCCTCCTCCTCCATAAAATCTCACATCCTTCCCACTCTTACTTCTAACCATAAGCCTATTTCTCTTCATATTCGTCTTCTCCCTAATTATGGACCTCTTCCCTTATGTTTCCTCCCTCTTTGGCTTAATTCTCTAGAGGTAGACGATATAGTATCCAACTCTTGGACATCATGGATCCTTGGAACTCTAGTTTACATTTGGGAGAAAAAGTTGATAAATGTTAAAAATTCGATCAAGAAATGAGACAAAACATCCTTTCACCCCCCTGAAGCTACCCTCCGAAAACTGAAATCTAGCCTTCTTTCCCTCCAACAACAAATGGAACATGAAGATATCTCTAACAACTTGATGCAAGAAGAAGTGCTCCTTCAGACCCAAATACAAAGGGAAATATGAAGAGAAGAGGAATATTGGAGGATCAACTCTTGAAGTATTTGTATCATCGCGGGGGATAGAAACACAAACTTCTTTCACAAGTAGGTTAAATCCAGTTTAATCAGAAATAATGTGACTACAATAATATGGAGGATGGAACTTGGATTTCAGATTATGAAGGTATAAAAATTGTGGCCCACAATTTTTATAAGAACCTCTTCACTCAACAAGATAGGGAAGATGATCATAATATTGCAGTCATGCTTGAACACATCCCACCTTTGATTATGGAAAATGAAAATCATAATCTATTACGACCTATTGAGGAAGATGAAGACGGGGCAACAATATGATGTCTTGGGCCGGATAAATCCCCTAGACTAGATGGATTTACAATTTCCTTCTACAAGCACTTCTGGGATATTATAAAACATGATCTTATAAGAATTCTTTGATTTTCTCACAGGACCCTCTGATTGGGAGGAAATACAATTTCTTCCTTTTTGGCCCTAATTCTTAAATAATTTAATCCCTCCTCCTTTTCCATATTTCGGCCCATCTCCCTCTAAAACTCATATTATAAAATCATGACCAAAATATTTGCATTCAAACTTAGAACTCTCTTGACCAAACTTATCTCTCCCAATCAAGGTGGTTTCATGCATGAAAGACAAGTAACGAATAATATTGTGTTGGTTAAAGAGGAAATCCATTCAAGATTTGTGGAAAAAGAAAAAGGTATGGTTATTAAACTTGATATGGAAAATTCTTTTTACCACTTTTGTCATTCCTTTCTCTTCTAGGTCTTGCAAAACTTTGGGTTTAGCAGTCAAGTTATCAACTGAATAACATCACACATTGGAGGACCATGGATGGATCCTTTGGTAAATGGTCAATCGACTATATTTTTTCAAGGAATCAGAGGGTTGTGACAAGGTTTTCCTCTCTCCCCCCTACTTTATATAATTATGGCTGACTCCCTTAGTTGGAAACTTGAATATGAACGAGAAATTGGGAATCTGTCGGGACTTTTTATGGTTTGAGGAGTCAAGCCTCTAAGCCATTCATAGTTCATTGACGACACCCTATTCCTTGGAGGAGCCTCACAAATCATAACCTCTCTCTTGAAAGTAGTATTGGACTCGTTCGTGTATGCTTTAGGTGGAGCAATGAATCACTGCAAATGCCAAATCATGAGATTGAACATGTAGACTTTAGTATTGAAAAACATCTCTTGTATATTTCAATTTCCTTATGTTGAAAATTGGTCTTCCTTCAAATATTTGGGAATTCCTATATCATTGAAAAGGGATAAATCTTTTGAATGGAAACACATAATAGAGAAAATCAACACAAAATTCACTCTATGAGGTTCTCAATGGCTAAACTTGGTTGGGATAATTGTCTTGGAAAAATAAATGCTCTCAGCCTTTCCTATTTATGATTCCTCTACTCTTTTAGCTCCAAAAAGAATAGAAAATAAAATTGTTGCAAATATAAGATAGTTCCTTTGGCAAGGAGGAAAAAAAATAGAGAAAAAATTCCACTTAATAAGATGGTAACAAGCCCCCCAAATGCAAGGTAGGATTGGGAATTCTGAACCCGGAGTATATGAATAGAGCGATGGGAGAAAAAATGTTATGGAGGATGATCACGAAGAAAATTTCATGATGAAAATAGGTACTATGGAAAAAATATTTCAAAGGACCCAAAACATGATGCCTCGAACAATCTCTTAGAACCAACAAAGGCTCACCATTTTTTAATCTTCTCCTTTATGCTATACCAATGGTTAAATACCAGCTCAATTGGACTTCAGGGAATGGTAAAATGATCATACCTTGGGATGATCCCATTCTAGAACGCATCCCTCTCTCCACCAAAGAATAATTTGAACCACCGAAGCAATGGATGCAAGCATAGGGGATAAACAATATGTTTGAATTCTCCATCTGGGAAACATCAACGGGTCTATGGAAGGGACGGAAAAAATTGGATCTACCTCCTCAATTGAGAAACCTTCTCCCCACTTTCCTAAATGCAATCAATGGTTGTGCACAAAAAATCCTAACCAATAAAGACTCTAAAGAATGGGGAACCTCCTACTACTCTATTAGCAAAGGTTAAAAATCCCTGCAAGAAAATGTTGTCTACTTCCTCACACGATAGTGTGGAACTCAATCTGTCACATTGATGGAATGCAAAAAATTAATTCTTTCATATGGATTCTAGTTCATGGATGCATATTGACAACTGAGAGTTTGAGAAAGAGAGGTATATTTGTCCCCCCTCACTGTGCCCTCTGCTCGCAAGAAGAAGAATCTATCTGACACATGTTTGTCCACTTCCCCTATTCTAAATCAATGTGGAGCATGCTACTTGGATACTTGTACACCCTCACTAATTGGCCAACTTCTCACAATCAATTCTTTCAAAATTGGGAACAAAACTACCAAGGGAGCTTCAGACATAAATCAAGACTAAAGACATTGTAGTTAGAAATACCAAAATATATTTGCTAGGAAATTTTGTTGTCCAGAAACAAAACAAAAAAAAATCAAGGATGAAAAAATCATCCCAAGACAATCCACTGTGAGGATGATATCACCGATGATAAATGAACTTGTCTCTAGTAGATAGATTTGTTTTTGAGCTAATCTCAGTAGAATAGGAAGTTTGTGGTATCTTTGTTTGTTCTATGACCTGAATTGATAGATCCCACTCCTCCATTGAGGAGTGCCAAAGTGGTTGCTCCAGTTACTTCATCAGTCAATCCCACTCCTCCTCTAACGAGTGATCTGGTTCCGATATCGATCGATCCCACTCCTCCATTGAGGAGTGCCAAAGTGGTTGCTCTGGTTACTTCATCGATAAATCCCACTCCTCTGAAGAGTGCCAAAGTGGTCAATTTCGTTCTGCCATCGGTCGATCCCACTCCTCTTTTGAGGAGTGCCAAAGTGATTGATCTAGTCCCTTCCTTGGTCAGTCCCACCCTTCATCTGAAGAGTGCCAAAGTGGTTTCTCTAGTTACATCATCGGTCAATCCCACTATGTAGAATATATGTAGTACATGGCACTTCAACAACACCACTACATGGAACATTACAAACAACAATGGTTCAATTTGTTCTGAAAAGTACAAAACATGATGCCTCTATCAACCGAAACACGTTCTCTCCCTAAGTGGGAAATCAAAAAATAAACAAAGGAATTCAAGCCCTAGATGCAAGATAAAGGAAAATACTCTCGTTTCTCTGATGGTGCTTCTTGTGGAAATCTTGGGGTGTAACACACCCCTCCACCCACAGCTCAGGGTACGCTACCTTCAAGCCCACCCTTGGACTTCTTTCTCTTAATGATACCTTTTTAAATTAATAAGGATGCATAAAAGAAATGATCTAACGACGTGCATAGAAATAACCAGCAAGCATGCATATTCTAAAGATTCAATTAAACAATAAATAAATACACAGTGGAATACATTGATATATAGATAAATAATACCATAACAGAGAGCACTTATCTTTATAAAAGAAGACACCAACTTGTTGAAGACCAAGGACATTCCACCCAACCATAGACACTACTGCTCCAAATCTCAACAATAGTGTCACCCCCGAGCCAGGGCTATGAATCCACAATAACAGTTCCAGAGTGTTACTTTTCTTCCTAAACCAGTTGGCACTCAATCTCTCACAGGATTTCCCAACACCCACAGTAATCCAATTACCCAGCTCTCTTCTACCCAACTTGCACCACCCAAGAGAGTGGACCTCCACCCTTCTCTACCACGCAATCCCTCAATCATTCCTTCTCCTTCCAGGGCTCCAGCACAATTGGTCTAGAATCTCCATGATGGAACTCTCAGGACTCGCAGCTGTGAACAAAGTTAGACACAAGCCAATGCATCTTAGACGTGCAGGCCTCAAGTTATGGTTGGATTACACCAACGACCTCTACAGCCAATGATACCATGGCTGCTCTTCAACAGATCGTTTTCCTTTCCCCAAGCCAAGATACAGATGAGGAAGATGAACGGGTGTGTTGGCCCTCGACCAAGTTTTGAGGAAACATTGGTCGGGTTTGACCTCTTTTTGGACATCGATAGGCTGGTCGAAGATGGAGCACCCAGGCGGAGCTAAGATCGCGGGATCTCACTTATTTTGTGGACCCAACAAGGGGTTCATTAGGGTTTATGTAATGGGTTATGGGATGTCGTCCCATGGGTTCACCCATTATTAGGCATTTTTGTAAATGTATAAATATGTAAGGATGTAAGGTAGAAGTAGCAAAGTGTGCTTAGTGAAAGTGAAGTGTGCTAAGTGAAAGCAAAGTGTGCTTAGTGCAAGTGAAGTAGTAGTATCTAGCTAAGTGAAAAAGTGCACAGATCACCTGTCCAATGCGAAGATTGGATCTATGGCTTAGTGCAAAGCAATAGACGAATGTAAGAGATTGAAGCCTAATAAATAGGAAGAAACAGTTGGTGGACGTAGCCGCACACTAGGGTGAACCATGTATATCATGTGTTGATGGTTTTCTTTGTGTTATGATATTTATGTTGTATATTTTCTTAGTGCATGGATTATTGTGAATGATAGATAGATCTATGAATCCTTAGTGCTTTGTCTATGTCGGATGTGTTATATATAACTTCGGATGCTAAGTGCGATGTATATTTTTTCATTGTTATTGCATCGATCTGTACTTAGGGTTTATCTGCAATGTGAATAAAGATAATGAAATAATGTGTGTTTTTCCTAAGTACTTTGTGAGGTGTTATAATCAAAAATCTTTGTCCCATCTTGGTTACAGACACTTGAGTCATGTAACCCCCCCCCCACCTCTACCTCGGGTGAGACTTCACCTACTTTGTAGGTGTTGTCGAAAGGGCCGGTAGTTAGGGATTTTTTGGTGTGTTGTTGAAGCATTGAACCATGGATCTGCCCCTGTGCCAACAAATGGTTCCATTGTCGCGACCTGAAACTGTGATTGTTGGGAACTGAAAGAAAAGAAAATATTTGTACGTAGATCTATTGTTGTAGTGCACAATATTCTACTTGACTTGCAAATCTCTATGCTAAGAAAGAAACCTGATCTGAAGAAAAGAGGTAAGATCTTGAAAAAGGTAAAGTTGTGTGCTTTGATAGAGTAAGATCAGTGGAAATTTTTGTTTCGAAAGCATGAATCTAGGTATGTTTGATAGATTTTGTCCTAGTCTGAAATCTAGGGTACAGTTAGAAGAAAGAGTTAGTCTGAATAAATATGATAGAACTAGAGAAAGATATGTTATTCCTGTGCATAGAAAGAATTTTTGGACTAATAAGTGGATGAAGGAACCTAGAAATATTTTTTGCAGATTGCAAGTCTAGCGCTGTGATCCTAGTGCGCAATACAGGAAATATAGGGGAACATTTAAAATAAAGAGAGGATTGACATTATGTTATAACTGCAGAAGATCGAGACATCTTTCTAAGGAATTCTCTGGTGCAGGTCCTATTTGTCTATGTTGTAAAATTGTTGGTCATGAAGTCAAATACTATCCAAGGATGATTGCTAAAGTTGAACAAATGAATATGAGCTAAGAGAATAAGAGAAAGTTAGAAGATCGAAAAGAATAAGAGAAATTTCAGACTACATTAGTACAGTTTAAATAAATGATGAATAATCACAAGGATATCAGTTTACCAGAGATATTGAAAGAAAAATAGCACATAAGTACAAGGATAGGAGACTTTGAGATAGAGTGTGTCCTGGATGAGGAAACACAAGTGAATATTATGACAAAAAACACTTGGGAAATTTTGGGGAAGCCTGCAGTGGCACCTTCATTGGGAAGAATAGGCTTGTTCAAAGGAAAGATGATAACCATATGTGGAAGAGTTAATAAGGTACCTGTTATCATCCATGGAACATCGACTCAAGAATAATTTGAAGTTATTAGGTTTGTTGAGAACAACATCCCTTTTCCTCTTTTATTAGGAAAGACTTGGATCAAGGAGGATCATATCAAAAGGAAAGCAGAGGAAGAAGTTACAGAAAAGAAAAAGCAATAACTAAGGGATTTCATAGCTAGGAAAATAGATCGATTAATAGAAGAAAGAGAAGTTAAGTCGAAGCAGCAAAAGGAAAGAGAATTAGCTATCGAGGTGAAAGAACACAAGAAGGTTTGAAGGATATATCTATGCAAGAAAGAAGAATACCCACCCTGGAGTTAGTGAGAAAAGAGGTATTACCTTTGAACCCTTCGAGAACACATCAGCAGTGCAAAGATACTACGCTAAGAGAAGATAAGAATAAGAATGGAAAGAGGAATCTAGAGACTCATATCACAGGAAAGAAGGCAAGGAAGCTTAGTAAGAAGAAATCCAAATTGGAAACGTTATGAGAAGTTACAGAGAAGACTTCATATGAGACAAACTCGTAGGCTTTGAACCTCGTCGGAACAACATAACCACACAGAATGGGACTTCTCCCTGGCGAAGCTATATGAACATTGGAGGCGCCCTGACCGATAGAGGCATACGATGAAGTTGAGAAGGGAAAGTGAGGCTACAAGGTAGCCTCTATCCAGGATGGTGCAGTGCACCTATCTTGCCAACTTATAGTTGGCAAAATCTTTAAAAAGAACTTCCCCACGTAGGTCACCAGGTTCGTGGTGGACCTCGCAGGGAAGTGAGTGGAGGGGATGCAAATGAACTGTGCGAGCTACCTCGTCAACGAGCTCAAGAAATATTTTCGCGAAGCACAGGATCAAGGATACGAGTTCCATTTCAGCTGGTTGCTTGTGTTTATCGCATTTGTCACTTGGAAAATGGCGGAAGGAGATGCCTTCCTGGAGATTGAACCTTTGGATCCATTGGCTGTGAAGTTCTTGACTCTATAGTACACGAATGACATGTCAAAGCAGTGGCAGTCGATCGTAGTGTCCCATGCCTACTATCTGTAGCTGAAGGTTGTTATTAAGTCGTTTCCACGCATGAATCCACGAACATTGCACCAATACATACCATTAGCTAAGTTCCACGCAAATCGAAATTTCATTTATATCACTACACACAGGGATGAGAGCAAGGAGAAATTACAGTCCTACTATAATCTAACTGATGAAGATATGGAGGAGATCACCAGGGAATGGCCAGCATAGTTCCTTGTACCGGTTGATGATGTAGAAATCTTCGACCCTAACATCATTAAAATCCCCTTGGTCACCCGGGTCGAGCACGTCGGACAGACCAGCACAAAGAAAAAGAAGAAAAAGGAGGAAGTCCAAAACATAGAAACTGATGAGGAGGGCAATGCCTCAGAGGAAAATGGATCTGGTTCACCCATAGGAGGAGGAGGAGACAAAGTAAATCAAGAAGGAGGAGGGGAAGAAGGAGAAAATTAAGGAGAAGGTGAAGTTACGTCGTCGAAAGACCCCCCTACTGAGGAAAAAACATCGAAGAAGAGGAAGGGTTCTCTGCAGAAACCCTCAGAAAGAAATAAGACTCGCACCACTGAACCCCAGATGGAGGCCACCCTCACAGAAGATTATATAATCCTATTCTACGAAGCGATGGAGGATGCTTCTGAGGACATTCTACAGAGTTATGGAGAAAAGAAGGATGAACTATATGGCAGGATAGAAATGGAGTTGAGCGAAGTACAGGAAGCTATTTGTTCAATCTTCTCCAGGGATGATTTTAAGGATGCAAATTTATTTTAAAATGTAGAAACCTTGGCGAATATTACTAATCCTTCATATGCCAATTATAAATGTTTGGTGATATTTTTGTAAAAATATTCAAATTTCTAAGGATTTTATATAGTTTATATAACATTTTGGCAATTTTTAAGGTAAAATAATTTTGTCCTTTAGAATTTGGGCGAATCATTTTTAGAATAACGAATCTTTTTTGGGGAAAAACCAAGGAAAATTAGCCCATGAGCGGAATTTAGCCCCTAAAATCATCCCTGGTCTGTGTAGTCCCTAGTGCACCTTCCTCATCAAAGACTGCAGAGTTGAGGGATGAACCCACCCAACTTCGAAGACTTTTAGATGCAACAGAGGCTTGATTTCAGTGAGTCCAAGAGGAGAAAGAGAAGGTTATAGAAGCCCTGAAGAAAGAGAAAGAGGATATCTTGGAGCAACTACGAGTTGCATGGTACTACATGACCGCTTATGAAAATGAGAAGGATGAGTTCTGGGCAATACTCAAGTAAGACAAGGAGAAGATACAGAGGGAAAAGGACCAGATGCTCATAGAGCAGACTACAGTCAAGGAAGTAGTGAGAAAATCACTTCGCTCTGTGCCAGGATCGGCACAAAAGGAACATGAGGCAGTTGAGGTTCAAGTGATGAAGCTCATTGAGGCCATCCAACAGCTTCAAGCAAGGGTAACAGAGTTGGAGCTTCAAGAAGTACCTAGCACTCCACAGGAAGTGCGTGACCAGAGGGAGGAAACCGCTAAGAGCACAGTGGAAAGGATCAAAGTCATCACCCTAGAATGCAAGCATCTAAGCGACATAAGTGCGCAGACCTATGAATGCCTCATAGAATACCCAGAGCTTAGGAAGTTGGAAGCGCAGCTACAGGAGATGCAATAGCAGGCACTGACAGTCCAAGAACAGATGAAGTCACTCACTGCAGTCAAGAGAATGAAGAGATCACAAGAACAGTGCACGGCCCAGCAACAGATTACTGCCATCTAGAGCAGAGTCATGGAGGTCACACAGAGGCTACAACCGATGCAGGAGGAAGCTTGCCCAATGTTTGAAGAGATCGAAGGACAAGGTTCACAACTATACCAAGTGGTTGTGATAGTGGAAAAATGCCTGGAAGGGCCTGTTACAGAGAAATTGATCCAGGAGTTTGCTGAGCAGGAGGCTCAGGTGAAGCAGCAAGTCAAGTCATCTCGAGCCAAGCTCGAGGCCTTCGAATCAGCATTTCCCAGATCTGAGTGACTTAGGATGCATCACAGGTGAGTGTTGGGGGCATGTTGGCCCTTGGCCAAGTTTTGAAGAAACATTGGTCAAGTTTGACCTCTTTTTTGACATCGACAGGTTGGTCGAAGATGGAGCGCCCAAGCGGAGTTGAGATCGCGGGATCTCACTTATTTTTTGGACCCAGCAAGGGGTTCATTAGGGTTTATGTAATGGATTATCGAATGTCGGCCCATGATTTTACCCATGATTAGGATTTTTTGTAAATGTATAAATATGTAAGGATGTAAGGTAGAAGTAGCGAAGTGTGCTTAGTGTAAGCGAAGTAGTAGTATCTAGCTAAGTGAAAAAGTGTGCAGATCACTTATCCAGTGCGAAGCTTGCCTCTGTGGCTTAGTGCACAGGAGAAGATGAATGTAAGAGATTGAAGCCTAATAAAGAAGAAGCAGTAGTTGGTGGATGTAGCCCCACACTAGGGTGAACCACGTATAGCATGTGTTGATGGTTTTCTTTGTGTTATGATATTTATGTTGTATATTTTCTTAGTGCATTGATTATTATGAATGATAGATAGATATATGAATTCTTAGTGCTTTGTCTATGTCGTATGTGTTAGATCTAACTTTGGATTCTAAGTGCGATGTATATTTTGTCATTGCTACTGTGTCGATCTGTACTTAGGGTTGATCTACGATGTGAATAAAGATAATGAATTAATGTGTGTTATTCCTAAGTACTCTGCGAGATGTAATAATCACATATCTATGTCCCAACTTGGTTACAGACACTTGAGTCCTGTAACCCCCCCCCCTTGCCTCTACCTCGGGTGAGACTTCGCCTGCTTCATAGGTGTTGCCAAAAGGGCTGGTAGTTAGGGTTTTGTTGCTGCGTTGTTGAAGCGTTGAACCCTGGGTCTGCCCCTGTGCCAACAAGGTGATGGAAAATGAATGGAGTGAGATCTCCACCCAAGGTGTGAAACAGTGAATAAATCAGTGAATAAATGTGTGAGGGAAAGAATGGAATGAAAGAAGAAGTGAATGAGCGAACACCCTCCCCAACAGAGCAGGGGTTGGTTTAAGTATCTTGTGGGGAATCAAGAACCTCTTGGACTCCCCCCCAAGAAGCTCACGTAATTGATCCACTCCCTTAGGAAAAAGGGTAATCAAAATAGGAATAAACATTTATCCCCTCAAGCCCCCTCTCTTGTGGAATCATAGCACCCTATAACTCTAGTCCTTGTCCGTCTAGTAGCCAACGATGTATTTATTATTAATAATAATCAAAACATTACATTTCTTGGTCACAAAGGCTTTTTAATAATTGTTTGGGCACTCTGGCCTCTCAACAATGTAACAATGCATTATTTAAAATGGGGGCTCAAAACCGAGGGTGTTACATCCCCTCTCCCTTACTTTGGCACTGTCCTCAGTGCATATACAAAATAGAGATCAAAATCTCAAAATTTGTTCAAAAAGTTGTGGGTACTCTGCTCGCATGGAATCTTCATGCTCTCGGGTAGGATCTTCAGGACCATAGTAGGTCCACTAAACTTTTACTAGCTATATAACTCGATTTCAGAGCATTTTGACTTTTTTGTCCAATATTCACACTGGATAGACCTGAAAGTCTCCCTCTGTCTCTACCTGAATTAGATGCCAATCAATAACATGGTTAGGATCATGTATATATTTATTTAGTAGAGAGACATGAAATACATTATGCACATTCATGGAAGCAGGCAATGCAAGCATGTATGCAACTAGCCCTATTCTGTCAAATATTTCAAATGGACCACAGAATTTGGCTGCCAGCTTTTTAGAACTACACAATTTCAAGGAGCTTTTCTTTGGATTCAATTTCAAAAGTACATGTTCCCCTACTTTAAATTCTCTAGCTGTCATGTTCTTATCTGCATAGACTTTCTATCTATCTTGAGATTTCTTTAAATTCTTCTTGATCTTAACTATCTGGTCTTCCATATCCTTGAGAAACTCTGGCCCAAGTACCCCTCTATCTGTTGGGTTGTCCCATCTCACTGGGGTATTTCATTTCCTACCATACAAGGCTTCAAATGGGCTCATTCTCAATGAAGCTTGATACCCATTAATATATGCAAACTCAACCAAATGCAAGTAATCTTCCCACTTAGATGTCTTATCCATCACATACATTCTCAACATATCTTCAATTACTCTATTGACCGTCTTTGTTTTCCCATCTAACAGTGGATGGTATGTTGTGCTAAAGTTTAGATTTGTACCAAATCCTTTAAACAACCCCGTCAAGAAATTGGAGGTAAACTTTGTATCTATGTCCGAAACAATTGTCCTAGGTATCCCATGCAACCTAGAAATCTCCCTCATGTAAATTTTTGCAATATTAGCCGTTGTATGTGTTGTTTTTACACGAACAAAATGAGCAGCCTTTGTTAATTTGTCAACCACCACCATGATTGAATCATAATGTTTCCTTGTTGTCCTGGGTAATTTAGTAATGAATTTGATGGTTATCACCTCCCATTTCTTCTTTGGGATTGGTAATGGATGAAACAAACCCGTTGGGTGCCTATGCTCAACTTTCACCCTCTGAAATTCCATACATCGAGAAATGTAATCAGCAACATCCTTTTTCATCCCCGACCAAAAGAATTGGCTTCTTACTACTGTAATTGTTTTCTGGTAACCAGGATGTCCAGCATAAGGAACATCATGCATTTCCTTCAATACCAAATTCCTCAGTTCTCCAGAAATAGGAACATAGATTCTATTCTTATGCATGAGTAATCCATCTTCCTTTATCTCATACTCCTTTATTTTATGTTGTACATCTCCTTGTTGCAAGCTTTCCTTTACCTGTAGGTAATCTTGATCTCTAACAAGATCATCTAAAATTCTGCTCTTCAAGTCTGACTGATGCATACTAACAATAGTAGCATGCATGATATGCACTCTTCTACTATGTGCATCGACAAATTTATTCTCTTTTCCTTTGATATGATTGATATCGAGGTCATATTCACTTAAAAATTCCATCCATATTGTTTTCCTAGCATTCAAGGTTGGTTGTTCAAAAGGATACTCCAGGCCAATGTGATATGTCCTTAATTAAAATTTATTCCCCATGAGATAATGCCTCCACATCTTCAAGGCATGGACAATGGCATCAAGCTACAAGTTGTGTGTGGCATAGTTCCTCTCATGCTCCTTAATTTGTTTGGACTCATAACCAATGATATGTCCATTTTGCATGAGGACTCCCCCAAGTCCTTCCTTACATACATCTGTACATACCACAAAATGATCAGGGGATCAAATTTTGCTCAATTTTCAAAGTGCTCGGAATGCGACAAAAACAGTACCATTGCGTCTGTCTCGTCTTCCCGATTTCAGTGGTATATTTACTTTGTCAAATGGACACCGTATGGAGAATATATCGTGATCTGTTCGCCAAGACAAACAGGCAAAAAGTTTGATGCTGACTGTACCTGTTTGTACAGTCCGTACAGTCCGTACGGTCTGATGTGGCAGGGCAGTATAGACCGTACAATGATGATGTGGCAGTTGTTGATGGGTTGATTGATGACAAATCCAGGAGCGACACGTGTCCTGTAGCTGGCAAATGGTATGAGGACACGTGGCCCAATCTGGAGGCGCCACGTGTCACTCATTATTTGGCTATTGGTTTTATGTAAAATATATTGGAGGCCGTGGGGTTCGACCCCCGGACCTCCCACCGCACAAACCTTTACAAACCTCCACTAACCATTATGCCGCCCATTGTTTCTTGTTATATATGTCTATGCATATATATTTAATTTGGTGCATTGTATTAAATGGAAAGGGGGCGGGCCGGGGCTTAGCCCCGACCCATGGTTCCATTGAATAACATATGACCGTGTTATATAATATATGCATGTGGATTTATATAAATGAACCAAAGTTATGTATTACCATATATTAAAATATGGCACACGTGGTTATTAGTGCGTGGACTAAACATGTAACCACGGTTTTTAATATGACCAACCGGGAGCACGGGGGTTACACGGTTGTGTAACCACTTAACTTCTTTTTACCCCAGCATACGGTCACATGCGCCATACGCCCAGGTGCCGAGGCGGTTAGGGGCTGGCGCGCCCTTAACCGTCCTACGGTTTGCACCATTGGCGCGGTTGCACCCGGTGCTAGGTTTTTGTGCTTAAATGAGTGTGTGAGCCAGGTTCAAGGAGGAAGGGTGCGAATTGTAGAACCAGAGACAAAAAGCTTGAAGAGGGAGACTTCCAAGAGACCTAACTTCTTCATTTTTCGACCGATTGAGGTGCCGAAAGAGCCCAGACAGGGGTTTTGGGATGCTGGGAAGCCATTGGAGAAGTCGGTTTGTCAGTTTGAGCATTGTAAGAAATGTTTTTGAGAAATTTTTGAGCAATTAATAATAATGATCCATTGGAAGCTGGACCAGGAGATGTAGCCCATAAGAGGGGTGAACTCCTTTATCAATTGATGTGCTTATGTGTTTATGTTCATTGATTATGTTGTTGTCTATGTGTAATTTGCATAAGTAATCCTTTAATTTATGTGTTGCAAACTGATCCTTTTTCTTTAAACACATAACATTCACTTGCAATAAGTTTTCAATTTTTTCAAGTCTTCTTCATTTTTAGATCACAAAACTCTCATTTGGGTCAACAATCTTTAACACATGTGCACCAGTAAGTAATTCCTTCAACAGATTAAAATTATCTTCACACTTAGGTGTCCATTCAAATTTAGTTCCCTTATTTTGCAAAGAAGTGATGGGATGAGAAATCTTAGAGAACCCTACTATGAACCTTCTATAGTAACCAGGTAATCCCATAAACGATCTGATTTCTAACACATTTTTGGGTGTTGGCCATCCTCTAATGGCTTCAATCTTCTCTAGACATATTGATATTCCCTACTCTGAAATAATGTGTCCCAAATAATGGATCTTCTTTTGATAAAAAGAACACGTACTCAGCTTAGCATATAACCGATGTTCTCTCATCACTTGCAATACCAATCTTAAGTGATATTCATGCTCCTCTTCAGACTTAGAGTAGAGAAGTATGTCATCCAAGAATACTATGAAAAACTTATCGAAATAATTTCTGAATATGCCATTCATTAAGCACATAAAGAAAGTTGGTGCATTGGTCAGTCCAAATGGAACCACTACAAATTCATAATTCCCATACCTGGTTCTAAAAGTTGTCTTATGGATGTATTCTTCCTTGATTCTTACCTAATGGTATCCTGACCTCGGGTCAATCTTTGAAAATACTTTTTCTCCTCTTAGCTGATCAAAGAGGTCATCAATTTTGGGTAGAGGATACTTGTTCTTTACAATATACTTATTCAGTTGTCAAAATTCAATACATAGCCTCAAGGTTCCATCCTCCTTTTTGACAAAAAGTATTGGTGCTCCCCAAGGTGAAACACTTGGATGTATGTACCCTTTCTTCAACAATTCCTCCAACTGCATTTGTAATTCTTTTAACTCTGGTGTGCTCATTCTGTGCGATGTTTTTGACACCAGGGCAGCTCCTGGCACTAAATCAATCGAGAAATCTATCTCCCTTCTTGGTGGCAACCCTAGTATATCTTGGAATACTTCTTCAAATTCCTGTAGCACCAAGAAATATTCAAGGCTTGGCCCCTTCGCATTTTTTGGCTCTTCCACATGAGTTGCGTACAATTGACATCCTTTTCTAAAACATCTCTTCAGTTGTAAGGATGAAATCTCCCTTATAGAGATGGATCTTGGAACTCCTTTCACATTGCTCTATTTTCCATCCCCATCAAGACATGCAAATGTCTTGCTGTAACAATCTCAGACAACATGATGCTTGTCCAACCAATCCATTCCAATTATAATATCATAAGACCCCAAGGGTATGATATTCAGATCAACACTAGTATTCACACCATTAAGACTTATGCAACAAATTCTGACCATATCATGGATTCTCCTTTTGGTTCCAGTGGCTAATTGAACCAAACTTGATTTTCCAAGCTTACTTTTCTCCAAATGTAATCTATCCACTATTTTAGGATCAATGTAACAATGACTTGCTCTCGAATCAATTAAAATAGCAACATGATGGTTTATGATCTTACCTTCCACCTTGATCATATTGGATTGGTATTTCGCTTGTCGATCATCTAAGGCTACATAAATCCTTCCCATATCTTCGACTGTTGTAGCCTCTTGGACGTTATGCATAGCCTTTACTCTATCCTTTCTGTGTGGGCAATCCTTGTATAGGTGATCTTCCTTGCATCCCCAACATTGGATTGGTGGTCATCGCCTTTTTCCCAAGGAGTCTTATTTCTTGGATTCACCCTTAGCATATTGATCTTGATGATTTCTATTAGGCTCATTCCTATTGAAGGGAGGTTTGAATCCTTTCCTCCTCTGATTAGACTTCTCCTTCTTTTTATCCTTCCAAGAGTTCTACAGGGATTCTCTTCCCCGTCCTTGCTCATACAGGTATTTATCCTTCCTGATGGCCTCAGTCAAGGTCTTGGGCTCATCATACCTAATATTTTCTTTATAAAAGGTTGGTAGTCCACTTAGAAATCATTGTATTTTCACCTTCTCATCATCAATGAACCTGAAATATTTTAACAATCCCAAGAACTTCTTCTCATATTCTACCATATTCATGCTTCATAGCCTGAGTTCAAAGAAGTCATGCATTTTCTTGTCATAGAAATGCTCTAAGAGGTACTCCTTATGGAAGTAATTCTTGAACTTCTTCCAAGTGATCCTATTTTCATTAATATGTTCCACTTGCTTCAATTGATCCCACCACATTGTAGCTTTCCCGTGTGGATGGTAGGTGGCAATTATGGCTTCTAGGTTTGATGAATAGTTATGCAATTGAAAGTATTTCCTGAGTCCAAGCAACCATGCTTCGGCATCATCTTCCCTTTCTTTTTCACCATCAAGGGAGGGTGGCATAAGCTTCCTCAGCTCTCCTTGCAAACTGTCCACTTCTTGTCTCCTTCTTTGGTGCCTAATAGGAGACACCTCTGCACTGCTTACGAAATCTTCTGATGCATAAAAATTCCTTGTTGAGTAAGGAGGTGAGTGGTGTCTATGAGTTTTGTTAGTACTTCTCGAATAACCATCTCTTCCATGATCCTCACTTCTTTCACGAAACTTGCCTTCTTCCTCTTGTTATGAGTTTGATCCCTTCTTCGTTTTTCTTTGCAATTGATTTAAGCTCTGTAGCACTCGAGCATTTATCTGACTTTGCTCTCACATCAGCCTCTCATTGTATACTTTGTAGCTCTGCACTTCTATTTTCAGGCTTCTTATAGTTTATAATAATGTTTATTTCTATCCTCTACCCTTGTGTCCATTGGAATCTGTCTCTACATTACCAACTCTAGTATTATGGCCTTCGACCTCTCTTTCATGGCTGGAGGCTTCCTCACCTTCTCCCATATCTCTAATCTTCATTTCTAGATGATATGTTTAAATATCTTGATTATGTAAAATGTGCAAGTGACCATTTTGTTAGAATTATGCACATAAAGAGACTTGCCAAACAATGCTACAATTCCCTTCTTTTTTTTCTTCTTAGTTCATGAAGGGTATATCCCCATTCTCCACAAAAAAACAATATCCTGTTATCCTTGGCTAATACATAATTTCATCCTACGTAGGCACTTCCCTCAAACCAAGCTTCAAGCGACCATGTTTTGAATATGTGGGCTTAATCACCCTTTAGCACCCCGCTCTATGTTTTTCTACATAGGATCTTGCATGAACACCAAGTCCGAGGGTTGGTTTACTTCCAGGCCCTTTTTACCTTAGCATGAGACCAATGTTGGGACCAAGTCCTTCGGACTTTGGCCTTCAACTTTTTTCCCCTGTCAACTTATGTTTTCCCCCGAAGTTGCACTTCAACCTTCGACTATTTTCCCCTGTCAACTTATGTTTTCCCTTGAAGTTGCACTTCGACCTTCAACTGTTTTCCCCTGTCAACTTATGTTTTCCCCCGAAGTTGCACTTCGTCAAAGCCTTTAATAACTCCACTAGAAAAAATGGATGGTCAAGATTTAATCTTTTGTTGAATGGATGGTCCTACCCTCATCTAGAAGCTTCAATGAGATCAATGGATACAACTTAATCAAGATTTAAGACAGACGACGCTCAACCCATTCGGAAATTCAGCGCTTTGGGGTATTTCCATTCCCGAGTCTTCCACTTCCCTAGAGTGGAAATCCTTAGAAGTACTTACCTATGCTCCCTCTGATGGATCCAACGGTCACAATAACTCTTGGAGGGTCTTAGATCAACCAACCACGTGAAATTGCTACTCCGGGACTCCGAAACATTTCAAATTTCGAGTCACTCAACTTCCTGGAGTGATATCTGTCGAAGTGCTTACACCATCCTTCCACTTCTTAATCTAACAGTTAATAAAGGTCCCAAAGGAATATTAGATTGATGGTTGGTGTTCCTTCGTGACTACAAGCTTCGACACTTTTCACTCGTGGAGACTTGAAAACCCCCCCGGAGTACCAAGTCTCCTGACTACGAGATCTATTGTCGCGTGTCTTCTAGGATCAACGGTTGATATGTACTCTGGCCTTTGGGTCTTTAGGAGTTCTCAACCCAATGAAAACTGTCACATATTTTTCCTCCAGAGTGCCCAGTCTTCAGAATGCACAATCTGTCACCACGTGGCAAAATACTAGAAGCAGACACATGGTCAAATCAGGCGGGTGACACGTGTCATTTTCTAACTGACAATTCAATCCTCCATAGGTTCAAAAATCATCGACACGTGGCACACATCCCATGTTTCCACATCATCCAAGGTGACGTCCGCGAGCCACGTCATCCGAGGTGACATCCGCAAGCCACGTCATCCGAGGTGGTGTTCGTGAGCCACGTCACTTCAAAATTTCGGGCTTTTGAATATTTTACGTTTCACTCCTTCAGACTCCCGAACTCCAAATTTCAAACTGCTTAACCTTTCAGGGTCCACATCACCTCCAAGTGACATCATCAAGCCCCACCACCTTGACTCTTCAGGCTTCGAAACTTTGGGCTTTGGGAGTTTCCATACTAGCACACTCCAATTCTCCCAAACTCCGGATTCCCGAACTGGCCAATTTTTCGACACATGTCTCTTGCTTGAATATCAATGACCATGAGTGATTGCGGAGACTCAACTCGCTCACTCTTTAATTTCCTTGCCGATCTTCGCAAAGTGAAGATACTCGTCCATAGTGGGATCGATATCCACCGTTGATCTATTGATCTAATAAGATCAATGATTTTGAGCGATTGCGGGCTCACAACTTGCAGAAAATTTAATTTTGTTCTCAATCCCCACAATGCCTCCCACCATCGATTTATCTCCAATGAGATATGACGGTTGTGACTTAGCCTTTTCTTTGCCTTCATCGGACATCCCTTGTTCACCTGCCCTCCAATCCATCGATCCCAGATCTCTCTTGATCCCACAGTGGTGATCGCTCCTGAATTCGAAAGGGACAGTTACGATCCTTTGAACCCTTACAAAGGATATTTGGCATTCTAGCTCCTTCATAGATTCTACAATTCCATTCCTCTTGAGATTTTCAACTTCAAGGTCATAATTCGATCTCAACCACGAGACTCTAACCAATAGAACCAACCCATATCGGCCTGGTGTTTGAACCAAAATCTCCGATACCAATCTATAACACACCCCGCCACCCACCCTTGGACTTCTTTCTCTTAACGATACCTTTTTAAATTAATAAGGACGCATAAAATAAAATATCTAACGACATGCACAACAATAACCAACAAGCATGCATATTCTAAAGATTCAATTAAACGATAAATAAATACACAATGGAATACATTCATATATAGATAAATGATACCATAACAAAGAGAACTTATCTTTATAAAATAAGACACCAACTTGTTGCAGACCAAGGACGTTCCACCCAACTGTAGACACTAATGCTCCAAATCTCAACAACAATGTCACCCCTGAACCAGGGCTATGAATCCACAAGGACGGTTCCAGAGTGTTACTTGGTTTCCCGAACCAGTCAACACTCAAGCTCTCACAGGATTTCCCATCACTCACAACAATCCAAGTACCCAACTCTCTTATACCCAACTTGCACCACCCAAGAGAATGGACCTCCACCCTTCTCTATCGCACAGTCCTTCAAGCAGTCCTTCTCCTTCCAGGGCTCCAGTGCAACTGGTCCAGAATCTCCATGATGGAACTCTCAAGACTCACAGTTGTGAAAAAAGTTGGACACACGCCAACGCATCTCAAACGTGCAGGCCTTAAGTCATGGTTGGATTACACCAATGACCTCTACAACCAACGATACCATGGATGCTCTTCAGCAGTTCGTTTTCCTTTCCCCAAGCCAAGACACGGATGAGGAAGATGAACGAGTGACGTAAAATGAATGGAGTGAGATCTCCACCCAAGGTGTGAAACAATGAACTATCATTGAATGAATGTGTG